>JBBPBT010000850.1:16303405-16362598 GCA_037974875.1 Cicer bijugum | reverse complement strand
CACAGAAAGCATCCTTATAACAAAAATTACTCACAAAATTTATCAACATATATTCTAAAATAATTTTAACATCAAATTGATTATTTAAAATCCTATTTAATTAATAAAATAGTTTATTATCAAATTTAGGGTGTTACATGGTATATGTCATATATTCTTTCATTAAAATTAACATAATTTATTTGATGAAGAATATATTTCTCTTCCTAAAAAAAGAATAACACATTTGTAATTTATATTAAAACATAATATATTATTTTTTTTCATGAAAAATATAGTAAAAAGAAATACGTACATGATATGAGTATTTTAAAAATTTAAACAAAAATACTTTTAATAATAAAAGATAAAATTTCAATTATAATCAAAATAAAAATATTATTAATAAAATAAAAAATAATAATATGAACTAAAAATTAAACAAGTGTCATAAAGATATCATCATAATCTTATCAAATAAATTTAAAAAAAAAAATCATAATAGGGTTTTCAAATATTATGAACACCCAAATAATATTTTAACATATATGGGATTGTCTGAAATCTCTTTTCGGAAGAGTTTTCTATTTGTTGTTCCACACACGCAAAAAATTTCTTGAGATAAAGGACATCTCTTCATCACCTGAGTCATCACTCGGATTTTCTCAATCGTTTTCCTCTAAGTCTCAATTGCTTGGAGATCCTTAGAATTTGTCTTCTTTCCTTGGAATTTGAGAAACCTAGGACTTTGACTTCTTTTTGGCCTATCTAGTTCAATCTCATGGGATCTAAACAAACTCATTAGCTCTTCCAAAGGCACTTTATATATATCCTTAGCTTCTTAAATAGTGGTTACATTTCTTCTCCATTTACTAGGAAGACTTCTGAGGATGGTTTTGATGTGCTCGTCAATAGTGTAACTCTTCTAGAGAACCTTTTGTCTAGAAACCAGAGTTTGGAATCGAGAAAACATTTTTTCGATCTATTCTTTTTCTTCCATATGAAAGAGTTCATACTTTATGACAGGTAGATTAGTTTTGACTTCATGTACTTGCTCATTTCCTTCATAGTGAAGAACCAGAGCATCAAAGATACTCTTGGTTGTTTCTTTGCTGATAGCATTCATCATGAAGGTTTTGACTTTATGATGCATTTTTTTTATCAGCGTCAAAATTCTTTTTGCATATTTCAACACTAGGAACATCTTTTTGAAGCCTCATAGCTATCTTCGACTATGACCCAAAGTTCAAAATTATGAGAGATGTATAAACTTCTAAATTTTTCTTTCCATTAATTGAGTCTCTCTCCATCGAACAGGGGAAGCCTTCTAACGTTTCCACATGTAAATTCTTCACCCAATTAGCCATAAAATAATAAATTTTTACTCAAACGCAGTTAAGTTCTCAACTTTGAGAGGTGAACTCTAATTCCAATTGTAAAATGAAAAACACACGAAAATGGGATTTAGTTGTGTTTTTTGATTAAAAAAAAAATTGTGTGGCTATACTAACGTAAAGAAATGCTTAATAGGTAAAAGAAAACAAAGCAGAGAGACACAACAATTTATTGTGGTTCATTACCAACACAATAGCTACGTCAAGACCCTTCAACATGAAAGATTTAATCCACTAGTTCACAATTGAATCATACTTTCACTTGAACACCTACTAGTCACACTAATTATGTTCAATCTTTTCAACCTTCTAGCCTGGTACATTCAAACTGTTGAGGAAGGTAGTCACTACTATGCTAGGTTACCAACAAAAAGGGTTTTTGGCTCTTCTGAGTTAGCTCTCGCAGATAGTATTTACAAATTTGTTACTTCAGAAATTTTATCTACACTAAATCGAAAAAGAATGATAATGAGAAATGGTGCATATGTGCTTATAACATTTTTTTTTTCTTATTTTCCTTTGAGGGATGCACATCTTTTTATAGAGAACGATTACAGTTTTTTATTGTTATCCTGATTTCAAGAAATCAACATAATTCGTGAAGTTTGGTATTGTATATTTTGAGACTGATTTGCCATAGAAACTTTCTAAAACTGGCCTTGTAATGATTTAGCGTATCATGTTTAAAATAGTTGGGAAGTACATGATATCATGGTCAGAGCATGTCTTAAGATCTTCAAACAAGTAGCATAATTAGAATGTTCATCAGAGGATGCATAGTTGTTTTGTCTTCCTTGGAGCGTTGACTTCCTCATAACGTTGACTTTCATCAAAGGATATAGAAGAGCTTAGAGTCTGATGATCAGACGCTTGATGTGATTATTGGAGGAAAAGGTAATTACTTGTTTGTCACGCTTATCAGATGTAGACAAACATGCATTTGTTGAATTCATCAAAGGCATACGAGTTGGTGCAGATTGTAGTCATTGGAGGCAGAAGATCCAAAACGCATTTGCATTCAGTAGAGGTAATTGAACTACAGTATTGTTGGAACTTCCATAGGCAACTGGGACACAATGTTGCTTGCATATTAGATTGAGAGAGACGGAGTGAACAAAGTCCTATCATAGATTTGTGTTTGTCCAATTATCAAAGGATACGGTAAGAGAATCTTTAAAAATCACTTGGTCTAAGACTTGCACACTTAATCAAAATGTTAGTGCATTAAATTATTCCCACCAACAATTGTGATCAAAACAAGTTAGGGGCATATTTCTTCAAATTAACTTGGTTCGAGCAGTAAGTTCAATATAAGATAGTAGTCCAAACATAGATGTTTCTTTAAAAACGAATCTTGTTTTTAGATGATCATTCTCACTTCTTATGATCAGAGAGTCTACAAGATAGAATATTTTATTCTTAGGTGTCCATATTTGGTTAGGTCCTAGTTTGTTAGTTCTGAAATGTGTCTTGTCATTCCATGCTTTTTTTTCATAGGACAAGTTCTTTTATTCTGACCATTCTTTAAGTCGTATATGCAAACAATATTAAGTAAGTTATCCTTAGGAGTTTTCTCTTGTTCTTCAAAACTAATATCACACTTATTGTTTCTGCTAACGTTATAGATCACAAAGGTTTGTTGGCTTATGTTTATGTCGTTTGCAAGAAATTCTTAAAATACTTTTTTATACTTAACAGAGTTACACACTCTATTCTCTAAAAAAATTGGAACATTTTGTTTCAAATTTAGATTTACTCTTTTTAGATTTTCAAAATCTTTTTCAAGAGAATTGTACTTATTTGTTAAGATGTCGTGAACTTTTCTAAGAGATTTTAGTTTTAAAGAAACTTGATAATTCTTGTTGAGAAACTCATTTAATATATCTATAAGTTCGTTACTAGATAGATTAGATAATACCTTAATTTCTTCATCAACTTACTCATCGTTAGAATAAGAGTCAGAGGGTGTATCTACCATCAAAGCCATGTTTGCATGTTATTCATCTGCATCAAATGATTCATCAGAGTCGTCCCAAGTAGCAATAAGACATTTCTTTTTTGCCTTGAACTCTTTTGTTTGGGAATTTACCTTTTCAAGTTTAGGACATTCTGATTTGAAATGTCATGGCTCTCTACATTCATAGTAAATAATTATTTTCTTGTCTTATTTTTCACCTTTTTCCTTGCTATTTTAGAATTATCTGAAATCTCTTTTAGTAAAGGATTTCTTCATGTTGTTCCATGTTTGTTGGATTTTCCTTGAGATGAAAGACAACTCTTCATCATTTGAGTCTTTATTCTGATCATCTGGTTCACTTTCCTCAGAGTCTGTTATAGCTTGCAAGGCCTTGGAGTTAACATTATTTCCTTGATACTTAAGAACTAAGGATTTTGACTTCTTCTTTGGCTCATCTTCAAGTAGTTCAATCTCATGGGATCTGAGTGAACTCGTCATCTCTTCTAGAGGTAGATTGTTTAGATCTTTAACCTTTTGAATTGCTATTACTTTTGGTTTCCATTTGCTGGGAAGACTTTTGAGAATTTTCTTGACATGGTCAAAGACAGTGTAACTCTTTTGAAGAACCTTCAATCTAGAGACTAGAGTTTGGAATTTAGAAAACATTTTTTCAATGTCTTCATCTTTTTTCATCTGGAAGAGTTCATACTTCTAAACAAGTAGATTTGTCTTAGTTTCATGTGCCTGTTTATTTTCTTCATATTTGAAAACCATAGCATCAAAGATACTCTTGTTGTTTCTTTGTTATTGTATTTTTTGAACTATTATATATTATATTATTAATTTGATCAATTACACTTTTTTTTTCTTTCTAATTTATACTATTATTTCTATGTAAAGGCAACTATCGATCAATTTTATTTTTTAACTTTTACATGTCGCATTATCTCATTTTTATTTAAATTAATTAATGTTTATCATAATATATTGATTAATATTATTAAAAAAAATAGTAGAGAATGAAAAGTTTTCCAAGAGTTCCACGTAGGCACAATTCACTAGTAGAATTTTGCCTTTTTAAGTCGGTTAAAATGTATATTTTAAGTCGGTTTCGTGTCCGAGTTAACAGTAAACGACTTAAAAAATATAATATTTTTTAATTCGTTTCATGAACCGACTTAACAGAGTTTCATCATATTAAGTTGATTTAGCTTAACCGAATTAAACATCGTAAATTCAGTATAATACATCATCTTTTTAAGTCGGATATTTTGACCAACTAACTTAATAGATATAATTAAAATAATATTTTTATTTTTATTTTTTTTTATATAAATTTCTCATTTTGTTTTCATGCTACTAATTCATGCAATATTTCATATTAAATTTCAAATAAGAGTTTTGCACTTACAATCACAATTTTATATAACCATCTAATAATTAAAATATACAATATCACAATATCTCATATTTATACAAAAAAAATAAAGAGTGCAAATAAAATGTATTCCATTTCCGACTAATCTTGACAAGACGGAAAAAAAATAATTAAATATGCATTAACAAAATTACAAAGTCACACTATAGCAATATTCAATAGACATATATTAGTATCATCATTTTCTTCAATTAATTTCAAAATAAAATTCACACGATGTTTTTGAACTTATTCACTTTGATCCGGGCTCGAGTCATCAAATATCTAGAAGGAAAAAAAAACACACAAGTTATCCATACTTGTACGTATTTATCTCATTTGTTACAAATAACTACTAATGTAAAATAAAAAATAGTTAAAAAAAATGAATTTGACATATATTTTTTTTCCTTGAAATAATACGATATTATATATGAACAATATAATTATAAAAAATTATTCATATAAATTTATTATTCAATAAATTGAACAACCATACCTAAAAGGGTGGCGATGAAAAGCGGTTGAGAAGCTGGCAATCAAATTGGCGTGAAGAAGTAGTCAACCAATCATGGAGTTGGACTATGGATGTGGAATGGAGTTGGACTATGGATGTGGAATAATTAAATGCAAGAATATAAAAGATTTATAATACAATAGTTAATAAGGTGGAAGCTAAAACGTTGCATGAAGTTAACTGATAGAAGATAAAATAATCATATACACGGTATTTGCCTTAAATGGGTTATTAATATAACCGTGTTAACATGTTTATTAAGTCTGGTGGCAGACAAACCAGTATTAAAAGCCCAATTTTGTACTAGTGATTAAACTCTAAGATTAACTCAAATTTTCTTTAAAAAGGCAACTCAATTTTTTTTTATAAGAATATACAGATAAAAAAAACACATACTAGCAACTCATTTTCTAACACATATTTTCAACACTTTCTATATTTGTTGAATTTTTATGTGAAACTCATTAAATTATATAGAGTCTACATAAATGTGGTGGGTCACATAAAAAAATTTCAACCAAAAAAATTAAGTGTGTTAAAGAGTGTATTATTAACAATTTTCATTAGCTAATTCAACACAGAATCACCAGTAACATTGCTTGTAAGTTGTAAAGATTGAATTCAACCTTCTAAAGCAGAATATGTGTATTATGAAGATCTCCTTCTGTTACTACTAAAAAAGTTCACTAGAACCATTGGTCCAACCTACACCATATTCTCATGGCACAAGGATTATATACATATTGATTGAAAACACAAGAGGTAACAACAAAATTTTATCATACACTGCTTTTAGAAGCTCAAGTCAAACTTTAGATATTATCATTCGTAACACTAATTCCACAAACAATAATAATAAATATAGGACAGGAAACACCAAATTTTCAACCTAAACAAATCTTGTTTATATTAGACAACAAAGTGGATGATGCATTCTATGAGTAACATTTTATCATTAGTAACCATATGAATAAGAACATCGATTGATACAAAAATGAAAGAAAAGATTAGACATGAGCAGTTCCTTCAGTAAACTTCGGATCCTCGCATCTATACCTTCCATCTGGTCCGATTCCGAAACCTTTTGGATCAGCAAACACATTCTCTAGAAGCTGGCTGCGTGGCGGTGGAGGACTGTTGTCTGCGAATTCAACGGCTTCCTCAAGGATCTCGTCGATTTTCTTGTCTATTGTCTTCAATTCTTGTTCGGTGGCTAATTTGTTCTCAAAAAGGTATTTCTTCAATGCAGTGATGGGGTCCCTAGTAGCATAGTGTCCTTTCTCAGCTGCAGAATAGAAAAAGATTATGATTGATAATTACTATTAACACCGCAGCACAGATAGTAAATGAAGACTCATGAAAACTAGAACAAAAAGATGCGGCTTAGTGATAACAATTTACAGGCTTCTCAAATATAGAAACACTAGTAAATAGTTATAGTTATTTATGCACTAATCATGCATAAGTAGAAAGCATAAGATGATTATTTAGGATGATATCTTCAAAGGGTATCATGCTACATGTATCAATCAACCCCCGATCCCACAGGAAAGAGTTTTGGTAATTCAGAGTTTGGTCAAGAGATAAGTAAATTTGGTCAAAGATTGTTTCAACTAGGATTCGAATTCGGTACTCCTGACCAATTCGTCCAACGATGTTATATGACTTGAAAGAAACACACACAAAATGTTCGAGTTCAAGTGAGGTGTTTGGTTTTGAATTTTTTACGACACATAAATACAGTTGGAGTATATTTTGTGGCTTTTGTGAAACTACTCCTTCATGCTATTAAATAAATTTCTAATTTGAATTATATAGTTTCTTTTTGTTAATCAAGACCATCTTTATATTTAGTTATTTATATACTCTAATGATTCATAATAAAAGGATTATGCATAGTGCAACTTGAAGATAGATACCATTAGAAATGCAAAAAAGAAAACATCAAAATATATACTTCACAAATTAAGAACATAAACGAATAAGATAAAATATCTAAATAAATCTCACCGGGGTTACGAAGCTCATCAGGATCGGCCAACGAATGTCCTCTAAATCTGTAAGTCTCGCATTCTACTAAAGTTGGTCCCTCTCCTCTTCTAGCCCTGTCGATTGCCTCCTTTGCCACCTCTCTGACCTTCAAAACATCCATCCCATCAACATGAACCCCTGGCATTCCAAATGCCGGTCCCTTTTTCCATATCTGAGGATCTGAAGTTGCCCTGAGATGCGACATCCCAATCGCCCACAAATTATTTTCCACCACAAACACAATTGGCAATTTCCACAAAGCTGCCATGTTCAAGCACTCAAAGAACTGACCATTGTTACAAGTTCCATCTCCGAAAAACGCCAACGTCACGTTATCGGAATCCGCCTGATTCAACACCTCTCTTCTGTACTTCATGGAAAATGCAGCACCAGTTGCCACTGGAATTCCTTCACCGATGAATGCAAAACCACCAAGCACGTTGTGTTCTTTTGAGAACATATGCATCGAACCACCTTGACCTCGGCAGCATCCTGTCGCCTTTCCAAAGAGTTCGCTCATCACAGCCCGAGAAGGGACCCCTTTACTCAACGCATGAACATGGTCTCTGTATGTGCTCACTATACAATCTTCTTTCCTCAAATGCTTGATGAATCCAGTTGAAACAGCTTCTTGGCCATTGTACAAGTGAACAAAACCAAACATTTTTCCTCTATAATACATCTCAGCACACTTGTCTTCAAAGGACCTCCCTAATACCATGTCTTCATAAAGCACTAACCCTTCCTCTTTAGTAATAAGCTGCACATACAGATCCAGATCCAAACAACAGCCTTAGAAATAAAACTCTTACACAAACATTTTGGTTTAGGGATAAAAAGTATGTTTTCAATTTTGATTACAAAAATGCTTCCTAATAATTTTCACAACTTTGAAATCGGTAAACAAAAATGAAAATAAAACCAATACAAAGCAGGTATGATTGATAAAAATAAATGATTATATAACTGAAGATGATGAAAATAAAGAAAGCAGGAATGATGAAAACTGAAATTTAAAATTGATTTCGATTAAAAGTGAGTTGAATGTAAAGTGATTTATGTTTAGAAACTTTCGCATAAAAGTGAGTTGAACAACAAATTTTAGAATCAATCAATTCAGGAAGCAAAAATTAAAAATTTCAACTTTAAATTAGAATCAATTTTGGAATTAAAATCAATTATACTAAAGAACATCCAAGCTAACAAAATCAATTATAGCCTTCTCTAATCAATTTCAATTCCTCTAAAAGTGAAACCAATCATACCCTTAAACTAAAAAATATAAAAATGGAAACAAAACAAGACCTTAAAAAGCACAACTTTTTTTGGTCTTAATTCTCCAATTCCATGGGAAAAGGGACCAGGTAATCCAAACTTCGGATAAATAAAGTATAGCCAATAATTGTTTCAGCCAACACAAAGCACAACTAAACTCACTTCAATAGTCTGAACTTCAGAAACCAATTGAACAGATAACACAAAAAATAAAAACCCATAAATTATACATCTCTAGAGTTTTGAAGCAACAAAACATAAAAAAGAGAATAAACACTAGCCCAACAAGAAAAACATTAACATTTGAATCATGCAGCTCATAAACCCAACCTGGTTCAATTCAAATTTCTAAATAGCATATTATAGAAAGTAAAGTTAAGTTTTTTATAGAACCCCATTAGAGAAAATCAATAGCTATTAAAAGAAAGCAAAGATTTTTTACACACAAAACGATCAAGTGTTACCAAATTAGAGGTTTGTTCAAGAGCAACAGGTGCTGATGCTGCTGCTGATGGACGGCGATGAAGAAAAGGCTTATTGAGAGCATTGAAACGAAGAAGCTTACGAGTGGATCCAAGAAAAGAGGAAGAAGGGTTGGTTCTGAAGAGATCGGAAGAGAAAGTGAGAGGTTTGTCATTGGATCTTGAAGTTGAAGAATTGACAGGAACAGAAAGAAGAGAGTGTGAGAATTTTGTCGCAGTGAAAGACATTTTCTTCTCACTCTGCAACACAATAAAGAAAAAAGTAGATGTTTTGTTATGTTTAATGTTAAAGGAAAGAAAAAGGAACAAAAAATGAGGTGTTTATTTATATGTAACAGAAATTAAGGCAAGTAAAATGGGGCGGAGAAAACAATGAAGTGGGGACTTGGAGATAATCGACCAAATAGTGTTGTTTGGGTTGGGAGGGTGTTTTTGCCTATGTTTAATGGCTATGACTACTATGTGTATATTCATTGAGTTTTTATTGTGTTATTTCAACACACTATAATCAATACCTTGTTTCGTCATTAGAGTCTAGACGTGGATTTCGACGAGAGATAAATTATTTTAAGAATATAAAAAAAATTAATTATAAAAAATAAAATTGATATAAATATACCGTATTGATGTCAAACATTGTGTGAAGAAAATATTTCACTTATTTATTATATTAGATTTGGATATATATCATTCAACAATTAATATTGCTATTAAAAAGGAGACGGGGTGCCACCAAAAACCAACCAACTTTTCCTACATTAACATTTAAACAATTTTTCTATTAATACAAATAAATGTAAGTATATCTCATATTCAAAAGTAGGTTCATGATGTAGCTTGAAATTTTAACGAAAATCGAATAAGATATTTTCTCACATGTAAGAGAGGAAAAAAATATTAACTTATTATTATTATTATAAATAAGTTATTAAAAAAATTAGTTAAGTGAAATTAATTTTTAAATTTTATGTAAAGTATAATTCAAATTTACTAAATTGATTATTTAAATGTCAAACACTCAATTACAGATATCAAATATTTTTATTAAATTAAAGATATAATAGAAATATTAGAATTAAATTATTTAACTTTTGTTTTAATAGTGATCAAGATTTGAAGTCACTATTTTACTTAAAACAGTAACTAAAAAGTATTTTTTTTAAATAATATTATCAATCTTCATTAGTGTTTTAAGTAACTTTAAATAATAGTTCATTTGGACCTAATCCTCCTTAGAATTTGCCTCAACAAATCAGGTATATTATACAAGTGATTGAACTTAGGTATTATGTAACATATACATTCTTGTTATATGTTTTAGTTTTCTATTTGTTTTTCTATTGTGTTTAAATTTCATTACTATTTAAATTTATCTAAATTTTCATATCAATATCCATGCATGTTTTGTGTTTTTAAATTTAAATTTTTGTTCATAAGAAGTTTAAGTTTAAATTTTTAAAAAAAATGTGAATTGTTAATGATAAATTTATCTAACCAAAATGTTTGGCCAAAATTTAGAGTCGTCATAATACAATATAAATTATTTTTGTTGTTTTCTTAAATACGAAAGATTTGCATTGTATGTCTAAACTCTATTATATTACATTATATGTCCAAACAGTTTGGAGAAAATCTACAAAAAATAAAACAAGGGTTTATGATATGTGGTTGGTTTATATTTGAGTAGTTGGTTTTTCTTAAGTTAATTAAATTGGGGAATGGATTATCTCAAGTGTGAATTTTACCAAAAGGGGAGCAGTGTAAATCCGCCATTAAAACTCCACACCCTTTTTTTTTTTTTTTTTGTCTTTTATATATGAGGCTAAGATTTTACGGGAGGAACTTCTCATAGGAGATAATTCATTCCTATTAAATGGACACAGGTATATTCTTTCAATAATCTAGAACAAGACATGCTTATTTCAACGAGGTAATTAAAGTTGCCACTTTAGATTAAGAATGGACTACTTGGCTTGTCTCTATTGAAACCACTTGTACTTTGAGATTTTACGCAAATATGTTGTTTTAATAAGAGTACATGTGGATGAAATGTTTTTGGAACGGAAAAGAGGAGATTTATTTTTCTTTAAGTTTATTTTAGATTTTTTAAGTTTATTCTATTTTAATTTTTTTTATTATATTATATTTGTACCGTTAATTTTTATTTTTATTTCAATAATCATTAGTTTAATTGAAACTTTTTATCAATGAAAACTCTATCAAGTGTAATAATCAAACATTCATTAAATTTTTATATATGTTTTATATTTTTTTATTTTCTCTACAACAATTTAAATACATGCATAACCTTAAAAATAAGGTAATAAATGTTTATCAACATAACTAATATCTTTAATTTTTTTCACAATAAAATAATTTAGACATTTAATTTATTATGATATTTAATTAGATCTTAACTATCTTAGGATAGTAATTTAAAAAAAAAAATCAAACTTAAAGGATTACACCGTAATTTAATATATCTTAAAAATTAATTATGTAAACGAATGAGATTTAAATAATTAAATTGAAAAAATGTATATTTAAAAAACCTAAACAAAAATTAAAGTAAACTTAAATGATTAAAAAATAATTTTATATTTAAATTAAAATTAAAATAACAATCAAATATTTCTAAAATTAAATTTATTATAATTAATATTTTATATGATCATTTATCTTAAATTTAAAAAATAAAATAGAATATCGAATATATATATATATATATATATATATATAATTGTGATTGAAGAAATATAAGGATTTTAACCATGAAAATTAAAAATTTGGAAGGTGAATTGAAGGGCGAAACAAAAGAATTCAATGGAGTGGAATGATCATGTGAACCTTGTTACATGCCGACCTGGCACTGCATAGTATATGGATCAATTCGAAGTCTCTTTCATTCTAGCAAGTGTGTCACTGTACTTCAAACGAATGTATTGTTATATTAATTAACAACCCCAAACAATCAACAAGGGGTCCATAGCTCAGTGGTAGAGCATTTGACTGCAGATCAAGAGGTCACCGGTTCGAACCCGGTTGGGCCCTTATTTGTCTTTTTAATTTTTTAATCAGTTATTCTTCTATCTATTATTATTTTCTTCGCTTTTTTTCCATGCTTTTTCTTCTTTTTTTTTTTTTCTTCTCTTTATGTTCAATGGTCAGTTAAGGAAAATTTGTGAAGAGTCTATGTTCATTAGTACTTTAGCTTGCAACATTTTCTAATGATAAATTGCCTACGATATGACTTCATTTTATTTTATCCTATGATTTCATATAAGAAAATAATATAAATGACATCAGGATCATCCATTTTTAACTTTCTTCCAGTTTCTAAAACTTGTACCAATGAATACATCTGATCCAGGACGTCCACTTGGTCTTTTGCTAAATAGATAGCATGGTAAACAATATGCAGCATCTTTAGAAGGTGAATATTCAAGCCATGAAGAAAATATGTTAAACCAAGCATATTGAAACCGTCTTGGATGAACCTCGTTGCCAGATAAAGGATATTCTTCTAAATTTATTTGATAAGGACCAAATTTTAGATAAGCTCTTCGTATTGCATCCAATTTATTTGGTGGATATTGCCAAATTTGAGGACGCTTTCCGGGGTCACGTTCTAAATATTTCTCAAAGTCATCTTCAAAAACTCTATGAACCTTGGAAAGATGATTCTCATTTTCTTCAATTCTTGGATTCTCAGAGATAGTTTCTAATGTAGAAGTTATAATTTCTTCATCTCTTTCAATCTCACAAATTTTCCTCTTGAAAAAAGAATCAATTCTTTTACTTTTTTTCATTCTCACAAACTTATCTAAATCAATCAATATAATAAACATAAAACATCTTATATTCAACAAAAAAAAGGAAAAAGAATTAATCTAATAAAACATGAAGATAAAAAGACTAAAAAAGAGCGAAATTACAACTCGGACCAATAATTATATATTTTAATATATTATAAATAGACATGTGAATGGACATCTCAACAACACCATGAAATGAAATGTAGATAATGAATTGCTTTTCAAAACTATATCTTGAGGTGCTAAAAACTTGAAAATAATACACTTGAAGATACATAAATTGAGTCATTGACTAGATCAAAATGAAATTCTACTTCAAAATAATGTTCATTGAAAACTCAACTATAGTAAGATTTTTATAATTTAATCAGAAAATCATTTGAAGAATCATAGGCTGATACAGAACAATCATGTGAAGAAACCACCATATCCCTTGATTTGATTTATTGTGAAAAAGGTACAATACAATGTCCATGCAATTCATAAACCATGTTGCAAAATACAATACATTGAAGCTACAAATATCATTCAAACAATATGTTTGCAGTATACAAAACAAATAAAATTGTTTAACTTTATCACACACACAAAGTCTACTATGACCTTTGATTTTTTGATGCAAAACGAAGAATAAAATAAAATAAAATCCTATATAAAACAGCCCAACCTAACATTATAAGCACATTATTCCTTTTCTTAATCTCATCACTCAATACCAATATGAAGACTTCTCAAAATATCAAAACCAGTAACAGGTTTACCATCATTTGATCCAAAAGCATCATTTGTTTGATACTCATTCATCAATAGTCCTTCATAAGGGTATGTCATCGTCGAAATTTTGTTCATCCAACGCCAATAAATCGAACTTTTGATACTCATTCATTCATCGTCGAAATTATGTTCATATAAAGTGTTTGAGATGTCCATTCACATGTCTATTTATAATAGAGAGGAGGGATTGAAAAGGGTCACTAATGCCACAATGCAACAAAAAAACTCAAACACTTTATATGAACATAAAATCAAACACCTTATGTGCGACAAAAAAACTCAAACACTTTATATTGACATAAAATCAAACACCTTATGTGCGACAAAAAATCTCAACAATAACATAACAAAATTTATGCTTTAAATTCCAGAATTTCAAACTCAACAATAACATAACAAAGCTCCAAATTCAGAATTCCAACCAGCTCCAAACAATATTAGAACAAAGCTCCAAACACCTTACCATAAAATCAGAATTCCAAACTCCAAGACGAGAGGAAGGCCGCTGCGAGCGAGAGGAAGGCCGCCGCGAGCGAGAGGAAGGCCGCCGCGAGCGAGCAAGACGACTGACGATTGGGGACGGAGAGGAAGGCTAGCCGGAATTCTGACTGCAAGAGGGAGAGAGGGAGAGAGGAAGGTGGAGGGAAGAAAGAGAAAATAAAATTAGGTTTAAGTATTTTTGTAATTATTTAATTTTAATATGGGCATATTAGTCATTGTACTTATAAATTTTTTTTTTTTTGGGGTGGCCGTGGCCCCCCCTGTCACAAAGAAGCTCCGCCTCTGACAGGATGTATTCACCAGTGGAGATAATAATAAAAGCTTTTTCAATTATAAAATAAAAGTTTTTTATTTGTTATTCACTACCAATATTACCAAAAACTGTATTCAAGTTAAAAAATGTGATTAATGTGATAAATGAGTCTCCATTCTAAAAATACACAATTAAACTATTGTTTGTAAGCATCAGAGTCTAGTTTAAAACTTGTTGTTTATCAGTTATTACATACATCTTGCACTCGCGATGATAAATTTTGTTTATCAAAAGAAAAAGAAAAAACTCAACGGTGAATAGATATTAAAATTTTTACTCATAAATTTAAATATATATATATATATATATGAATTTAATATGGATTATTTTACTAAAAAAAAATGAAAATAGCAATGGACACGATATACTGTATCTATATCTTACCCTTACTATCCCTATTCACAAATGTGATGGACATTTTTTGCATGTAAACTCAGGCTGTATTGTTAACCTGGAAATATGAATTACATTTACCCCCTCATAAAAATAATTGCATAGTGCAGAGAAGAAAGAAAATGAAGCTTTTATGTGGATACAGAACAAGTAACGAAAAAGAATGGAAGGAGTAAGTAAATAAATAAATAAGGCATAAAACATTTCCCCATCACATGATTCAAATATCAATAACTCACTAGAATGGCTTTTCTATTGTACACATAAATACAGAGCCTTGTGCATATAACTTATATACATACATATTCAATAGTTAGTTACAACTAACAAGTACAAAAAGTAGAGTAAGATACAAAAAAAATAATAATGGAAATCTCCTAATAAGGAAGATATCTTCTGTTAGCCTGTACAGTTAGTTGTTAGTACTTTACCTCTCTTGCCTACACAGTTCTCTTGTTCTTGTATTATGTCACCGCTTATTTGCCTTTTCCTTACCTACAGATATGCATTATTTTCCTTGTGTCAAGATAAAGCACTATAATGAGAACCATAACTTTCTTTTAAAATAACAATAACATTACTCACCAAATATAGTTGATTTTAAAGGAAAACGAATCGATGAACCTTTAACTCTCAGCTCCCGGCTTTGTTTGTGTCTACTTTGTTTCTCTATAACTGCAGAACTGTTGCTACTTTCTCCAGTCAGATAATGTGCTACTCTACTCACCTTTTCATGGTACACAGCAGGTGGGGCAAGCCTCAATGGAGGCATGTTTTCTATTTGCATAAATCTTTGATTTTTCTGTAAGCTGCTCAATATCTCAAACTGCACAAACAAACAATATAAGTGTTTGGTTCGAAGGAGAGGGAAGGATAAAGAAGGGGAGAGAGAGAGAGATTTAATTGGATATTCTGTTTGGTTGAGAGAATGGCAAGGGAAACTACCCTATCCTTATTTGGTCCAAAGGTGGAGGGGAGAGATCGTAAAGCTAATTTATTGCTGTCCAAATCTAATTTTCCCAACAACTATAACATCATATTGCGGTGTAGAGGGTCCAGGTTCCCCAAGATTGAAGTTGGATACTCTACAATTGCAATATGATGTTGTTCTAGGGACGGTTAGATTTAGAGAGCAAAAGTTTCTCTCTCTAAATTTGTCATCCCCTACAGCTGTAGAGGATCCAGGTTCTCCAATATCATAAAGAAGTCAAAATTGTGTGAAGAGAGACTTTACTCCCCTCCAGCCAAATGATATGTAAAATTACGGATAAAGCTATTATATTGATTGAATGATGTAGCGGTTTGTTCATATTCATACCCGTGATATCTGTTGCTGTCCATACGTATTCTCTGATAAATCATTGTCGTGGTGATGAATTGTACTTCCATGATGAGGGTGTTGGCGTCTTGATGAGAATTTATTGACCAAGCCATTCTCTGTAATGATTGATTTGTTTCTAGACTTCTGGGGTTTTTGGTTTGGCATGCATACAGGGCATCCAGATGAATATCCTTTGCTTGACGACTCGATTTCAGAGACTTCACACTGAAGATGAACTGCATGGCCACAGTTGAAAATTCGAATTCCAGTGGTAACTGAGTTCTTTGTAAGGAGGCAATTACAAATACAGCACACTGAACTCCTGGGAGCAAACCCATGAGAGGCACCTTTCTTGAGTAAACTCATGGTATAGAATGTATCATCTTCTATCAAGGATTTGGCAGCATCCTATGGGCGGAAGGAGAAACAAGAGAAGAGAATCAGGATAAAACATAAGACCCTTGAAGAGAAAAGAAGAAAGAAGAGAGTAGTTTATCCATAAAAATTATAGACATTCCATGCAATATTGAAATTATTATATGTAGTAGTTGCAGGTGCTACATAGTTTACCAAAGAAAATCATGTTTACATAACTAGTAAAGGAAGTTCATTTTGTTCTAAATAAAATTTACATATGTCAAGAGACACAACACATAATTTTAAGGCCACGATGCAAGTCACAGCTTAAATAGCCTGGTGAATACAAATATTGCAATGTACAAGTATATATTTACTGCTGCTCAAATCCGTACTTGATGAAACTCGTGTACAAGCGCAAGTGTACCATAAAAATATCTTGGCTCTCCAAGAATTGTCAACAAACACAGCTAAAATATTAAATATGAAAGTTCAGATTGAACACATCTTGTCATGTTTCTTGAAGCATTTTATATAAAGCTTCAATTGATAAATTTTAATAGGAAATGTATGAAGAGTAATATATTTGGTAAATCTTGATTACCGAATCAAATTTAAAATATTGCAAAAACAAAAATGAACAAGTTTACTTTACCAGAATTCTTCTTTCAAATCCATATGTTCCCAGCATCCCCAATATGGTAAGCTTGAAATAGCCAAATTCTTGACTACCATTATCAGACAAGAGTTTGGACATAATAGCTGGAAGGTGAACGAAACCTATCATTCCCTCAACAATCTCTTTAATGAACTGAGATACCAATTTTCTCAAGATATCACCATTTCGGGACTTAGAAATCTTCCAACCGCTTTTATAGGTGTCTTTGTCCAGTTGTGAATCTGCAGATCCAGCTAGCACACCAAAATAATTATTTCTTTCATATGCTCTCTCTTCAACATATGAATCCATCAATGGATCACAAAACCTGCATGAAAAATCAAAGGGTAGAAAGAGCTCCCAAATGTCAGGCAAAAATGTAGGACAGCTCGAACCTCTTTCTTCTTCGTACATCTTATAATGGATATTATATGCTAAATACTGTTCAAGTATATTTGTAATATCATGATTACTTGAAAAACAAAAAACTCATATAATTAAGCTACAAATAAACTAATAAAAAAGTATAAAAGAAAGGAAATGAATGTTGATATTAAACTTACGAGTCAAGTAATTTAAACCAGTGTAACTCTGACTCCTCAGGATTTAGACGAGGTGTGTTCCTCTGACACAGACCGATACAGGCATGCAATAACTCGTACATGCCATTCACCTATTGGATTTGTAGCCATTAAAAAATTAGGCTACCTAATACATACAAACATACGTGCACTGCCCACCCGTCAAAGCAAACATGCATCTTTAGAGCTTCACTAAAATGTTTAACTTCAGGAACAGATATACAAACCTCTTTTGTTCTTAAAACATTGTTGAAAATTTCCATATGGGAAGAATCAAGCTTGGGATGGTTTAAAACTACCGCTTCAACAGCAGCATCAAGCTCAACAAATTTCTCATTCAGATCAGAAAGTGTAAGTGAAAGAGCACTACCAACGTCACCAACCCTTTCCAATAAGAAAGCAGCAGCATCTATAATACCATATTCTTGACACAGGCGTAAACAATGTTCCACACGATAGCTGTCAAACATTTCTAGAAACTTAAGAACTGAACCCCGTTCATACTGGCACAACAGCTGCAAAATCAAAACATTGGAACAGGCTTAAAACTACAGCAATGAGTGACATCACTTCAAAAGCAAAATTATCAAACATGAGAGGACAAGGAGTCAAAACAGGTAAATAAAGAATGAGAAAAAGGTCTGAATATACAAGACCAATCCTAAAGAGAAATAAATTGGCACGAAACATCCCAAGAACAAAGAAAAAAGCACAAATTAATACTAAGCCTTAACAATCAAATTAGTTCTAGATGACATGAAAAATAAAATCTGAAACAACTTATCCTGCACGTGCAAAAACATCAGTTCAAAAACTCACCTCTAGGTACATCTCAATAAGATCATCAGGCACATGACTAGGATTTTCACGCATGTACTTGGGGAAATTGGATATATTTTCTAAGTAATCATGGACTCCTTGTGAATGATCCTTAATCTGTTTTCCATTAGGGGAATTCGTAATATCATCCTTTCTCAAATTAGACAAGTCTAGGGTGCCAAATAAGTGAAGCTCAATGAGTGTCTTTAAGTAAAGGAAAAGACTTCTTGGATTAGAATGAAGTTTACTGATGATATGGGAACTTTCATCACTAAAATGTCTGATAACCATATGGAATGCACCTTCCCTACGATCAATTGAAAAGAGTATATGTAAATGAAGAATATTAGGTTACGTATATGGAAACAAAGAACCCATAAATGCCATATAACCAGCCAAAAGAAACTAACTTGAGTGTAGGAGGATTACCTTCTTAGTTCAACCAATTCAGGAATTCGAGATAGAACTGCTGATCGAATAGCAGCATGGTCATTGCCAGTCAACTGTGAGAATGCTTTGTCGATAAAGGAGAAGGCGTGAACAGGCTCATCTACATCTTTCATATAGCTATCCAATGCAGCCACATACTCATGTCTGATGGAATGAATCAATCCACAAACCTAAACCCCAACAATGGAGTTAGTAAAATCACTTAACTTGGTAAAAGTCAATACTTAGTCACTATGCTTCAAAAGATAGTATCATTAAATCAGACAATGTACCAACCTTATGATATTTGGCTCTCTCACAAAGGTCTAGCACAAATGGCGCATCCCAGTCGGACTCGGGAACTACTTCCAGAAGTGCAAGCACTTGCTTCTCTCTACTTTTTGGAGTTGAACTTTGAGAAGAAACATTAGTTGAAAAGGGATTATCTGATGTCAGATATTCCAATATTCGACAAAGTACGCCCTTTGAAACTTTAGCTCTTTCGAGAGCAACATAATGTGCAATGAACTCAAACAGGCAACCTTTGTCCTTGGAAGGCCAATCTTTTAACCCTTCACCACTGCTACTAGAGGTTGTATCTGTTGGAACAACACTCATATCAATTATTTTAATAAGAGCATCCACCGTATGCTGAACTAACATATTTTCAGTTTCAGTAACATTGTTATTTTCTTCTTTTGCTTCTTCAATAGGTTTATCTGCTGAATCCAGTGAAGATGAGCTGGAATTTGAAATTTCATCTTTCATGAAAGCACATCGGAGAACATCTAATGTAGCTTCAGTGTCTAACTCTAAGAGAAGATATAGATTCAGGTATGGCCGTCTGGACACAGAATCTGAAACTGTCTGTGATTTCAGAGCACTGGAATCCTCTAACAAAAACTCTACAAGTTCTTTTCTAAGAGATGGCAACCGCGTAGGAGGAATAGTTCCACGGCCTACAATTATATGCAATAGGTGAATCATATGTGTGTAGTATTCTTGAATACATTTAAAGGAGAGAATAAATAAAAAGAAAGATAAAAGAACTGGGAAAAAATACCTGGTGGAAAGGCAAGACCTATAAAGCAGTACTTGAGATAAACCAGCATTCTATACCTGTTTAAAGGAGAAGCAATAGAGAAAAATACAGATTTAACCATTTCTATCAAGCTAAAACAATACTAACAAGTAACAATTTTCACTTTCGAGAAATGTAATGAATAAACTGCTCCCAGTTTTCACAAACACACTAGAGAGAGAGAGAACCACCGGAATAACTGGAATCAATTTCCAATTCAATTTTCTTATTAGAATCAGAAAATCAAAATATAAAGAGAGAAGAAGCTTACCCTAGAGCAGTAGCATTTTCTTTATGGCAATTTTGTAGGACTGCAAAGAGCTCCTCAAGAGGTGCCTTAAAATCATCTAATCCTTTATTAAAGAGATACACCAGGGCACTGTATAGTCCATGCTCCCGGCATAATCTGACAACCTAGAAAGCATCAAATAATCATTCATCAGCTATGCCAATAAAAATATTATGGAAAGTAAATATATTTCAATTATCTAACAAGAACCTGATTAAAATCCAAGGATGAAATATCCATGTGAAGTACACACTGCTCAACCCTCTGCAGCCACCCTTTCGTGCTATAATACTCTACCAATTCTTGCATAATCTTGAGAAAAGAGGCACAAATCATAAAGATGAAACTAAAAAGTTTATGTTGATAACCTATCATTTCATTACCAAAAATCCTAACATGGTACAATACCTCAGGAGGTAGAGATCCAAGCATGTCCTTCAAAATATATGGCTCTAGAAGCTCCAAAAATGTTTCTGGAAAAAATACAAAGTAATTGCATGGTTATCCATTTGAAATTGGAAAAGGGTAGATAAATAATGTAAGATCATCCCCACAAAGCACAAGCCATTCATCTTCATAGTTCATGTCAGTTCAATAACCTAATTGTGAAAAATAGCTTTGGTACAACATCCATGTTACTATTTGACAACCATGAATTGATGAGATGAGACATAAAATAAAATTATTGTTGATGATTGTAATCAACTGAAAGGATCTTTGGTTGATTTCTTGCCCACGATTTTCAATAATCTCTCTATGCTATGGAATGTTAGGCCAATGGGCAGTAAAGTGTCACTGAAAGCAACACTTCCATGTCGCAGGGATGAGAATACACAGGATAAAATCAGGAAAAATGTATTAGAGAAGTATGAGCAGCACCTCTTGAGGAAATTGTTATAGAGTCACACCTAAAATGGCTTGGTCAAATGAGAAGAAGGCTAATAGAAACGCCAATTGGAAAAGTTAATCAAACATAATGCTAAGTTACATACTAAAAGAAATAATTAAGGGTGGTGGTACCAGGGATTAAAAGAAAACAGCAAAAATGAAAAGAGAAGCCCTCAAAACAATATCCTTCCACAGAAGGCAAAGACAATACCTCTCTGTCGAACATGAACATCCATGAACTTGGAGGAAATTTTATCAAAAAGGATGTCAGTCCGTTTGATATGACAACAAAATTCAACGGCAACTCCACCAACACGCGTGTATTGATCCTTTATTTCAGAATGCACTGAATTGCTTCTACTATCTGAATCATTGGATTGATCAGGTTTTCCAATTTGATTGCAGAAAGCCACTGAAATATAGGAGAACACTTCATCAACATATGATGTAAGCAACTCCTCTAAGAAGGGCATTATAGCCTCATGTACAGCATCCAAGGTTCTAGGTAGATCAATAACCCCATGAGCATGGCCATCATAAAGAGTCATTGCCATGTTCAAGGCACCCATCCAGTCACCTGCTTTCCGTAAAACCAAGATGCGCTCTTTCCAAGGGAGAAGACGAGAAACAATAAGATGTGTTGGACCAAGTATATAAATAGAAGCTCCTCTTACAGCAATGGAGTTATGATAAGCTTTCTCAGGGTTTCCATATATGTTGATGAAGTGAGTATGATAAGAAAGTAGTTCATCTCCTCCAATACCATCTACACCAAAACTTGTTTGGTGAATCACAGTTCCATCCTTTGCAAATAAATTCAGTTGTCCAGTTGAAGTGAGAACTACCAGCATCTGAGCAAGTACAATATCCTTTTAAATACTATTATTATTAAGAAGCAAAGAGATACAAGAATAGTGAAAGTGAACAAAATAGTGAACAATAAAAGAGGCCACATGTCTAACTAATCTCGGTAGGCAGAAGATGGTTTAATACCTGATCATCCAACCATGCCAGACCTATAGCCGCACTGTCAAGAAACCATTCTCCATATACTTTTAATTCTGATTTGACCAACTTTGCAACTTGAACTTTCCGTTCCCAAGCAATTGCAAGCAATGAAACTCTTTCAGCAGTATCTACAGGTGTATTATCTACAAGAAAGTATGCAATATTTAGAAAGAAGTTAACATGAACCTATATAATTGTATAAATATGTCTACACTCCCAACAGAACCATCTCCTGCCTAAAATGATGGCCTATTACATTATTTCAATTTCTCACAATATCCTTAAGAATCCTTAGAATTGCATTACCGGTGTCTATGGGTATGTTTGGATGGGTGGTATAGGGTGGAATGAAATGGAATAAGCTAGTTAAATTTTAAAAATTGGATGTTGTCCAATTCCATTCCATTTCACTCTATTCAATCCTATACATACCCTACGTGTTTGGTGTCCGGGTTTGTACTTCTTCATAGTTCATAAGTAACTCGTGTAAAGCACTGATAATATAGTACAATAACCAGTTATAAAAAAATGAAAACATACCAGCACAACTAGGTGTTTGTGCCATGTATTTCCATGCAGTATACGGCATAGAACCCTCCCGAATTCCATTTGGCCTAGTGAGTTGAGCATAGACTTCCAATTTAGGACTTAGTCGTACCTAAAACAAAGATCTAGTATCTTCAATAAATAATGCACAAAAAACCTCAACGAAGCTGAGGTAAAAATTACTGGACAAAAGGTATATGGAACTAGCACAAGCATTTGAATTTCATACCACCAAAGCAGTTTGATGGGTGACAAATACAACCACACCTTCTTCCACCAGAGAAGAGCCTTCATTGAAGAGTTTCCAACCTGCATCTCCCCCAACAACACCTCCAACCATGCTACTTATACTGCTGGCTGAGACCGTGGTGTTTCCCTGAGAATAAGATGAGGCACTTCCACCAAATTCGTCGGAAAGGAGTGGTGAAGCAGATAGCACCAAGCCCGTTCTTTGCCCATCAAGAAGACACTAGGAAATTAATACAAGTTCAACAAACAAGAGAAACTTGAGACAAGCAGACAAAAATTAAGTCACAAGCCCTCAGTATAACACAATGCTAGATTTGATCCATTGCACACAAATGCAAAATATGATGTACCTGAGTTTTAATGTTGAACCTATTAATCAAAACAACCACTGAGATATGATGTAAGAGAACCAGACCCTTACAATCACCCGTAACTGCTTTAAATTGACGAGGATTCTGAGGATCCTGTCCTAGAAAAAAAGCATGCACTACCGGTGCCGTATGCTCTCCACTAATGACTTTTACCACAGCCCCTTTCTGCACATCCCAAAGTGTAACATGACCATCACCATAACCAGCCAAAAGAAGATCTCCTTGCTGATTGAAAGACATGGACGTCACTGGAGCATGTGATCGGTCACCTTGTACAGCAAGCATCAACATCTAACAATTGAACAACATACACTGATGATGAAGCTATATCTAATACCAAAAGTGCATCAAATAAATGCTTGAAAATAAAAAGGACCAGCATTACGGATTTATATTTATATACATAGATAATTGATTATTCAAATAACTACTCTGTGCTACACTACTTTTCCACTAATAATGTGTATAGGGGGATTTTGAGCAGATTTTATTTTCTAAGATGATTTTTTTCACTGTTTGATCAATTCTCATTTTTTATTTGAAATAAAAAAGAAATTGCATTGCTATATTGGGATTCTTATCATATCAAGCAACTAATATATTCCATCCAAAATTTGTTTTATTCAAATCTAATTGAAAAAGTTTAGGAAACTAAATGATAGCGGCAGTAAACATAACATGAATTAATCACGATTTATTATTATATCACATCGGATATATTTGCAGGCAAGAATATAAATTTTAATAATTCAACAAACATAAAAGTTGAGCTAGTTTGATCAAATAAGGGAAAAACCTTTCCATCAGTATTATCTGCGTGATGAATGGAATATTTACTAGGCACTACAACAATCAGCCCTTTTGTCATTCCAACCGCAATGTAATTAGCATGAACCACCAAAACTTGAGCAGAACCGTGATCACGCCTAAACATTTGCGATGAAATAGCCCTTGTAATAGCATTATCAGCATCAACATCAAAATATCCCAACGCAATAGACCCTCTCCGAACGCCCTCAAGCCTCATTGGCTGTGCAGCAGCACCTTCTTCCAAATGCAAACCAGTTGAAGCATTCTTCTTCTCCAATTCCTCAGCCAAATCAAGTGGCTTCTTTGAAGCCTCTGATTTTTTCTTTGTAGTCATTACACTTTCCAATTCCTCAAGTGTCTCCTCCACTAGTTCAAAAACATTTCCTATTGAACTACCACCACCATCATAATCATCATTAACATCATCATCACCATCATCATCATCATAATTATAATTATCATTATCATCAACTCCACCATCATTCACTTCATTCCCAATATCTTCCACAAAACCCCCACCAACACTAACAACATTCACTATTTCTTCCGTTTCATTTACTCCCTTACCATCAATATAATCAAAACTAGTTTTTTCACCAAATCCATCATCATTATAATCAAAAGGTGCAGAATTCACATCATTTTCATGATCATGACCATTTTCGACATCATCCAATGAAGGAGAAACTGAACACTCGTCTAAATCACTCTTCTCACTCACAAGAGAAGAATCATTCTTCACTTGAAAATTACCACCACCACCATCCAAAACTGCTTCAATGTCTCCACGATCAACAGACTCAACACTCTCACTACTCCCCTCAATTTTACTTTCCACAGAATCAAATTTCTCCCCCAATTCACCACCACCACTAGAAGAAACATCGGAACCATCAGATTCAGGTCTGATCGAATTGGAACTTTTCCTCCGGGAGATGATCGCGGCCGCATGCGGAGTCGGAACAGATCTGGACGCAGCGGCAGCGGCAGCAAGAGCGGCACCGGGTTTGGCATTGGGAGTGACGCGACCGAATAAGGAGGAGAATGGACGGGGAGGTTTATCGGGTTTGATCCGAGAAAGGGAAACGGGTACGGGTTGAGGAAAGTGAGTGGGTTTGGTATTATTATTATTATTATGATGATGAGAAGGGGAAGAAGGAGGAGAAGGTGAAGATGAAGATGAAGAAGAGGATGTGTCGCAGTCGTTGAGAATTTCGTCGACAGTTCGGTGAGGGGTGTTTTGGAGTTCGGTGTCGGCGTCGTCGGGAAGGAAAGAGCGGAGGTCGAGCTCCATATAATAGTCGTGATGTACTGTGGTGGTGTTGTACTTTAATGCTCGTCTGGGTTTATGCACTTCACAGCAGAGAAATATTAATTACTTTTTGTTTCCAACTAATCTATACAGAGATACCATAGAACAAGGGTAGAGACGAAAGAGAATGAGAATGAGAGAAACTAAAATAAAACAAACTTAATAATATTATTTTTTATTGGTTAAATATATTTTTAATCTTTTTAAATATATCAATTTTTATTTAAATCTTTTTTAAAAAAAAAAACTAATTTTGATCTTTTTAAATTTTGATTATCAATTTTAATTCTAGTAACGTAATAAATTTATTATGTAATCTTTAAATTAATATTTGATTTGAAATTATAGATAAATTAATAAAAATTAAATTATTAAATTAATTATATTTAAATTTTTATCAATGATATATAATCAAAAGAGTCATTTGAAATATGTGACGTGAATTTTTGTAAAAAAAAATTATAAATTAAAATCAGTATCAGAGTAAATAAAGATAATAGATCTAATATAGACGAAACTTCCACTTGAATGTTTATCGAATATATGTCTTATTAAAAATTTATTAGAAAGAAAAAACTTAATGAAAAAAAAAAGTTTACATTATCTTTTGTGTGAGGAATGTTTTGTTAAAAACTTATCATAAAAATCTTATAGAACAAATCACAAAGAAAAAAAAGTACATATGATATTTATTTTTCCATGCAAACAATTATTTAGACGACGAATTAGCCGCTAAGTAATTGTTTGAACTTGTTGTTCAAAAATTTCACTTGACGGTGACTTGTATAAGAATTTATCCAAATCATTTTTTACTATAATCTTTTTCAAAATAATCGCATGTGATATTATCCATAGAAATGTTTTCAATAATCTTTTCAAGAAGAAAAATCACAAATCTTTTGTATTTGTTAAATCACGTACATCAATCAAAATACATTATTGACTTGTCTCATTTAGTGCTAAATTTTCTCGTCATTTGATGATATAGTTGTTGTGATTTGTTTCACAAATCTCCATGAAATGATTGTTCTTTCTTGTGTAAAAAATAACTTTATCTGTATCTATACAATTATAGTAAAATTATACAAATAATTTGTATCTCTAAGATAATAAAGTATATACATGACTTTGTTCTAGTGTCCTATATGTACTTCAAGATTATACATGACTTTGTTCTAGTGTCCTATATGTACAATTATAGTAAGATACATTATCATTTAATTGCACTAATATATAGTACTTCAAGATTGTGTATAAATAACCATTTTATCAAGCTCTAATAAGACATTTTTCCATAATTGGTGACCTTACAACATTTAAAATGCACAATTGATTTGACTTTGTTCATATATAATCATTTTAGAACATTTGCTATATGTAACAACCTGATCCTTCTGATCGACACTGTTATTCACAAACTTATCGCTCTCTATTTTTCCCAAATAGAAATTAGCCTTTCGTGGGAATCGAACTCAGAATGCTAATTGGTAGTAGGAATGAATAACGGTGGTATTTATCTCGTAGGTACTGGATTCGACTCTTAAGAAAGATAAAAATCTTCTAATTTCTAACTAGAGGAAAGGGGGAGTGAGAATTTTGTGAATAATAGTGAATGATAGAAAGATAGAAAATAGAACAAGAAATAGTGAATAACATTTTTTTTATTGTCTATTGTATATTACAATATGAACCATATTTAATAGCACATTCAAATGAAAATTTACTAAAAGGGTCTAATATTCATAACACTTTTTAAAAAATAGGTTAAATATGCCTTTTTTTTAAAAGGAAACTTAAATGCTATGTCTTTAACCTCTACTACATATTACAAAATAATTGATTTTGGTTTCATAACAAAATTTGAGTAAATCTCAAATTTTATCCAAATTTTTAATATTTGTATCGATTTAATCTTTTATTTTATCATAATTTTAAAATAGTAATTAATATTACACAACGTTAATTAATTTAGTTCTTCTATGAGTTCTAATTAATTAACATGTTAATTTTTCTAAGTTGACGTGTTATGTTGTACACCATGAACTATTGAGGACAATTCTACAATATTTTCTAAATTAAAATAGTTGTCATGTTTGCTCACTTTAAATAACAATTTTGAGAATTATTTTGCAACAAATAAAATTTTTATTATACCAGCGATGAAATAAAAAAAATTTCTCATATTTTTTTCTCTATTATTGTCTTCTTAAATCTTTGAATTTTCAAACTGCAACTCATTCATTTGAATATATGTAGATACTTTTGGAGTGGATAAATACATTATCACTAAGAAAATAATTTCATTTTGGTTCATGAACACTTAAGCACTACAAATACTCTTCAATTAGAAAGAAAATGTATTTGGGAGACTAACTCGACCATTTCCAAACAAAAGTAAATGAAATATATAATACTTTCATTGAGAATGCAACTCATATAAACTTAAAAGGCATGATAAATTTTTTATACTCTTTTTTTTAGCCGATGCATATCAACTTTTAATTTGTTTGGAGTTTCATACATATCCTCTTTAGAAGAATATTTTGTAAAAATAGTTTCTTCCTTGCCCAAGACATGTGCATTAATGCACATTTCCACAATTGACCAATGCTAGAGTTGTCATCTCTTGGAACTTAGGAGTCAATCACTCTCCTATTAGTTAACAAACTCATATCACTCTTCCGAAAGCGTTCCTCTACCTATGAAACATTAAACCTTATCTTCTCTTTGGACTAGTTGGTCCAACACTTAGAAATTTAAAATAAAATTTTTAAATTTTAATTTCACATCACTAAACTAAATTAAGGTTAAATATCATTTGCGATCCATTAACTTAATTTTAGTTAACGTCTTAATCCTTTATTTTTTTTTCTTTACAATTTGGTCCTTTATTTTAATTTTAAATAACAATTTGATTTTTTATGTTTTAAAATATCAACAATGTTATCCTTTCTTTTACAAAAATTCATCAAAATTTTCAAACAAACCCATAAAATTAATTACCATATTCAATATAATGCAAATTTTATCAAATGCATAACTCAAATATTCATCTCCAACAACATCAAATTCATCAATTAAAGAATGCAAATATGAGTTTATTTAAAGATTTAAGTTATGAATTTGATAAAATTTGTATTAAATTGAAGATGGTAATTAATTTCATGAGTTTTGTTTAAAAAATTTGATGTATTTTTTGAATTTTTGTAAAAAATAGGATAATATTGTTGACATTTTAAAACATCAAAGATCAAATTATTGCTTAAAATTGAAATAAATCGAGAAAAAAAAAGTTATAAGACTAAAACGTTAACTGAAATTAAATTAAATTACCGCAAATGCTATTTAGCTTTAAATTAATATAATTGATGTTATGTAATATTTTTTTATCAATTGATTTAATATTGTTGAAATAATATTAAATTTATAAAAGATTTATATGTTTTAATTTTAAAAAATATTAAAATTTGAGACTTTTTATAAAGTAAATTTTTTTGGAGAAATTTTGATTAAATAAACTTTTTATATTTCATGAAGGCTTAAATAAGTTGATTTAGTGATCTTACCATGGAGTCATTCCTTTTATTTGTATGAGAATCAATTTGAATGAGTTTCCAAAAGATTTTGAACTTTTTGAAGAAGCAAGCTTCCCCGGACATGCAAAGGTATCCTAAAGTACCTTCCTTACACACACAAACCTTGCTTTTGTGATTTTCAAATGGTGGTATCGAAAATCCTAGTCACCCATTCTTGTTTGTTTCCCTCATGCTTTCTCTACCTCTCTTGCTTTCTCTTAATTCTTAAAATATTTGATAATAGTCAACAACATTTTATGACGTGTCGTATCAATTTTTGTTAACTTTATTAGTTAACTAAAATTAACAGAAGAATTGAATTGATTAATATTATACAAGACTATTTTAAAATTATGATAATAAATGATTAAATCAATATAAGTGTTAAAAGTTAGGGATAAAGTTAGATATTTACTAAAAAAAATTGATTTGGGTATTTAATAATTTAAAAAATATTTGTTAAAGATACTTTTGGGAAAAAAAATAGAATTTGTTGTGTTTATCAACCACATTAAAAATAACTTTTTAAAAAAATGGCAAATATATAAAATTATTTTTATGGGAAGCTATTCAAATTATGTTCTCGGTTTAAGCAGATTTTAAATAATTTTAAAATTCTGATTTTTTTTTACAAAAACTATAACAAAAAAAAAAAATTAAAACTTCTAGAATTTTTTTTTTAAAAAGTTATAACAAACATGTCAATATCTATTTTTTATTTTATTCTCCATAAGAAAATTCTCAATTTTTAATTTCATTTTAATATTTTTAAGGCAGTTTAATTTCTTTTTTAAGAAATCAAAATATGTATTAAAAAAATAAAGACTGATTGTGGCACAGTTGATTTCACTAAAAAAAAACTAATCATTTAGCATTATATTTTAGCCACCACCACAATACAACCTTAACACAATCCACTAATTATAAGATGCAAGAAACTTTGATTGATTGAACACCTGATCATTCCTATATTTTCATATTGTCTAAAGACACACACCAACCAAATATCTTAAAATTTCTGTCTTTATTTTTTGTAAGAAGAAAACAAACCTTTAAATTGTTGAACATGCAAAGATGCACCATTGGATAATGCACTTTGAAATTTGAATTCCCAACCAAACCAAAATATGGTACCATATTACATGATATAAAATGTTACATTCGAAGAAGTTGTAATAATTCATCTTTTGCACACTTCTAAACATACAAGCAGGATAAGTCATCAAGCAGTCCATGCCGAAATATATCATCTTTAGCGGACAATTCATTCGCAAAAGAGTATGTTCTACTTCTATTTTACTTTTTTAAGAAAATTGGAAGAAAAAAAAATTATTAATAAAATGACACTGATTAATAATTATTTTTCATCGTCTACGTCTATCTATTTATTTATATTATTATGCAAAATAAAGTTTATACAATTGATTACATTCTACTCAACATTCTTTAAATCATTCATCAATTAATGTTTTAATTAATTTTTAATTTAAAATATATTAGTTAAATTTATTTATATTAATTAAATATATATCTTAAATCAAAATATAAATTAATTACACACTAACATAATACAAGTCAAAAAACTAAATTATGAATAACTAATTTCAAAATATAATTCATATAAATTATTTTCATAAAAAATATATTTAATTTAATTATATTATATAAAAGAAGGTTTATGCAACTAGTTACATTAGATAACAATATATGATCATATATAATTAGAATATAGATAACAATAAAAGAAGGTTTATGCCACTAACTACATTAGATAACAATATATTATAAAATATATAATTATAATATAGATAGCATAAATATATATATATAATATAATATTTTAATTACTCAAATATATATTATAATATTCTATTATTTTGTATAAAATAAGGTATATAACAAGATAATAACATGTTCTACTAATTTTGTTAGTTGTAAAACATGTTTTATATTATTAATACATATAAATTACACTCATATTTTTTAAAGTAATATTTATATATTACACGTGTAGCATAAATACCATAATATGCATTTTATTTTAATATCTCAATTGAAATATGTCTTTATCATTTGTACCAAAAAAACGCATTTATCATTTATTTAAAGTTGCGTGCACGTGCACGTAGAGTAGTTCTACCGGTTAGCACGAGGCATTTAATATTTTTTTATATATAAATAATTTAGATAAATTATGTTTTGAGAAATTATTAAAATTACAATATGTTTCAAAGTTCAAAGTATTTACCGATTATTTATTAAAGAACGGAATTAAACTCACACATTATGAGATACGAAGTTAATTTCTTACGAGTGAATCAACTTTCATCGGAAAATAAAAATAATTTTTTCATTATACATGAGGGCAACGGGGCATTTTTTTTTTTATTGATACCTGAGGCTGAGGGTATATTCTAATTCTCCCATTTTTTTTTTTAAAAAAACATTCTAGTTCCAATTATTATTGTATGAAGCAACCTGGCCCCACAAAATTACTTAAATCTCAAAATATTGTAAGCCGCTAAAAATGTTGAGGTATTTATGAAATGCAGTTTACAAAAATCATTCTATGGAAATGACTCCCACGTGCAAGTAAAAGCCAAAAGCCAGTCCCCTTTACAAACAGTACTTACACCAATAAAGAGCTGCTGTCTCCAAGCAACACACTAACTCTTCATTCTCAATCTCCTTAAAGCTTAGTTCAACTTCAATCTCCTTCTGTGCTTAATTTGCTTGCTAGGTAGTAGTGTATATATATAGTTCCAATTTCTTATTTGAACCCTTAATTAAACTTTATTTTTTAGTGGTATTAACATAATATGTTTGTTAACTGCTGTTAATGAGTGATGTTCATCATTGTTCATTCCATTTAAGTATATTTTTTGAGAAAACATGGATTTAATGCTACCATTCTTTAATATTATTATTATTTTTGAGCTGGATTGAGTTGTACAAATCAGGATTCTCTACAACCCAAATGTCAATTGTTAAGGATAATTCTAACAGCTAAGGTGTTGTATGTCTTAGCTTTTAGATTAATCTAACAACTGAGCTTATTAAAGAGAGCTTCAAAGACATTTGAGCTGCAGAGAATTTGGAATTATGGTGCAGCAGCCGTGAAGACCTCCAGATCTAACGGTCTCCATATCGTCTCGGCACCATGCAACAGCTGTAGAGGATCCCTGTCCTAATTTCATAAGTGTTAGAAACAAATTTGAAAGGGTTTATTGCTACTAAGTAGTCACTAATTCTAATGGAATAATATTTTTTTTTCAGTGTGAAAATGGCAACAGTGACAGCTTCAAGTAACGTAGTATCCAGAAATTCTCATGTCCATGTGCCAACTGTTTCATGTGAGTCTAAGATGGCACCAATGAGACTTTGTTCTATAAGACAGGCCAATACTCATAATGGACTCAGAATTTTGAACTCATTGGATGAGCTACTAAATAGAACCCCAATTAAAATGAAGGGAGGCCAATCAAGGAGGAAGGGTCTTAAGAGCAAGAATGTTAGGCCTAAAGGTGTCATAATTTGTGGCATGAATTTGATCTTTGTAGGAACTGAGGTTGCTCCATGGAGTAAAACTGGTGGTTTAGGAGATGTTCTAGGAGGTCTTCCACCAACATTAGCAGTAAGCTTACTCTTATGGTTTGCTCTTTTCTCTTAAATTAGTTACATACTTTGGACAAATGATAACATGACACTCTTTCTAGAGCTTAGGTCATGTTTGGATAACAACTTAATTGAGTGTTTACAACATAAGTACTTACCATACAAGTTTTTGTGTATAAGTTATTTCATATAAGCTATAAGTTGTTTTCAGAAGCAATCATTGAGAGCTTATGAAAATAAATTGAAAACAGCTTATGAACATGTCATAAGCTATTTCTATAAATTCTCTAAAATAGTCTTTGTACTGGTTGACATATTTGGTGTTCAGTGAGTGCAAGACTTTATCTAATTAATCCTTCTTTAGGCTAATGGGCACAGAGTTATGACCATAAGTCCACGTTATGACCAATACAAAGATGCATGGGATACAACTGTAATAATTGAGGTATATATCATGTTTTCATGTTAATTAACTTCATTAGACAGATTTTTCTTTTTATCCAATTGTGCTATGATATCTATAGTTAAGTGCATTGAAATCTTTTTATGACAGGTAAAAGTGGGAGATAGAATAGAAAAAGTTCGCTTCTTCCATTGCTTTAAAAGAGGAGTTGATCGCGTCTTTGTAGATCACCCTATATTTATCGAAAAGGTGAGAGTATTTCTATCGTTTTATTCTTGTAGACACTCCGTATTTTGCTTTCAGATACTTGTACTGATGAATGAACTTGAAGGTTTGGGGGAAAACTGGAACAAAACTTTATGGACCTGCTGCAGGAGACGATTACCAAGACAATCAACTACGTTTTAGCCTCTTCTGTCAGGTTTTATAACCATATCCATTTGGTTACAAGTGTTCTGTTCATAAATATTGAACTTCTGTATCTTTTTCTGTTCACAAATAGCGACTATAGCAGTGCTAAAGTGGTATAGGGTAGCGGAATTTGAACAAATAGCTATATTCCGCAACACGCTATTAGTATATAAAGTGTTGTTAAATAGTGGCCGTAGTGGTGCCATAACACTGTAATGTAAAAGAATTTGAAAAAACTATTATTTACTATGATCCACGATGGACAATACTGATATGATGGATAAAGAAACATGTGATCTTTATAATAACTCATGTCCATTTAATGTGCCATCATATTATGTGTTCATATTTCTTAACTAACTAGTCCTACTTTTCTTTTGTAATTTTTTTCCTTGGAATTAATCTTCCAGGCAGCTCTAGAAGCAGCAAGGGTTCTGAATCTCAAGAGCAATAAATATTTCTCAGGACCATATGGTATGAACTTAGGCCATAAACGAAGTTCTTCGAAACGACTGGTTGAAGATTTTCAAGCATGATCTTTTGATTTTTGTTATGCAGGCGAGGATGTCATTTTTGTCGCTAATGATTGGCACACCGCCCTTATCTCTTGCTACATGAAATCTTTGTACCATTCAATTGGCATCTTTAGAAATGCTCGAGTAGGTCTAAACGTCGACACTGGATTAATATACTGGAACGCTGATAAATTTTAGTAGTGATTTGCCTATTTTGGCTTTCATGACCAACTAACAAGTTCTTCAAATTTTCTTTCTGGTTGCTGCCATTATTAGGTTGTCTTTTGTATCCACAACATTGCTTACCAAGGAAGATTTGCATTCACGGATTATGCTCTTCTTAATCTCCCTGACCAATTTAAAAGCTCCTTTGACTTCCTTGATGGGTATGCTGCTTTTTATAAACTATGAACTGACCAATTCAGCATTCATGACCAATAAAAAGCTCCTTTGACTTCCTTTATGTTGTTTTAATCTTGTAGGCATGTTAAACCAATTATTGGAAGAAAAATCAATTGGATGAAAGCTGGAATTTTAGAATCTCACCTGGTTTTAACTGTTAGTCCATACTACGCTCAAGAACTAGTGTCAGGCCCAGATAAAGGAGTTGAATTGGACAACATTCTTCGTCGAACCGGTGTTACTGGAATTGTTAATGGCATGGATGTTCAGGAGTGGAATCCATCCACTGACAAATATATAACAGTCAAATACGATGCTTCAACGGTAAGAATGTTTTTTTTTAAGAGGTAAAGTTCCTCTAAATTGTGCCGTGGCTCATCAGCGGAGGAATTTAATTTGTATGTATTGTTTGTCATAAAAATATTTTTTACATGCATCTAATGATAGGTTACCACATTATCAGTTATCAATATTAAAAAACAAACTACCACCAAAATTGAGTATGACAAGTCGTGTTTTAAATTCATTAAATGAGATGACAACGTAGTATTGGATGGAAGTGTAAAATATTTTTACACTGATTATTCATAAAAACTAAATTCTAAAAATAACAAATTTTTAATAAACTACTTTACTTAGGTATTGGAAGGAAAGGCTCTTCTGAAAGAAGCACTCCAAGCAGAAGTTGGATTGCCAGTTGACAGAAATATTCCTCTCATTGCTTTCATTGGTAGACTTGAAGAGCAAAAAGGTTCTGATATTCTTGTAGCAGCCATTCCTCAATTTATTAAGGAGAATGTTCAAATAGTAGCCCTAGTAAGTATAATTAAAAAAAAAAGTAAACATATTTTTCTGATCCCTTCTTAAATCCACTTAAGAATAACATATCTCTTTTGAATGTGTTATGTCATTTCTTAGGGAACAGGAAAAAAAGAAATGGAAAAGCAACTTGAGCAACTTGAAATATCATACCCTGACAAAGCCAGAGGAGTTGCAAAATTCAATGTTCCCCTAGCTCACATGATAATTGCAGGAGCTGATTTTATATTGATTCCTAGTAGATTTGAGCCTTGTGGTCTCATTCAATTACAAGCTATGCGCTATGGAACTGTATAATTCCTACTTTACACACTCCTTTGCTACTGATTTTTCCTCGAGTAAACTGTTGTTTTGGTCTCTAAATGTGAGGCGATGTCGTTATAGTCCTTGAATCTGTTAAAAGTCTAAAAGCATTGTTGAATGTGTCATTTGTTAATAATTTCATGTCATGGACTAAACTAACTAACAAAAGACACATTCAATGAAGAAATTGACTTACACATGACACTTTTGAGAACCAAACTAACTAAGAAAAACACATTCAAGGATGTTTTTGTAAATTTGATACATTCAGGGACTGAAGTGACAACATTTGACATATTCAAGCACCAGAGTGACAATTTACTCGCTTTTCTTTCCATAAGATATCCTCTCATCATTTGTCTTACATTTTACTTCAACTGATGTTTTTGGACTGTGATAGGTACCTATTGTTGCCTCCACAGGTGGATTAGTGGACACAGTCAAAGAAGGTTTCACTGGATTTCAGATGGGTTCCTTCAATGTCGAAGTAATACCTATAAGCTTTCATTCTAAGCAAGTGACACATAGTAGATTAAGTACTAATCAAGCATTAACCATTATCTTATTTCTTTTTAAATGATATTTTGCTTTAGTGTGATGCTGTGGATCCTGTGGATGTTGATGCTATAGCAAAGACTGTCATAAAGGCCCTTGCTGTCTATGGAACAGTAGCTTTTGCAGATATGATCAAGAATTGCATGGCTCAAGATCTTTCATGGAAGGTGAGTTAGATCAGAACCTTTGTAGTTTTGTTTTCTGCTACTAGTCTTTATAGGAGTATTTCAACAAAGTAAATTTCTTGTTCTTCATTTACAGAAAAGTTATTTTAAGCTCATTCAGTGACTGAATTTTCTTTTGTAATTGGAATCAGGGACCTGCTAAAAAGTGGGAAGAAGTGCTGTTAAGCTTGGCAGTTCCTGGAAGTGAACCTGGATTTGATGGAGAAGAAATTGCACCACAGGCAAAGGAAAATGTGGCAGCTCCATGATGAGATTGAGAACAAAGATGTCAGGGAAGCTTCTGCTAGTCTGAATCTCTTGAAGTTTCTAGGAACTTCACCTTAGTGATGGGATGATTACCCACTGCAGTAGATTATTTATAAATGCATGTTTTCGAGACTAGCCTAGTGTTTCTTAGAACAACGAGTTAAAACCTTTGTATCTATCTACCTACCTTGGATAGGTTAATTTTTCTTCTGCATTAGAACTTTCCTCGGTGAATAAGCTGGATAACCCTTCTTTATTGGGTCATGTTAACTTATGCCCTAAGAGCACATATTAAAGATTCCATAAATATTATAGTAATTATGTATTTAAAATAATAATTTTTTACATTTTGAGAAATAGATATAACAATTTCCAATACAAAGTTTTTATCTTTAGTATACTAACGAATGTCCTAAGATACATGTTAAAATTTTCCTTGTTTATATTCTAGGCAAAAGGATAAAAATTCAGAAAAAATTGGTTTAATCTGGTCAGGAAAACTGGATTACACATTACACTGCATTAAATTTAATCGTGGAAACACAAAACTGGACATTCCCCTTGTTAAGGATTTTCCCGATCTAAAAAATGTTTGGACTGGAACGTGAAGAAACAAGACTTCGTGATTTTCAATGTACAAGGGAAGTGACCAATCGTAGTTGAAAGAAAAAAGAAAAAAAAATACATATGCTTTAAAACAGAAAAGTGCTCATTTTGGACTGATAGTGAGTTTTAACAAAATCCCTGTCACTATAATTTTATCGAAACTAAAAAGTGTAGTTTCTATCAAAATCATGGTTGCTCACTGGAATCTAGCAAATTTACTGCTGATACAAACATGCACTAAACAAGAACAAGGATTTTAACCTTCAAAATAAATGAGAGGACTAGCAAAAAAAACAAAAAACAACTGGGACGAGAATTGATATATTCAATTAAGCCACATTATGTTATGGAGAGCTAATTATAAGATTCCAGTAGATTAGGAAAGGAAATTCCAAAACATGCACAATTTGTGTTTGCACAAGTTGTGTTATGTGAGCCCCTACTTAGCTAGGAGCCAGAGGATAGAGCATGCAATTGACATTGGTTTGATTGTATAACTGAATTTATAAATTATAAGAAATTATACAGTTAACTATTAATTCAACTAAAATTTGATCAGTAAGGTAGAAATTAAGACCTGTAGATATTACCAGATCTGCACAAGAAGCACACATGCACAAAGGAGAGTTAACTATTCATTTGGGATTCATAGAAAAATTAATGCCAGCTCAAATTCTCAAGTTAAAAGCACAAACTCAGATTCTAAAGTTAAAAAGCAAAACAAAATCTTGACCTAATAATGGAATCAAAACAAAATTTAGACAGACAAAAAGAAAATCCACCAAGTAACAAAAATCAAACTAGATCACACTAATAGTTCTCCTAATCAAATAAGCTGAATCCCATGTCGTCGTCACTCTCTTCCTTGGGTTCTTCCTGTAAATACAACAAAAAATGCCAATTAGATAACCAACATCTAGAAGACAAATGTAACAACAGCAACAATTATTTCACCAAATATCTACCTTCTTCTCTTCTGCAGGTGCAGCAACTGCAGTTGCAGCAGTAGAAGCAACTGGGGCTGAAACAGAAACTGGAGCCCCACCTCCTGTGGCATTCAATATCAAATTCTCAAGATTTTGCTTCTCAGCAAGTTTAGCAAACAAGCTTGGCCAATAAGATTCAACATCAACATTTGCAGCTTTCAACAAAGTTGAGATTTTGTCACCCTATCGACAAAGACTTAAGAAGAAAACAATCTATAGAAACACATTATCTTCAACTCTCCATACATTTAATTACAACACTTTTCACATTAACCAGAACTATGTTCCAAACCTAATTTCCCATTTAGAAAATGCTTTTCCGATTTTGGCCCCTTAACAATGAAACACAATTAGTTGTTCTGAAACAACAGCATTGAAAAAATAAATCACTAAAATTGAATATAGATGACAATTAACAATTTCCAGAAATTTATTTTCTGAATTTCTATTGTTTAATACACTATCTAGGAACTATTTTGGGTTTAGTATATTATGGCCACTTTCTTCTTCCAAGAAAAAAAGTCTCCTTTTTTAATACCCAATTCCCGGCCCCTAATAAATTCGTTGAAAAATCTATTCTAGCAAGAGCAAATGAAAATTCAAGTAATTAAGTTATTAAAAACTCAAAATTCAATTATTTAATATTTAATTAATTATAAATAGAAGCTCCGAAAAGGATACAGTGACAGGGATTTGTTCATCATGAAGGATCATAAGCGAGTAGCTGCAAGCAACCTCTCCCACCGACATGTTCAAACTATAAATCAAACAATCAAAAGAGGGGAAAAAAGCATAAATAATATAAAAAATATTGAATTTACTTGAGAAATTATCGGAATGTGGCATGAATATTTGGCATAGAAAAGTACACGGAGAAGCTGGTTACCTTGAAGGAACGAGATCGAAGAGGAGTAGGGTTTTCCTGCGGTGCTGCAAAATGGCAATGGAATTTGATTCTAGGGTTTCGGGGTTTGTTTCACAACGCTTACAATGTTGATGGTAAAGCCCGTAATGGGCCGTTTTTGAATTGGGCCATTTTAATCACTTCTTTTTTGGGAGAATTGGCTTTTGCACCCCCCAATTTAATGATTTTTGGCTGAAATACCTAAAATACCCCTAAAAAATATAGTAAAAAAAAATAATAAATAAAAACATACATTCGTACCAAAGATTTGAAAAATCCGAAAAGTAAGTTTTTCTGGAAAAATTCTTTTACCGGAAATTTCAAGGAATGAAATTTTCGGTAGTTAAAAATATACACCGGAAATTTCATTTTTGAAATTTCCGGGAAACTGACCGGAAATTTGAAATTTCCGGTAGTTAAAAATATGTACCGGAAATTTGAAATTTCCGGATGGGTTACCGGAAATTTCATTTTTGAAATTTCCGGTATGTATTTCTAACTACCGGAAATTTCAAATTTCTGGTACTGTTTTGGTTTTTTTTTTTTGTGTTAATTTTTTGTTTTTAATATTGTTAGCGAGGATCAGAGGAGCAAAAACTGATGGCGACCATTCTCGAGTTCGGCGTCCTACTCAATCAAATAGGAGAGCTGCTGTTGAGAAAATGAGAAGAAGGAATGAGGAGCACGCGCCCTCGGATGAGCAGCCTACACAATATGATCAGCCGCAGTTTGAGCAGCAGCAGGATGAGCAGGCGCAATATGATCAGTATGAGCAGCCGCAGGATGACCAGCATCAGTATGACCAGCCGCAGGAGCAGCAGCAGTATGAGCAGCAGCAGCCTCAGTATGACCAGCCTGAACAGCCGATTTTTCCTGAAGGTCCTTATGATCTTTCTGTCCTTACCGATTATGAGCATCATATAGCCATTAATGTGTGGAATAGACAGGTTAGTAAATTATTTATTTATAGTATAAGATTATTTGTAGTTTAATAATTTATTTATAGTTATTAGATTATTTGTAGTTATAACATTATAATTTATTACATATTATAATTTTTAATTGTGTGTTATTTTTAATTAAACAGGAAAGACGTGCCTTGAAAGTTGTTTCAAATAGCAAAAAACAGGACAAATTCATTGATATCAGATATCAATTACCTGCTGAAATTGATAATTGGATTAATATATCTGGATTACGACCTCTGAGAAGATGTAGTCTGCAGATGATTGATGGTAATATGATATCTGCTTTTGCTGAGAGATGGCACGCAGAGACTAGTTCATTTCACCTGTCATTCGGTGAAATGACTATTACTCTTGACGATGTAAGGGGTCTTTTGAGCATCCCATGTACTGGAGAGTTTTTTACACCTCCCGCAAATGTCAATGAAGATTTGGCAATTGCTGTTGCTGTTCAGTTGTTGGGAGTTTCATATGATGAAGTTGTGGCTGAGACTAGAACTAACAGAGGGGCATCTTATAGTTTTGAATGCTTGAAAGATGGATTTTATAAGAACCTTCATGAACGTAAATATGACTGTGCTGCTAGGGCATATCTACTTCATTTGGTAGGGTGTACTATTCTGGCTGATAAGAGTTTTACACTTGTATCTGCAAAATATCTCTTTTTGTTTCAAGATCTTGATAGCTGCGGTAAATGGGCATGGGGACCAGCTGCACTTGTTGTGTTATATGACTATCTTAGAGATAGTACATTGCCTGCTACCAAACAGATTGGAGATTATTTATCTTTATTTCAGGTACTATTATATTTATTATACTTATCATTATGTTTTTAATTATTTGATCACCTTAATAATTTATACTTATCTATTATTTACAGACTTGGATTTATGAACATTTTCCTGATATTTGTAAACGGGATTTCGATGAACATATTTCGTCGATGCCACGGATGTTTCGTTGGACTGTGAAACAAACATCAGGGAATGTTGCATATTACAGGGCAAAGTTGGATGCTTTGAGGGATACTGATGTCATCTGGGCACCGAATTATGATGATGGCGCTGTGACACGATTTCAGTCTGTGTCATTATTTACAGGATACATGCGTTGGTGTTTCACGATGGTTCCGTATTTACCAGAGAGGTGCATTCGTCAGTTTGGGTATACTCAGCACATTCCTCCTACACCACAGATGCTTGTTGCACGTGATGTCGACATTGAATGGAGTATGTACCGGAATTCTGTACGATCACTTCGACCTAGATTGCATCCAGCTGCATATCCACATCAGTGTGTTGAGGGATACATCCAGTGGTATTATAGGATATCTCATCCTCAGATGATCCCTTATGTTGCGGCATATGCTGGCCCTAGTGATGATGCTGATGCTGGTCCTGGTCCTGATGCTGGTTATAGTCATGGTGCTGGTCCTAGTCATGGAGTTGATCCCGATACTAGATGTACACGGTGTGATGCAGTTGGTGGTCTTATACAGCAGAGCTTAGATTTGCATATTGGTGGTCCTGAAGATCAGATGCGTCTGTTATTAGAGAGGGCTTTACACATTTCTAGAGGAGGAGATTATCAGTAGTATTGTAGTTGTATTATTGACACTTATTATTTTGTTAGCGATGTATGTTATTGACACTTATTATCGACTTATTTATTAGTTATTCGACTTATTTATCATTCAGAGATATTATTATCGACTTATTTATTATTCAGAGATATTATTATCGACTTATTCACAATATATTATTATCGACAAATTAAAGTGTAAATCATATCATTTAAAACAAATTACACATCAAAAGTGTCAATCATATCATTTAAAACAAATTACAACTCAAAAGTGTCAATCATCTGCCAAAGATATATAATCTAAATTACTTTCTAAATCTAAAGAAACCCAATGTTGAAGACGTCCTGCATAAGCGACAGCCCATGATGTAGACTCATCGCTACAATGATTCTTCCATCTGCTTTAACATTAACTATATCTTCAATATATGGATGAATTAAAGCAGGAAACTCGTGTAAATATTTTTTAACCTGATGGGAGACTTGTTCGGATGTTTGATGGGAGACTTGTTTGGATGCTTGATGGGAGAATTGTTTGGATGCTTGCTGGGAGACTTGATTATCAACATGCTCAAAGTATGATGGGTCGCGATATACGTCATATCCCTTCGGCTTATTGTCTTTTTTTTTAACACCACCTTTTGTTTTGATTTTATCCACTGGTGCACAGATTGATGTTGTCTCCGGATATGCTATTTCACGCAACTTGCTCTTTAATGCCCTTCTTCCAGCAACATTAAGAGTTTTCCATGTTTTCCAAATTATATTCATCTCCGATGTAATGTCCAACCCTGAATCATTTGTCAACTGTTCATCCTCTTGATCACTATTCAAGGTTAGTTTCCTCCAATGTATATGAACAACATCTAATGGGATTGGAACGCCTTCCAGCTTGTATCGTGCTAACTCACACGCACAAGGTAATCCATGAGTCTTTCTAAGTATACAACAACAAGCATCTTTATCATTACCGACATAACTGACTCTCTTGTATTCTTCAACAATATCACCTAAAGCTTTCCTAGATACCACCCAAGTCAATTCCTTAAAGAATGGATTGTTGTGAACATGCTCTTTGCGACCCTTACTTGCCTCAAATGAACCTTTGATCTTAATAATTTGATACTTCAACATGTCATTCATACCATTCCATGCCTTACAAAAATCTCCTTTACTGTGTTCCAAAAATCTCTTTAATGACCAATGAGCAGACTCAACCCTAATATTTAAAAAAAAAAATTTCGATTAATCATATATCATATATAAAATAAAATACAGAATATGAAATAAAATACAGAATATGAAGTTTTAATGACATACCTATTAGTTGTAGTATTTCCTAGATGCAATACTTGATTGGTCCAAGCTTCAACAAATCTTTCCTTATGAGGATTCAACCATGTGTCTCGGACGTAGTCAAAAAACATAATATTATCGACACATGCTTGCTCAAATATTTGCAAAAGTACCTCGTACTCATTCTCTTCAGGACAATAAACAATTTTACTCCACAACTCAAGAATGGGTTCTTGCATGTCTCTGTTTAATATATACTGTTTGCATTTGGCTCTAACATTTTTGTTAATATGAAGTTGGCAAAGTAAATTTGTTGAAGATGGAAATACAAATTTAATTGCATTCATTAAAGCAAGTTCTCTGTCAGTGACAATCACCTGAGGAAATGACGTGTTTGAAAGAAATAACTCTTTTAACTTCTCCAATGCCCACCAAAAGTTGTCTTGACGTTCAGAATCCATATAAGCAAATGCAACATTAAATGTCAACCCAGTTGAAGTTACACCAACAATTTCAAACAACGGTAACCTATACTTGTTGGTTTTATAGGTACTATCCATAATCAGTACAAGAGGGAACATGTTCAGCAAAGTTATGGAATCTGGGTGTGTCCAAAATATATCCCTCACAATGTTGGAGTCCTCATGAGTCCTACTCCAACAAGTATATTTCTCAGCTTCAAGTAACTTCAACAAATGTTGCATATCAGTTCTAGGTCCCATCAAATTCTTCTTGTATGTACTTCGTCGCTTGTAAATTTGATAGATACTAGTCACATTCTCGTTATCATGATCTCTCAAATATGACAAGATGTGTCTCGGTGCAACGTGATATTTTGTCAACTCGTCAACATTTTTCTTATCTTCTTCTGTTAAGCGTCCCATCCATGCATTATTTTCAAAAGTAGCTACTAACTCATGGTTGTGAAGTCCACAAATTAAATTAATAATCCATCCTTCATCATTTTTCAGTGGTCTCGATCTAAGTTTAAACGGACATCCACACCTTTTAGTTGAAGTACCTGTGTCATTTTTATTTGACTTATATTCTCCACCTCTATCACAACCAAGAATTAATTTTGACTTTCTTCCTCTCTTTCCAGTCTCTACGTCTGATCGAGTAATAATAACAGCTACTCGATTTTGTCGACCTATCTCTCTTGCCCATGATATAACAGCTTCTCGTGACTCAAAAATTTGATCGGTTGTAAACGCTTCAGTTAAATCTATAAATACTGGTTGTGCATTTGCCATCCCTATTTCAAAAAAAAAAAACAAACAAACAAACAAATACAATAACAAACACATTAAAAAAATAGAAAAAAAAATAAATAAATAAAACTGCCGAATTTTTGAAATTTCCAGGAGGACTACCGGAAATTTCAAATAACCAAATTTCCGGTACACACATCATAACTACCGGAAATTTCAAATTTCCGGTATTCAAATTTAAACTACCGGAAATTTCAATTTGGAAATTTCCAGTAACTACCGGAAATTTCAAAAACGATTAATAGCTTACCGGAAATTTCAGCTGTTGAGGTAAAAAAATTTTACTGCACAAGTGAGTGTATTTATGAGGGTTAAATTTGGATTTTTATGAAAATGGGGGGTAGAAGTCTAATTGGGGGGGTACAAAAGGCAATACTCCTTTTTTGGCATGTGTTGAAAAATACAAGGGAAGTAAGTAGAAAAGAGAGTAACAGATGTATTGAAAAATTAATAATTCGTGTCTATTTGTAAAGAAAAAATTTCATTTATAGAAAAAAATATGTTACTACATTGGTCTATAAATATAGGACCTCAAGAATTTCTCTGTCCTATTTTTTTTTAAAAAAACTCTATTAAAATATTTAAATATATTAATTATTTCTTTACTAGCATCTCATAATTAACTTACATCTTTTTCTACAATCAACAACGAGTACTATAATAAAAATGAACAAAATAAACTATAATAAAAAAATTAATGATTTCTCTCTCTCTTTAAAGGTAAACTTGTAAACCAAATATCAATTCTTAACAAAATTAATACAATTATCCACTTTTTTAATTCTCGTGATTTTCTCAAGATGATATTATATATAGAGACAAATGTGTTAGAATCAAGTTAGCTTAAAGAACTATGACTCTTATTTATTTTGATGATAATGTGAGAATAATTTAAAATACTAATATTTTGTTTAAGTGTGCATATTAGATTATTTTATATGAGTTTATACTACATCCTCTAATGTTTGATATAAGTTTAGGAACATCAAGACTTTGCTATTAAATTTATATTGAGTTTGATGAACACACTTTAAAATGTGTCTCTAGTGATTTTATTAATGTAACAATCATCTAATTAGTTTGTCTCTGATGGCTTCAACAAACATATCTTGTGAAAAAATTTAAATGTTTATTTGATCTTTTTCATAATTATAATTTTGAATAACTTTTTATTGTATAAAAATATGTGAATTTATTAAATGTTGCATTTTAATTATCAATAGTGTAATAACAAAAAAAATAGTAAATGAAATAATAGAGAAGATTCTAACCTGTCCTAAAACAAAAGAATAAAGGAATCCCACATGGTAAGAATTGTTTTTATCTAGACTTCATCATTATAAGCCAAATTTCAAATTATCTAGACCTCACAATACTAGCTAGGTGGAAGAAAAGAGAACGTTAAAAAACGGAATGCTTCCTATAGAATATGTCCAAGTTCCTGTTTCAAATTACCCGTTTATAAAGTTCATAAGCTAATAGACATAGGTACTCATTACTATCAGCTATTAAGTATTGATTAGCAATGATTATATTTCCACATCTAAATGTTAAGATTATATATTCTCTATACGTTGAGTAGTCGCGTCAATAAGTCACTCTTCAATATATATTTTAATATATTTTTCATTGATTAAAATTTATATAAATTCTACAAAATGTGTAAATATCATGTGTTAGTGAATGTATTTCTATCGTTACTTATCCTTTTTTATGATAAGATGTTCCCATTTGTTTATATTTTTTTAACTGTTGTTACTAATTAATTGTTATTTTATTATTGTCTTCTCTTTTATTTGAGTTTACTTAGTTCCTCTAATTATTTACCATCTTTTGTTTTTATATAAAAAAGTGTAGGATAGTTTTAAAATTTGAATGTGTAAAATAATGATTCAATGAAATCCGAAGTGGAAAAAGATGTAAAGGATTACTCTTTTTCTTAGTGACAAAAGATTTCAAAAGGTAATGCTGATGATGTAGATCATATGGAGCAAAGAGATGAACAACATATTGCACTTAATAAATCAGTCAAAATTTATTAAATTGATAATTGACTAGAATCGCTTATGTCTCAATTCTAATCTTCACAAGAAAATTTATATTAAACTGGTTGTGTGGAATATCTTCAGTAAAATGGTAGAGTAAAAAGAAAACACTAACATATTTTAAATATATGACGAGTTTTAATCTTTCAATCAAATTTAACAAAATCTTTTTTACATATGCAGTGATTCATTTAATTTTTACACAAATAGGGTTCTTAGTCCTATCATTGACAATAAATCTCCATTTTTTTTATTACATAAGTAACTTCTTGATTTGTATATTCTAAAAGTTGTTGGGTCATTGCCTTTTGAATCTATTTTACAAGCTCATAAAACTAAACTTGCTTGTAGAGAAAAACAAAAGTGTTTTCTTAGAAAACAAAAGTGGCAAGAAGGGCATTCTCCTTTTGGATATCAACAAGAAAGATACTTTTGTTGGCTACACAACAATTGAGCCATTTCTTACACTTTTCAACTGTGCCACATTATAGGCAACTTCTAGGGTGATTTAATACCTTAAGCATAACCCTGGTGGAGTTTTCCTCTTCCCTAGAAGTTTATAATTACAAATATTAGGTTATGTTGATGCATATTGGGCAAGGTGTGTGAATTTTACAAGATCAACCTCATGATTTTTTTTTTCTTCTTAGGTTTTTCTCTTGTGTCTTTGGGTGCAAAGAAACAACAAAATATATCAAGATCATCTTTCAATTGCTAATTGTGAGAGACTTTTAAGTGATAACTGATTCCCATGACACAAGGAACAACTAGTAGCTAGTATTCAATACAACATAATTCAATTACCATTATTACATTTTTGCTCTTGCGTCGTTGTAATTGATCAAAAGCCATTTATTTTTTTTATTTTTCAATAAATAGTTTTTTTCTTAATTCTATTTCCTCAATAGGAAGAGTTGAGTCTCTCTATCTAATAAACACTTCTATTTTAAAAAACCAATAAAATAAATTTTTTGAAAGTAATATTTTATTGTCTATATCTCTTTATACAAAAATCTTCATTAAATAGAACACAGTGACTTATTGCCTAACTCCTTCAGTGGGTGAGTTAAGGGATAAAGAAGAAGTTTCAAGTAGAATGTCTAAATTCAAAATCTCAAAAACTAACATAACAACTGATTTATTAATAATTGTTTATAAAAAAAAAAAAAACTGAATATGGAAGCATAGACAAATCAAGAAATTTTAGGTAACATGATTCTATGTATCTCTTTCAATTATTGTTACGTTAGAATAAATAATCATTTTTTTTCTTTTAAATTGTATAATATGTTGTCATATGATCCCTAAATTTATTAAAATTACAAACACATTTTTAAATTTATATTTTTATTAATAATTTTATCGACCAAATTTACTAGAAAAAATATATTTGAGTACTAAATTAATAAATGAAAGACAAATTTAAAGGTGAAAACGTTCTAACGCAAGCTGGTTATGAAGCATTGATCAAAGCACAGATGCAGTGGAAACAACATGTAAGCTTCCTGGTGATGGTTGTAAGATTTATGGGTCACATATGTAATTAATTAACTAGGGGTCAAATAATATATAATAGTTTATGGCTAAAGAGCATAATCATTATGAAAATTAATAGTGTAGATACCAGGCGGTTTCTAATTTAATGAGGGGCTGAATTAGTAATACTGCAATTTGGGATATAACTAATAATAGTTACATATAGGGGTAGTGGTCCCCAAGGCAAACACAACATGACTATTCAGTTTCACAAATCCTAAGGAGAAAACTCTCTGGTTCTCTCTATCCCCATCAAGAGAGCAAGGTCTTCAGGGTGTTTTGCTGAGGAAGATCACCCAACCCATTGACTTTATCATCATCATCCCAAGATTTCATAAATGGCAATTCCCACAGCTTCTGCCTTTGGTTATTCATCATGTAATTGGCATGGATTAATTGAGCATACGGTTGTAGGGATTGTAATACAACAATTGGTATCAAAGCCTACCATGTTTAATTCATGATGAAATTCGGTTATTGTCTTTGTTTTAGGATTCAATTTGGGAATTTTGACATGATTGAAAAATTAGAGTTTGTAATTTGGGAATTTGGATATATGTATTATGGAATCCATATTTTTTTTGTTTCCGGTTATAATTTTTAGTTGTAGTTTTTTGAATTGTTTTGACTTTATTGGTGTTGTTATGGATTGCAAGATCTGATTGTTAGACAATTTTGTTCTGAATCTTTAGTTTGCGTTTCGTGGATCCATATGTTGGTTTTTGCCGTTATCGAATTGAACAATTTTTTTTTTTTGAATGTGTATGTGAGCTTACCGCTTTTTTTGTAGTTGTTGAAAGGAACCAATTTAGTGTTTAAAATTATTGGTTGTCTTTATGTTGCTATCAGTTGAATAAATAGTTATAATCATCCACTGAAATTGGCGTGTGTTGTAACCTTTTTCACGGTCATGTTATTGTATAGCATTGAAAGTAACTTGAGGGTCCCTTTTGGTTGTGTTCATGTTATCTGTCTTCATTCCCTAGATTCATTTTTAATTGCACTTGAAGCAGAGTGAAAACATTGGACACTTTCCTGTAATGATTTTCGATTGACGTGCTTAAATTTTAATTTTTAACACTCATCCAGAATTTCGTGTTTTTTTTTAAAGTAGATTTAATTATGATTTTTTTTTCTTCTTTCAATTTTTTTTTTGATAAAACAATAATTATCAAATACTAATGAAATACAGTTTATATAAGTGAACAATTTTTTTAAAATATTGTTTTATTTGGATATAATAAATATATGTTCAAGTCAAGATTGACATTTTGAATGAGATAATTGAAACTTGACGTCGCCAAAGTGATCTCTCTTGTCTAAATTGCTCGTGAAGAGTGTCAAATGGCTGTGTATATGTTTATTCATGCGGGTATTGACCGGCCCAAAGGAAGGTTAATATTTAGCAGAATTACATATACACATGCGATGATAAATGTGTGATAATTTTTTGGTATACATGTGAGCAGTAAATCGGCCCAAAGGAAGGTTTATTGTTTGACATGTCTTATTGTCAATATTTGATCGTTGCAACAAGAGTACCACTAGCAGTTGGTGTTACTGTCCATAGACTTGACATCAATGGTGCACTGGGTATCTTGGGATGGGTTAAATTCCATGATTTGAACATATGTATTTATTTATTTATTGATTTATTTTCCTATAATGTGAGTTTCTAAGTTTCGTTCTTTATTTAATTTCCAGCATCTATTGCTTCCATATCTGCAAATTTGAGTTCTATTCCTCTCCTTAATGGGACAAATTTTAAGGAATGGGAAGAGAACATTCTGATTGTTCTTGGCTGCATGGATCTAGACCTTGCATTAAGAATTGATCGACCCCTACTCCTAAGGACTCTAGTTCTTCTGAGGAAAAATTAGAGTATGAGAAATGGGATCGCTCAAATCGCATAAGTCTTATGATCATAAAGCGTGACATTCCTGAGGTCTTTAGAGGTGCTGTCTTGGATGAGATAGTTACAGCTAAAAATTTCCTTGCTGAGATGGAAAAACGCTTTGTAAAAAGTGATAAGGCTGAAACAAGTTCTTTGCTTCAGAATTTAATTTCCATGAAGTATCAAGACAAGGGAAATATAAGAGAGCACATTATGATGATGTCCAACATTGCTTCTAAGCTTAAAGGACTAAAGCTTGAGTTGTCAGATGACTTACTCATTCATTTAGTATTGCTGTCTCTTCCTTCGCAATTCAGTCAGTTTAAGGTGAGTTATAACTGTCAAAAGGAGAAATGGACTCTTAATGAGCTCATTTCATTATGTGTGCAAGAAGAGGACAGGCTGAAGCAAGATAGGACTGAAAGCGCTCACTTTACTAGCATCTCTAAAGACAAGGGTAAAAGGAAAAGAATTGAGGAGCCCAAGAACAAAGCTGCTGCTAAAGGTCAAGAACAAAAGAAGCAGACTAAAGATAACAACTGCTTCTTCTGCAGGAGTTCTGGACATGTGAAGAAGGATTGTGCCAAATATCACGCTTGGCGGGCTAAGAAAGGTATGATTCTGTATTTGGTCTGTTCTGAGGTTAATTTAGCTTCAATACCTGGAAACACTTGGTGGTTAGACTCTGGTGCAACTACTAACATCAGTGTTTCAATGCAGGGTTGCCTGAACTTCCGAAAGCCTAGTGATACTGAAAGATGCATCTATGTAGGAGATGGGAAAAAGGCAGAAGTTGAAGCCATAGGAAAATTTAGATTATTATTAAGTTTCGGTCATTATTTGGATTTAGAAGACACTTTTGTTGTACCGTCATTTAGACGGAATTTGGTCTCTATTTCTTATTTGGACAAATCAAGATATTATTGTTAATTCGGGAATAAAGAATTTACTTTGTCTTTAAATTCGAATGTTGTTGGATCTGGTTTACTTTCTGGTTATGATAATCTTTATTTGTTGGAAATTGTGGCTAACTATAATGAAACATTGAGTGTGGAATCACGTGGTACTAAGCGAAAAATTGACAATTTCAATTCAGGAGTGCTTTGGCACAAGCGTCTAGGTCACATCTCTAAAAATAGAGTTGAACGGCCTGTGTCAGATGGAATTTTAGATTCCATTGACTTCACAGACTTTAACGTTTGTGTAGCATGCATTAAAGAAAAACAGACTAAAGATAAGAAATTAGGCGCATACAGAGCTACAGACGTCTTAGAATTGATACATACGGACATCTGTGGGCCATTTCCAACTCCTTCTTGGAATGATCAACAATATTTTATATCATTCATAGACGATTATTCTAGATATGCCTACCTTTACCTAATTCACGAAAAGTCCCAATCAATAGACGTGTTCCAATCCTTTAAGGCAGAAGTTGAGAATCAACTTAATAAGAGAATTAAAACGGTCAAATCTGATTGTGGTGGTGAATACTACGGCAGATATGACGGTTCAGGGGAACAACGTCCGGGACCATTTGCCAAATACCTAGAGGAATGTGGAATCGTCACACAATACACTATGCCGGGGTCACCCAGCATGAATGGTGTAACTTAAAGACGAAACAGGACTCTTAATGATATGGTGAGGAGTATGATTTGTCATTCCACCTTGCCAGAGTCACTCTGGGGAGAGACATTAAAAACAGCAGCATACATTCTTAATAGAGTACCAACTAAGGCAGCGGCTAAAACACTTTATGAGCTTTGGATTGGGCGTAAGCCTAGTCTGAAGCACCTTCATGTTTGGGGATGTCCAGCTGAGGCAAGGCCTTATAGGCCGAATGAAAAAAAATTTGAACTTCGAACAATTAGCAGCTATTTTATAGGGTACTCAGAAAAATCAAGGGGCTATAAATTTTACGATCCTAATTTGAGAACAATTTTTGAGACGGGAACAACAACGTTATTTGAGGATATTGAGTTTGGGGGGAAGATTAAGGTCAAAGATTTTGTCTTTGAGGAAGAATCGGTAACAATTCCAGAACTGATTCTTCCACCAATTGACTTTCCCATCATTAAACAAACTCAAGATGATCTGGTTGTTCAAGAAGAACAAAATCCAGGTCAAATTCAAGATCCTCAAGAACAAGTGCCTCAAGAGCCAGCTCCATTGCGGAGATCCACTAGAGAAAGGAAAAATGCTATTTCGGATGATTATGTAGTATTTATCAATGAGGTAGAGGAAAATGTTGGCAAGACGGAAGACGACCCGGTCAACTTTCATCAAGCCATGCAAGATCCTCGTTCAGATTAGTGGATCGAAGCAATGAATGAGGAGTATAAGTCTATGCAAGACAATTCAGTTTGAGAACTTATCCCATTACCTGAAGGAGTGAAACCCATTGGTTGCAAATGGATTTTTAAAACCAAGCGGGATTCCAATGGTAATGTGGAGAGATATAAAGCACGTCTTGTAGCTAAGGGTTATACTCAAAAGGAGGGGATTGATTATAAAGAGACTTTCTCTCCGGTTTCATCAGAGGACTCTTTAAGAATAATCATGGCTCTTGTTGCTCACTTTAATTTGGAGCTTCATCAAATGGATGTAAAGACAACGTTTCTCAATGGCGACATTGATGAGACGATCTATATGGTGTAGCCAGAAAACTTTGTGTTGGGAGACCCAAAGAATATGGTGTGCAAACTAAGAAAATCCATTTATGGGCTAAAACAAGCTTCTCGTCAATGGTACCATAAATTTCATCAAGTAATTCTCTCATTTGGTTTTGAGATGAATACAGTTGATGATTGTGTGTATCATAAGTTCAGTGGGAGCAGACATATTTTCCTGGTCTTGTATGTTGATGACATACTGCTTGCCACTAACGATATAGGCATGTTGCACGAAACTAAGAAATTTCTATCAAAGCATTTTGAGATGAAAGATCTTGGTGACGCCTCTTTTGTATTAGGAATTCAGATACACCGAGACAGATCTCGAGGTATTCTTGGATTGTCACAAAAGAGCTATATCGATAAGGTTCTCAAAAGGTTTGGGTTACATGATTGCAAACCAGGGGACACCCCAGTTGTTAAGGGAGACAAGTTTAGTCTCAAACAATGCCCTAACGGAAGTTTGGAAATTCAAGAAATGCAAAAGATCCCTTATGCTTCAGTTGTATGGAGTCTTATGTATGCCCAAGTATGTACGCGTCCAGACATAGCGTTCATAGTAGGGATTTTAGGCAGATATTTAAGCAATCCAGGTCTTGACCACTGGAAAACAGCCAAGAGGGTCATGAGATATTTGAAGAGAACAAGAAACTACATGCTCACATATAGGAGGTCAGACCAGTTAGAGATCACTGGGTACTCTGACTCGGATTTTGCGGAATGCCAAGACAGCTTAAGATCAACTTCAGGCTATGTTTTTCTGTTAGCTAGTGGAGCAGTTTCTTGGCGTAGTGCCAAGCAAGGTCTTACTGCTTCATCAACCATGGCAGCAGAATTCGTAACAATTCATGAGGCATCTGACCAGGGCATTTGGCTGAGAAATTTTGTCACGAAGCTGCAAATAGTTGAAGGGATTGAAAGACCACTCAAGTTGTATTGTGACAATAGATCAACAGTCCTGTATTCTAACAATAATAGGAGCTCAACCAAGTCAAAGCACATTGACATTAAGTTCCTAGTTGTTAAAGAGAAGGTACAAAGTGGACATATATCCATAGAACACTTAAGGACAAACTCCATGATTGCAGATCCACTCACCAAAGGTCTACCACCCAAGGTCTTTCATGAGCATACTGCTCACTTCACATGGGTGTGCTACAGTTTGAGGAATCTTGATTTTAGTGGAGTTTCGTCCATTATATAATTTATGTCCTATGTTTAATTGTAAAATACAAATACATTGTATTTGGATTTTCTGATCAGAAATAAAGTTTAAAATATTCAGTTTTGGTTACTTTATACATTTCAGTTATGGTATGATCTCGTTCGGTAAAGTAGGACCAGTTGAAAATTGACATGCACTGACCAACTTCATGTAATTTTCATGCTACACTTTTCATAATGGGTATGTCATTTAGTTGTGTCAGTGCGGGTGATCATTGATGGGTTTAGTTATGCTTATTATGACGAAAGCCTCTTTGATTCCATGTGCTGATACGATTAATGGACGGGACAATTTGGATTAGGCTCAAGGTAATTATAATGACATTTTTGACGTCATAAAGTCTAACACACTCCTAAGGATACATGTGTGACCAGTGGGAGATTGTAATATTTATGGGTCACATATGTAATTAATTAATAAAGTGTGTTAGGGTTATTATATAATTAGCCAATAAAGTAGGGGTCAAATGATATATAATAGTTTATGGCTAAAGAGCATAATAGTTATGAAAATTAATAGTGTAGATACCAGGCGGTTTCTAATTTAATGAGGGGCTGAATTAGTAATACTTCAATTTTGAATATAACTAATAATAGTTATATATAGAGGTAGTGGTCCCCAAGGCAAACACAACAAGACTATTCAGTTTCACAAACCATAAGGAGAAAACTCTCTGGTTCTCTGGTTCTCTCTATCCCCATCAAGAGGTACGCTTCCGCCTTTGGTTATTCATCATGTAATTGACATAGATTAATTGAGCATAAGATTGTAGGGATTGTAATACAACAATGGTATCATAACCGACAACTACAAGTGCAGCCTATTTGAGGACACAATGAAAGGCAACATGAGTTTGGTCACATGAATGGATTCTGGTTTTGACTATCAATTTTATTAACATTTCATTATCAACAAGATCAACCAGAATCCCATTATTCTATCATGTATGGCCCTACATGTTCATTTTTCACCATCGTACCAACCTATATTCCCCCCTGCAAACCGCCATCTCAATAATAATTATATTTATTCAAAGCATTTTAAAACCAATTTTATTTAATATTCAATCCTTTACAAATATCATCCACTCTTCTTTTCTACTCGGTCGGTGAAAATTGGGCCCCCTTTCTAAAACAAAAAGTAAAATAGAAATAAATTCAATTGCTTCAATTTTTTATAGAATAAAATTATGAAAATATAATTTTTATTTTATTTTATTTTGTATTTTAATAACATTATTATTTTTTAATATTAAAAATTAGTTATCTCTAGCATGGTGCACACATGAAATCTTATGTTATATTTAACTATTAAATTAATATATTATATTATTATATCAAATTAGATATAATGAAAGTAGGGTAGGCCCAAAACCAAAACTAATAAAGTTAGGATTTTAGGCTTACAAAAGTAATTAATTTTTCATGTCTAATTAAACTTAAAAAAAATAAAAATATTTAAGTAGTACCACAAATGAAATGTCTCACAATTATAAAAAGATATAATCACAGACATATTTAATCAAGATAATACGTATCTTGTAAAGTAAAAAATATAGAATTTAAGTAAAATTATAGTAAAATATTGTTGTTAATATTAATAAAACTTCTATTTTTATTTTCTATCAAGATCTTGTTTTAGAGTTTTTTCTAGTCCTCAACAAGTGTTATAATAAGCCAAATTAGGCCAATAATAAAAAATAAATTTGTACGTAACGCAAAACTATCTTACTTGCCACTCTAAATAAACAAGTTTTTCATCCAAATTTATAATTTATTATAAAGTACTATTTTAAGTAGTGTTTGAATTTATAATTTATATTTTTTATATTTTCTCATTTAAAATCTTATTATTTTAATTTTATTAATTTTTTTATTTTTTATGTAAAACTAAATAACTACTCCACTTAGCCACTTGTTCATATGTTCTTCTTCTTCTTCTCGGTTACAAATTATAATTTGTACAAGGATAATAGTATCTCCAACGGTCAATTAAATATGAGTTTATTAAATGAGATTTACCGTGCCACATTATCTTAAAATAATTAATTCATTTTTTACTTCAACGGTGAACTCACATATTGACAGCTTGACACATCTCCAACAGTGAACTCACCAAAAATTGAAGGTTATGTAAGGACGAACTCATTTTGACTACAGTTAGAGATGCTCTAAAGATTCATCAATTCATTTTTATTTTACTTTGCCAAAAAACTATAATTTTTTTTTTGACTATCATGCTATAATTAACACAGCTACAACAAACATCGCTTTCTCTGTTGAAGAAAGGCCATGCTTATATTGCTCCTTTCTTCTGTTACGTATTATTTGAATGTAATTTTGGGACAGTTATAGGTTAAACACATAAAATTGTGCAAGAGTGACAGTTTTGTTGTTGTTGTTCAAACATGGCTGAACTGATAGGTGTATTAGGGATACATCATGAACAAATGGACAATTGCAATAAGTTAAAAGAGAAAAGTAAGAGATTGAATCAACGTCACTTTTTTTGTTTTTGACTAAATTTTTAATTATAAGTCGTGAGTTGCGAATTAACTTTTTATAAATTAATTTTTTAACTATTAATTAATTTATAGTTTAATTTTACCAAACTTAATCTATATGAAAAATAGTTTCCGTGTATACTGGGAATGAAAAATTGATATCCATCCACAAACGAAAATGAATCTACACTAATAATCAATTAAGGGGTTAATTTCAAGTGATTAATAAGATTTAGTTAATGAAGAATCATAAAAAAAAATGAGTTTTGTTTAAATAGAATAATTTTTAATCATACTTTATTTATTTTATTTATTTTCTAACTAAATTCTAAATTACTAGAATTTATTTCTCTAAAATTGGATTAGTGAGGTTGATTCCTTTGTTTAAGAGTTAGAGTACGCATTGTACTCTTATTTAAATAAAATTTGCTGATAAAAAAACGTTCAACTCTTGTACTAACATTGATTTTTTTAAAATAAAAATATATTATTTAACCAAAAGTGTTTCCAGCGGCGGATCTTTTAAGGAGCGGGTAGGTGCCATGGCACCCCTATATTTTAAAAAAAATTTATATAGATAATAAAAATAGATTATTAAATTAACAGTGACAATTACAAAAATATCTTCAAACCTGTTATTAAAATAATAATAATTACTAAAATATCCCTCAAACCTTTATGGTTTTGACAAACTAACATGCTAAGTTGGTATATCAAAATAATAGTGATAAATTATTAAAATACTTTTAAACTATATGATTTTGAGTAATTTGCTTCTCTCTCCTCCATTTATGTAGCTATCTCGTATTTCATGTATATTTCTCTCTTAAAAATTATACTATTAAAATATAATAAAATTAATATAATAATCTCTATAAATACATAAACTATACATATAATACAATAATCTCTATAAATACATAAACTATACATATAATACAATAATCTCTATAAATACATAAACTATACATAGGATAAACTGAGTAATCTCGAACCAACAAACTCTAACACTCTAATTAGCACCTCAACTATTAATTATTAAGCTTTTTCATGTTAATCAATAATCATTGATATATGATATAGTATGATACTGTTTTTGAATTGTGAATTGTTTAAACTAGTATATGTATTTTTTTAGAAATGCACAATATTTAAACATAAAAAAATTGATGCATTTTTTTAAGATGAAATTTTTTGACAAAGATAAAAATTATAAAATGAATATATTTTATTTGATTGAATTGTGTGAATTGTGTGATTTGTGAAAATTGTGTGATTTGTAAAAATTGTGTGACTTGTGAAAATTAAAATTCTAATTTTTTTCAACTTGTCTACTATGTATGAATTGTGTGATACTCTAAAAAAAACTATATGACTTTTAAAAATTTCAATTATAATATTTCAGTTAATACTTGTCGCTCCCGGCTTTCCCAAATATTTTGTGCAAGATCCGCCACTGAGTGTTTCATATTTAGGGAGATCTAGTAATATAATGTCGTTGCAAAATTAATCAGCTAGCAATCCCCGATCGTTGACCTTTATGTCTTATATATTTTGTTCAAACATCACACCGTTACTCATAAAATCCTTGTTAATGAAGATCTTCCTTAATAATACAAGTAAAGTGGGACCACTCCCCTCTAATAGCTACCAATCAATGTCATACATACAATACATTTATACAAGGTAGACCAAAACCCATACTCGATACCTTCATAGGCCAATATGCAATCTTAGTTTATGGAATAACAAATGCACAATAACAATAAAAGAATTTGATACCTTTTTGTGTCGGCTAGTCATCATTAATATAAAAAAGAAAAAGAAACCCTCAAGAAACCTCCTCATCAATCATCACAATTTTCCTTTTCATTCAAACCCTTATAATTACCCTTTAACATCTCACACACACACCACCACCTCAATTTAAAGCTAGAGCACAATATATTATATAGTTCCATATTAAAGTTATAATTTGATTCAACAAATTAAAATGGGTAATTGCGTATTCAAAGGATTCCATCATGGCGATTTTGAAGACACAATGGTAAGAATTGTAACATCAAATGGAGGCATCATGGAACTTCACTCTCCAATAATAGTAGAGTGCATAACCAATGAGTTCCTACACCATGGAATTTTCAAAAACAACCGCAATATGCTCTCAAAACCACTTCCAAAAAATGAGGAACTTCAAGGTGGTGAAATTTACTATCTTCTTCCTCTTAACTATTTTTCATCAAACAAAAACATCACCAAGCAATTTGACGAAACATTTGAAACGTTAACACCGTACAGAATATCAATGTGTGACAAAAATAATAACAATAACAATAATAACAATACGTGGTCGGAACATGAAGTGTTTCCGAGGTACAATAGTAGTGGAGTTTGGAAGGCGAAATTGGTGATAAGTCCGGAGAAGTTGTCGGAGATCTTGTCGCAAGAGTCGAGGACAGAGGCATTGATAGAGAGTCTAAGGACAGTGGCTAAATGTGGTAATGGGGTGCCATCATCCGTCGCAAACTCCGAGCAATGGAGTGTATCCAGCAGTTTTAAAGGTTCTATGTTATTAGAAAAATTTAATTTAGATTCTTCAAGTTCAAATTAGTTTATTTTTCCTTTTTTTTTTTTGTTATATCCTGAGTTTATTTTCTTTATTTGTTTGGTTAGATATTAAATAATTTTTTTTTCAATTTTAGGCGTCGTGTGTGTATATATATATGCATGTGAAATGATATATATTAATTTTCTTTTGGTTATTAAATTTCAATTTTTTTATGTCCACTTTGATTTCTAGCTATTATTTTGCTTTCAAAAATCACGTTGGATCTCAAGTAATTCAAGTAGGATCTTTACAAAGAGGTAAAAGCTAGACATAGTTTTTTTTACTACACTTACACTTTTATTTTATTTTCTTCCATATCTATATACACAAAATTAGTTAGATTCATTACGTTGGATTTAATTGTTCACCAAAAAAGAAATACACTCGATTTTATGGTGTGAGCAATTGTAAACTATTAATTAAATTAAGCGAAAACCAAATTTCCTCTTTGTCTATGAAGCTAACATGAAATTGGCAGTAGAAGATACTACTTTTTTTT
>JBBPBT010000850.1:16268168-16285845 GCA_037974875.1 Cicer bijugum | reverse complement strand
ATATTTTTGTATTGTTCTAATTTAAATATTTTCAAAAAGAACTGCCATGATAAATGTAATTTAATTTAAACTTCCTAAAAACGATTTGTTTATCTTTAAGTTTAATTTATTTAATAAATATTAATAAATATAGTTTGGTTGATTGAAAACATTGAGAAATTCTTCAATGAACATTCAACCATCTTCAACGCTCTCTTTTATTAAATAAAATTCACCGTCCTCTATCAATATCATTTTTTAAAACAATTCATTCATTTTTTAACGATAAATTTAACATAAATTTATTAAATAAAACGTCATAAATATTATTAATAATAATTAATAAAAAATAACAGTTATAATTTTATTATTATTAAATTATAAAAATACTAAATTTATTATTATTATTATTATTAAATTATAAAAATATCTTTATTGAAAGAACCACGATAATTTGACACAATTCTAAGGTGAACTTACTAAAAACTGACTTTTACCGAACTCATTTACCTATAACAAGTCATCTGTAAACCCAACCAATAATATAACAATAAAAAAAAAAAGAAATTATGTAAATTACGGGAAAATATTGGAGACACGTCTCTTACATTTCATTCCATTAATGTGTTGTCTCCTTATCTGTGTTTTCCATTGTAACCGTTTAAACCACCAACAATATTTAGTTTGCAACAACGATTTTACTCCTGCTTCACTACCTCATCTAAAGACTCGCCATTGGCACAACCAACTAATGTTTTGGTTTATGGATATCAGTCTGCTTGAAAATTAGTATTATTATTATTTGGGTAATTTACATAAGAACTCTTTTGGTTCCATTTTTTATCGGTAAAAAAGAAATCATCAATTTTAAATGTTATATATCTTTTTGGGTTGAATTCAAATGTCATTATAATTAATTTATTAATTTTGCTACCACGATTTTATTTTTCTATCCACACCCCTCAATTTTTTATTTTATTTATAAAAACAAAATATTTAAAATGTATTTGCCATAACATTTTTTAACCATAACCTCTCATTTTATCTTTATCTTTAAGAATAACCTCTCTTTCTATCTTCATTTTCTACTTCACACTCATATTCATCATTTTCTCTCACACCACATTATATTTCTTCCTCCATTTTTAACAAATTCAACACCTTCAATCATCTCCATTTCCTCTCATATACATCAGATTTACATCAATCTTGTTCTTGTTTTTTTTTTTTTACAATATGTAGTTCTTGTTCTTGTTTTGGTGAAACTATTTTTTTACGCAAGTCTAGAAACCTTCTGATTCAGTTTGCGTACGCAGGTGAACTCAGTTCACGTAGGTTTCTGGGTAGAGTGAGTTTGCGTAAGTGAACAGATATTGTGTCGCAATATATTTAATTGTGTTTTGATTATGATATGGGTATGTAGAAATGATGTGCACTATGTTTACCGATAGAGCAAGTCGAGTTATAATTAATGATACTATTAATGATGATAGTAATATTAATGATGAAGGTCGTTGTGTTTGACCAACCTCTTCTACACGGACTCAGCGTCTTGAGGAGCAACAAGGAGTACAATGGGAGAAACGAGCACAACGGGAACAACAATGATTACAACAACAACAAGCACAACAAGAGGCCAAATATGAATAGAAGATCCAACAGGAAAAGCAAATACAACATGAGACCCAACCAGAGAACATAAGTAAACCTCCACAGTCTAATGGATATCTTGGTGATCCGGTAGACAAGTTTGTCCTTAGAACATTTGGTGATCATGTGACCACTTGACTTTGGGATGAAGTGATAATTTTCTCGATCATATTAAATTTTTAACAGTTGTTGTCATAATGTGTTTTAACTTACATTATTTTTCTTTATTTGTTTCGGGATCGTGGGGAACTAATGGTATTAAGCAATGTAAATAAATTGAAAGAAGTTGTTATTGAACATGAAGAGGTGGCACAACTAGTTAAGATTTCAGAATTATATTCGTTACTGAAACGTAGTTACAATATTATCGACAAATGAATAATATTTGATTTTATAAAGAGGTGGCATCGAGACACCAACAACTTCCATCTTCCAATTGGGGAGATGACGAATATTCTGGATGATGTCTCATCTCTTATGCATATACACATCACCATTCCATTATTTAATGTCAATGTATTTAACAAAGAAGACGATGCAAATTTATTAGCTGAACTTCTTAGAGTTACTAAAGCTTATGCTTATGTTGAGTTTAATGCCACACGGACAAGCATAATTTGATATAGTTGGCTACTTGAAGTATAGAATCAACACTGCCGTTACCAGTATTAGGAGATGGTTGCAAGAGCATTTCTACTATTTTTGGTTGGTTGAACGCTTTTCAGCGACAAGAGCACCTTCGCAGTTAGCGTTGCCTACTCAGAGTGCTTCCGAGACCTCAACTCTTGTAGGGTTGCTACTCTTGCTTACCTATATGACAATTTCTACAAAGTTAGTATGCATCATACTACAACAATTTTTGGGTATTTGACACTCTTATATGTCAACTCAATGGGTGTTTGTTGTGTTGATATGTTATTAAGTATAAACTAATGATATTATTAATTTTAAACTAATATTATGTTATTATATGTGTTCAAGCTTGGGTCTTTGAGTATTTCCGGACTTTATGTGTAGATTGTTGTATACCTTCACTTAGATATGTTGTGGCCAAACTTGGAGCACTTTGATGGAAGTCGAAGTGGGACAATAATTTGGTTCTTCTTTTTAAGAAAACCCTTGATTAGATGGATGTTGATCAGAGATGCTGGACACCGTATAAAGAGCATTGAGTTATGGGACCGTTTGAGGATATTTGTTTATTTTGAGGATGTTGATTACATTGTCTTTGTTCTTGGTCGTGTTGTCGTAGTTTTAATCTAAAAATGACAACGGCAATTCCATTTTTTCTTCCAATATTTCTAGCATATCCCAATAGATCATTATGCATATCAAACATTATGTCAATGGTAAACACATCAGTCAAATAAATTATAATAGGTTCAACACTATGATTCATAACATCATCAATTTTGGATTCAATATCATTACTCATTGCATCAAAATATGGTTCTAAACTGTCGCGACCTAAAATTTCGAGTGTTTCTCGAATTCAATGGAATCGCCACCAAAATTTATTTTAAAATAGAGAAAATATTGAAAAACTTTAAAAAAAAAGGTATTTGAAATAAAATTTTAAGTTCGGGAGTCGATTATGCGTAGGGAAGGTATTAACACCCTACAACATTCATTAAAATACGATTATCTATAATTAATTGTGCAAGATTAATATTAAGTTAAGTATATTTATTTATCATTATTATTAAATACGAATAACAATTATCACTACAAAAAATGATGAATTTTGTGAGGGCCAAAAGCCCTCACAAAGGGCAAATAGCAGCCACAAAGGTGGATTTTGTGAGGGCTTTTGGCAGCCACAAAGAAGCTGGTCACAAAATTTTGTGAGGGCTTTTGCAGCCACAAAGTGTCTGAAACAGGTTGACATTTGTGAGGGCTTTTGCAGCCACAAAAGTCTACCTTTGTGAGGGCATAGGCCGCCACAAAGGACAGGCTGGATTTTTCTGATTGGACCTTTGTGAGGGCCCAGGCTGCCACAAATTCCCTCCCTCCTTTGTGAGGGCTTTTGGCCGCCACAAATGCCACCCTGATTAAAAAATAATATATTTTGTGAGGGCTTAGGCCGCCACAAAATAATACGTATTTAATAAATTAATTTTTAAATTCAAAATTAATAGTTTATTATAATATTATATATAATAAATTAATATAAATATAATATTAAAATTAAAATTAAAATTAAAATTAAAATTAAAATTAAAATTAAAATTAAAATTAAAATTAAAATTAAAATTAAAATTAAAATTAAAATTATAATTATAATTAAATTAAAATTAAAATTATAATTAAATTAAAATTTAAATTAAATTTAAAATATAATGTAATTATAAATTAAATTTAATATATAATAAACTAATCTTAATTTAATTAAAAACTTAAAATAAAATATTAAAATTAAAATTAAAGATTAATAATTAAATTAAAGATTAATTTAAATAATAAAATATTTAAATTAATAACAAAATATTTTGTGTAGAGAGAAGGAGGAGAGAATAGTTAGAATAAGATTTTAGAGAGAAGTTAGATGTGAAAAAATGAAGGAGGAGTGGAGAAAAATATATATAGTGTTACCTTGAGCATTTGTGGCGGCCAAAGCAGCCACAAAGTCCACGTAGGTTTAAAATTTTGTGGCGGCCTTTGCAGCTACAAAGTCCACGTGCGCATTCCTTTGTGGCGGCCTTTGCAGCCACAAATGTCACTGGTCACGTCAGTCCTTTGTGACGGATTTGGCTCTCACAAATTGATTTTTTGTGGATGTAAAAGCCCTCACAAAATCCTTAAATATTTAACTGGATTTTGTGGCTGCCTAAGCCCTCACAAAATCACAACATTGTGATTTTGTGAGGGCTTAGGCAGCCACAAAATCCAGTTAAATATTTAAAAATTTGTGAGGGCTTTTTCAGCCACAAATAAAGACCAATTTCAATTTTGGCATTTGTGAGGGTTTTTTCGGTCACTAATTTGTGAGGGTTTTATTCGGCCACAAAATATTTATAAAGTTGACCACAAAATGGTGTTTTTCTTAACTGGATTTTGGAATAAATGTATGCTTAAGAAATAAAATATGAAAATAAATAAAATTTATTAATGCGCTTGATAATAATGTGATTTTGTTCCTACGTCTATCCCGGTGCAATGGAAAAATTAATGGTACGTAGTTCTTAGTTAAAAAAAAAAAATGGATGTGTAGAATGTGTTTTAAATAAATTTTGTTTTTTGATAAAATATGTTTTGACAAAAAAAAAGAAAAATAAAGAGTTTGATTTGAATAAATATTTTAAAATATGAGTTTTAGGACGATCAAGTTGTACAACTTGTGTCTCAAGACTCAATGAGCAAATGAGATGTCACATCTAATTTAATCCTCTTTAAATGTCATATCTATATAAATCAAATTTCAAAACTAAAATTTATATTTATTTATTTATAAAAATAAGTTCTTACGATTATCAAGTTGTACAAATTGTGTTATGCTACTCATGGATCAAAAGATATTATTTTTAGTTAATCTCTAATAATTTTTATTTATTAATTTATTTACGAGTTTTAATTTATTGATTTGTTTGTGAATATGAGAATTAAAATTGCCAAATTGTATTCTAATAACTCAAAGATAAAATAAAATAAAGTAATACATCTAATTAAATAAATTTATAAGTCTTTTTTATATTAATTTATTAAAAAAATAAAATAAAATAAAATAAAATAAAAAGAAAGTTTTAAAACTAACAAGTTGTACCATTTGTGTCATAACAACTAAAAAATTAAAAAGATGTCACATCTAAATAATCTTTAATTAATATTTTATTTGTGTTTTTTGTTATGAAATTGAATTTGTGTTATTTTTAAACTAACTCTAAATGGGCTGAATTTGTATGAACATATTTACTTTACTTTTTGCTAAAGCCCGAGCCTAACTAAATAAAACAAACAAATTAAAACAACTAAATGAAACCCTAGCTATGCTTACAAACTCAGAGGAGGGGGGCGGCTGCTGTGCGCATCGATTAAAAAAGAAAACGAAAGAAACATGTTTGGAAGAGGAGTTATCTTCTCTACAGTGCGTCCGATACGCTGAAATCATGTTTCGTTGTCGTAATGGTGGACAATTATGATTGAAAGACGCTGCTGATGCACACGACGCCAAAGTCAATGATCTTGATCGAGGATCTCGATCGTTTGCTCGCAGGGAAGCTTTTGCATTTTCTATTTGTTAATACTTCCTCTGATTTCTTTGTTTTCTGTTTTTGTTTGATTTCCTTCCCACGTTTTTGAAATTTAAAGAAAGTATTTATAGAGTTTTTTATCTGTTTAGTTGATTTCTTGTTTGTGCCTCTATTTTCAGTTTCTAGTTTGATGTTTCATTTTCTTTGCTCATCATCTGCATTTCTTTCTGCACCTCTAATGCCTTCATGGTTTAGCTTATGTTTGTTGTTATCTGTTCATTGGCTGAGTGTTTTTATTTGCAGCTTTAATTTGTCTTTTAGTTTTTTCCTTAAACTCCAAAGTTTGTCTCTTTGCTCTGTATAATGTGTACAAAGGTTGACTTAAAAAATTATGTTTTTCTATTTCTATAATTAATTACAAAGCAAAGGCTAGTGCTTCAACCATGATATTGCATCAGAAACACAAAGGCAACAATAAGAGCAACAACAAAACAATGCCAAAGCAGACTGACTTGATTTTATTTGTTAAAAATTTTATTATAATTTGATTTGGCTTAATTTTTCTAATTTTGATTTGGAATTTTAAATTGATGAGACATAATGAGTCTCTTTATTGTAATTATTTTTATTTTCTTTTTTAATATATATTTCCGATTTTTGATTTATTTTAATCAATTTGGACACAATTGGGGTACTACGTAAACCATCATACATTTCGTCAAAATCATATTTCATACCATTATACATTTCGTCAAAATCAGAGTCCAAACCATCATACATTTTGTCACTAATGTCTCCCATATGGTCCATTTATCTACATCCAAAAAGAACATATCAAAAGTTCAAAAATATTTGAACTGAACCGAGATCACGAATGTTTACATGAACTAAATTCATGAACGTCTAAGTGAACTCAATTCACGTATACTTACGTAAACTCAATTCATGTGCACCTATATGAACTCATTTCACGTACGCCTCATTTACTCAACTGAGATCCAACATACATGAAATGAATTCACATACATTTAAGAGAATTGAGTTCACGTATGTGTAAATGAATTGAGTTCATGTAGGTGTATACGAACTGTATTCACATGTTGCATGTGAGTTATTAAACTCCATTGAATACGCGTAGGTAACCTGAGTTCGCATAAAATTTTCAGGCTTTAAAATATTTACAACTTACATGAACTGATTTCACGTAAAATCTCCATATTTTGAAGAGAAAAAAAAAATTCAAGCATAGATCAATAAACATACATTGTTATGTGACTTTAACAACAATATGAAGATGAGATTTATGGGGTGTATATTATGTGTGAGTTAAATGAGTTTTGAATGATTATGAGTTATGATGGTTGAGTTATGGATGAATTTTGATATGTGAGTTATGAAGTTATGAATGATGACGAAGATAAGTTTAAAAATGTTATGAATAAGCAAGTATATTTTAGATATTTTGTTTTTATAAAAATTTGAGGGGTGTAGGTAGCAAAAATGGGGGTGTGGGTAGCAATATTAGTTCATTGCTGAGAAATTTATGTTGATGTGATTGGTTAGTGAAAGCAATAAAATTATCTTATTATTGTTAATTTGAGGGGTGTAGGTAGCACAAATGGGGGTGTGGGTAACATTTTAGACGATTCTAGGTGTATATATGCGTTGGTAATTGATGTTATATTTTCTTATATGTTTGACTAATGTTAAGTGCGAAATATTTAAATTTTAATTATTTTTATGTACTTTATATTTTATTTATTTATTTTATAAAAAAATATTTTGAGATAGTAATAATATTGTGTAAGTACAGAAGTACGCCTAAGAGGGGGGGGGGGGGTGAATTAGGTGTAGGTAGATTTTTAAGTTTTTCGTTATATGGAAGTTGGATTTTGTTAATTTAGAGACAATGCTTAATAAAAACTGCAGTAAGTAAATGGCACTTTAAGATTTATCCTGGTTCCCCTTATAATCCAAGGGTACGTCCAGTCCTCTTGCACACCACAAGAGATTTATTCAATACTTGTTAGAAAATGTACAACTCCCACCCTGGGATTCTTGCTACGAAACTTCTAACAGTATTTCAAAGATAGCACACCACTATCTTAGATTAAACTATTTGATACAAATGATACAATTGATACAATCGGGTTTGAATGAGTGGTATGATGATAAACAACTCAATAACAATTCAAGTACTTGAGAACCTTTTTAAAATGATATGAAAATCTAGTGCAAGTACTTAGAAAAATCAGAATTTTGTTTTAAAGTTATTCAATGAATTGATTCAAGGATTCTTGATTCTTAATCTGAAGTTATGGGGTATTTATACTCCATAAAACATCCCTTCAGATTCATGGCCATTGATCCAAGAGGTTTTATGAAAAATTACAATGTTCTAGAGCCATCCCAAATCTGAAAAATTGTAATGTTTCCAGGTGTATTCGAATACAGTATATGTGTATTCGAATACACGTCTGTGTAACGTTCAAAAAATTCAAATTTTACATCTTGTATTCGAATACACATTTGTGTAGTCGAATACAGATTAGTGAATTTAGCCTCTGACTTAGCTTGTATTCGACTACATATGTGTGTAGTCGAATACACATATAGCAATTTTGGCCATTGACTTGAAGTGTAGTCGACTACACATTGTTGTAGTCGAATACAACATTTAAATTTTTGCCTCTGACTTAAGTTGTATTCGAATACAACATGGTGTATTCGAATACACTTATGTACTTAGTCAAAAATATGATTTTTAAATACTTTGTTAATGTGGTTTGGACTTTTGAAACTATTTTTAATGCATGTATAAATGTGACTTGTTCTCATGTACTTGAAGTATTGGTTAGTATCATATACCTTTACATTTTATCATCTATTGTTTTAATTTGAAGCTTATTATGAAGCTTATTGAACTTCTTTTTGATCTTGTTGTATTGTCCATAGATGGTGGTTTTGTTGTCATCAAAAACATGTATTTTACATTCTCCTCCTTTTTGATTATGACAAAATGTTGTTGTGAAGAGAGTATAGTTGAAATCAGTGCTCCCCCGTAATATGTGCAAACTCCCCCGTTGTAGGTGAATGATTTTAAAATTGTTTTTGAAGTACCTACAAGTTTTGAAATGTAACAACAACGCCAACTTTTCTCCCCCTTTTGACATGATCAAAAAGAAGAAAAAAATAGAGAAAAAGATATACAAGTGGCAAGGATAATCATACACAAAAGGCAGATAAGTGAACAAGAGAAGATAATGGTAAGACATAACACATCACAAGTAGATTAATACACAACACATCACAAGTAGATTAATACAAAACACATCACAAGTAGATTAATACAAAAGATACTAGAATCCAATTGACAAATGAGTTCATAAAACCAAGAGTACATAAAACAAAATGTTGAAGTAGGACATAATACAAAAAGTGAAAGTAGTACATCGCAGAATGTGAAAGTAGTACATAGTCATGCCAACTAAGGGACTTAATCAAAATCTGTCGGAATGTGGAAATGATCAATTTTGTCTGATAAACTATTAATGTCTTGAGAGAGAGCGTCATGGTTGCGAGCAATAGTAGTTTCAATGTTGGTGAAGCGAGCGTCGATAGAAGTGGTCAAATGATCGAATTGAGTTTGGAAGAAGGTTTGGAAGGAATCAAGACGAGTCATGATCATTTGATTTGAGATATAATCATCATCAGATGCAGTTTCCTCGTCATCTTCTTGAGCAGCAGCATTTGAGGGTCCAGCATTGTCATCCTGTGCAGCATCAGATGGTTGACCATGATCACCTTTGTGCACAAAAGCTTCAAGCTCCTCATTCCATACGATCCTCATACTAGGCAAAACACCTAAATCCAACATATTTTCTTTGGTGGGTGTAAACATAACCTCATCGGATAAGTCCACACCAAAGTGTTCCAGAATTCGTGAAACTTCCTTCGCATAGGGTAAGCCAGTTGCCTCACGAGAGCCAAACATAATAGATTTCACAAAAAATGCCCAATTAAGCTGAAGACCTTCAAACATGAAATTCATAATTTGTAATTCAAATTCCGAAATTTGGGAGTAATTTCCAGCCTTCGGAACCAGAATGTAGCTAAGGAAATAATGTAGAAGCCGATAATCAACAGTAAGATTTCCCACACCATAACGTTGCTGGGCATACTTAGAATCTGCCTGAGCTCTCTTTTGTTCCATTGTGTTTCTGTCAAACCGACAGAGAGAGACATATGCATCATATTTAGAAATATTGCCCCATTCACACAATTTGTTGGGACAAAACTTTTCACCATTAAAGGGGATATTCAAAATTTCTCCGATGGTTTTGGTAGTTAATCTAATGGTTTTTCCCTTAACCCTAGAAACCAGCATTTTTCCCTCTTGGGTAAGATTGCAATAAAAAACCCTAACCAAGTCTGGATAAACAGGACCTTTGTAACCTATAAATTCTTCAACATGTTGTGCTTTGAGTAACCTAGGAAAGTTAAAGTCAGAGAAAGAGTCTAAAGTACCGTATTTTGGGATAATAAGACGCTTGTCAGAGTAGAATGTGCGAAAACGATCAATTTCTTCCGGGGTGTGTAGAAGCCGGGATAGATCTGTGATGTTAGGATTCCTTGTTCGTTTTCGTGAAGGACCTACTGCTGCATGCTTGGTTCGTGGTCCTCGTTTGCGAGCATCCATGGTGAGAAAGGAGATTTTTGGGGAAAAATGGGTTTTGAGAGAAAAATGGGAGATTTGTGAGAAATCTGAAGAGTAATGACGAGAAGGAAGTAAGAAGTAATGGATTTTGCTAGGTTGGGTGAATGGGTAAGTGAGTGGAAGGAGGATGGATGAGTTTTGGAGAGAAGAGAGAAGAGCTTAGGGCTGTATTCGAATACCAAATGAAAATATCCCTAAATATGTGGTTCAACTTTTATACTTGGGCAAAACCGCGAAGATGTATTCGACTACACCTTCTTGTATTCGACTACACCTTCTTGTAATGGATTTTTCTGGGAACGTGTATTCGACTACACATCCCTTGTATTCGAATACAGGAAATCTGGGAAAGTTTGTATTCGAATACATATAGTTGTATTCGACTACATAAGCACAGTTTTGCTTAAAAACTTAGTTTTTATGAAACTTTCATCATATAATTCACAAATTTGTATGTCAAAAAGTAATAATCAACAAGAAATAACACATATTTCAAACTATGAATATTTTCTAATGGTTAAAGATCATTTTCACTCAAAATACCAAGTTCTCTTCGAATTTTATAAAATGAATCTTTAGGTAACGGTTTTGTAAATATATCAGCCAATTGATTGTGTGTATCAACAAATGTTATCTCAACATTACCTTTAAGTACATGATCCCGTAGAAAATGATGTCTGATATCGATGTGTTTAGTTCTAGAGTGCATGATTGGATTCTTGGAGATGTTTATTGCGCTTGTGTTATCACATCTTAAGGGAATGCATCCGAGATCAACCCCATAGTCATGTAGTTGCTGTTTGAGCCAGAGAATCTGGGCACAACAACTACCTACTGCAATGTATTCAGCTTCAGCAGTACTAAGTGCAACACAGGCTTGCTTTTTACAAGACCATGAAACTAGTGCATTTCCTAAGACATGACATGTGCCGCTGGTGCTTTTACGGTCTATTTTGCATCCCGCATAATCCGAATCAGAGTATCCAACTAGGCTACATATGCTACCCTTGGGATACCATAGGCCTACATTTGTTGTTCCTTTCAGATACTTCATAATTCTTTTAACAGCTACTAGATGTGATTCTTTCGGATCTGCCTGAAATCTTGCACACAGACAAACACTAAACATGATATCTGGCCGGCTGGCCGTTAGATATAATAATAACCCAATCATACCTCGATATTTGGATATGTCGAATGAAATTCCTGATGCATCTTTATCAACATATGTACCGGAGCCCATTGGAGTTGTACTTTCTTTGCAATTTTCCATTTCAAATTTCTTTAGTAATTCTTTACAATATTTTGCTTGATTGATGAAGATGCCGTGCTCAAGTTGCTTGATATGAAGTCCAAGAAAATAGTTTAATTTTCCCATCATGGACATTTCAAATTCTCCTTTCATTATTGAAGAAAATTCTTCACATATGTCCTTGTTGGTTGATCCAAATATTATATCATCAACATAAATTTGAACCAATAATGTGTGACCATTTTCTCTTTTGACAAATAAAGTTTTATCAACCTCTCCTTTGTCAAATCCTCGTTCACATAAAAAAGTGCTTAATCTGTCATACCAAGCTCTTGGAGCTTGTTTTAGACCATAAAGAGCCTTTTTCAATTTGTAAACATGTGAGGGATTTTTGGAATCTTCAAACCCAGGGGGCTGCTTGACATAGACTTCTTCATTTATGTACCCATTTAGAAAGGCACTTTTCACGTCCATTTGATATAACTCAAAGTTCATGGAACAAGCATATGCTAGTAGTAGACGTATTGCCTCTAATCTTGCTACCGGAGCAAATGTTTCGTCAAAGTCTATCCCTTCCTCTTGATTGTATCCTTGAGCGACCAATCTTGCTTTGTTGCGAACAACTATGCCATTCTCATCTAGTTTATTTTTAAACACCCATTTTGTACCAATGATGTGTTTATTTCCAGGATTAGAGACAAGTTCCCATACTTGGCTTCTTTCAAATTGATTGAGTTCTTCTTGCATGGCAAGTATCCATTGATCATCTTTAAGAGCTTCACTAATTTTGGAGGGTTCGATTTGAGAAACAAAAGCCATGTTTAAGCAAGCATCTTGCAATTTTAATCTTGTTGTGACTCCTTTATTTATATCACCTATGATGTTATCAATAGGGTGATATTTGTGAGTTCTCCATTCTTTAGGGAGATCATCACTTTGCCTTTCAATATTGTCTTCACTTTCTTGTTCTGGTTGATTCGTTTGAAGTTCTTTGCTTGAATTATTGCTTTCAAAAACATCATCATCACAAGAAACAATATTTTCTTCTTTTATGGGGTTAGTTTCATCAAACGTTACATGCATTGATTCTTCAACTAATAAAGTTCTTTTATTAAAAATTCTAAATGCTTTACTAGACAAAGAGTAACCAAGAAATATACCTTCATCAGCTTTTTCATCAAATTTTCCAAGGTTGTCTTTACCGTTATTTAACACAAAACACTTACATCCAAAAATGTGAAAGTGAGAGATATTGGGTTTTCTACCTTTGTAAAGTTCATATGGAGTTTTCTTAAGAATAGGTCTAATGATTACCCGGTTGGAAACATAGCATGCTGTGTTTACAGCATCTGCCCAAAAGTATTTTGGTAGATTTGAGTCACTTAACATAGTTCTAGCAAGCTCTATCAAGGATCTATTCTTTCTTTCAACGACCCCATTTTGTTGTGGTGTTCTTGGTGCAGAAAAATTGTGAAAAATGCCATTTTCTTAACAAAATTCTTCAAATGAAGTATTTGAAATTCCCTTCCATGATCACTTCTAATTGATACAATTTTGGCAGATTGTTCACTTTGGACTAGCTTGGCATAGTTTTTAAATGCCTTAAAAGCTTCATTTTTATTTGTCAAAAATAATGTCCAAGTGAACCTTGAGTAATCATCAACAATAACTAGTCCATATGAGTTTCCACCAAGACTTTTGGTTCTTGATGGACCAAACAAGTCCATATGTATCAATTGTAGTGGTCTAGAGGTTGAAATGACATTTTTAGGTTTGAAAGAACTTTTTGTTTGTTTGCCTTTTTGACAAGCATCACATAATTTATCCTTTATAAATTTCATGTTTGGTAAGCCTACAACAAGATCATGCTTGACCAATTTGTTTAAATGATCCATGTGAATATGAGAAAATCTCTTATGCCATAGCCAAGCATCATTATTGTCGCTTACCAAAAGACATTTCATTTTTAAGGATAAATCTTCAAAATTAAGTATGAAAATGTTTTTGAAACGCTTACCGACAAACTGAGTTTCATTTGTAGCTTCACTTTGGATGATACACTCATCTTTATTGAAGACTATCTTGTATCCTTTGTCACAAAGCTGGCTGATGCTTATGAGATTATGTTTTAGACCCTCAACATATAAGACATCTTCAATCGAGAGGGATGGTGTTGTACCGACTTTTCCAATGCCTAAAATTTTTCCTTTGTTGTTGTCTCCATATACCACATGTCCCTTTGACTCAAGTGTTAAAGCTGAAAATTTTGTTATATCACCCGTCATGTGTTTGGAGCAACCACTATCTAAATACCACATGTTTGAAGTTTCTTGTTTGCATACCTACAAAAATGAAATCAAACTTTATTAGGTACCCAATGTGCTTTGGGTCCTTGATGGTTAGTACCTTTCTTTACCCATATGTAATGTCCTTTTGGAATACTAATGTTTCTAATATGACATGTATTAGGTGTATGACCATGAAGACCACAATAACAACAAGTAGGATTAAATCTACTATTAGTATCATGTGTGAGAGATTTATTTTGAATAATTTTCTTATTAAAAAGATCATCCTTTTTCATAACTATAATCTTTTCTTGATTAGATTGACTACGTGCTTTAATAAAAATGGTTTTGTTCAAATTTGGTTTATCAAATTTTGAATATCCAAGACCACTTTTGTCATTTGAGTATCTTTGCATATTTAAAACATTTTCCAATCCTAATTGTCCCTTTTCGTACCGTTCAATCACCCTATTTAATTGAACAATTTTGAAAGAGAGGGAATCACATTTATTGCATGAAACATTTTGTTTTAGTGTTTCAGAATTTTTCTCCATAATATCAACCTTTTCTTGTAAACTTAAGATTTGTTTCTTTTGTGTTGATACAAGTTTACACAGATTTTTACATTCAATAAGTAATTCCTTTATTGCGTTTTGAGCATCATTGTATTCTATGATTAATTCATTATTAGTCTCATGAGAAGAATCTATATTACTAACCTCTTCTTCATCATCTGATTGATGCGAGGCCATTAATGCAACGTTGGCGCATTCTTCACTTTCTGTTTCTGAAGATGAACTTACTTCATTGTCTTCCCAAGCTATGTATGCCTTCTTGAAGTCTTTCTTTTTGTTGACATTCTTTTTAGCGAGATTTGGACAATCTGCTTTAATATGTCCTTGTTTTCCACATTCAAAGCAAGTGAAGTTTTGATTTGATGTAGAATTATCTTTCTTCTTGAAGCTTTTCCTTTTGAATGTCTTATCATTTTTAAGAAACTTACCAAATTTCTTAACAAGAAGGATAATATTTTCATCTTCATCCGAATCATTGTCTTTGATTTGTTCTCTTGATTCGGTCTTTAGAGCAATATTTTTGGTCTTCTTTTCTTGACTTTCATTTTGTTCTAACCTTCCAAGTTCTATTTCGTGCTCTTGAAGTTTTCCAAATAGTGCAGAAAGAGACATTTTGGATAGGCTTTTCTTTTCGGATATTGCTGTAACTTTTGGTTGCCAGGCCCTTGTTAATGACCTTAGTACTTTTAGATTTAGTTCATCATTGGTGAAGATTTTTCCAAGTGCTGTCAAGTGATTTGTTAAGTGAGAGAACCTTTTCTGCAAGTCTAGAATAGACTCTCCGGGCTGCATTCGAAATAACTCATATTCTTGTGATAATGTGTTGAGTTTAGATCTTTTTACCTCAATGGTCCCTTCATGAGTTATTTCCAGCGTATCCCATATTTCTTTTGCTGTTTTGCAATGAGATATCCGGAAAAATTCATCCATTCCTAGTGCAGATTGCAATATATTTTTGGCCTTCTTATCAAACAACACTTTTCGTTTATCATCATCTGTCCAAGAGTTTTTTATCTTGATTTCTTCTTTGTTATTGATAAAAGTTTTTGGAAAATGAGGCCCATTTTCAACTGCATCCCATATGTCATCCCCTTGTGCTTCAAGATATGCTTGCATACGTATTTTCCAGAAATCGTAGTGTTCTCCAACAAAACATGGTGGTTTGGTACTGCTACCACCATCTCTAAAAACAGGTTGTGCGGAAGCCATGTATATTTGATCGAGGAGTAAGTTACCTTAACCCGCTCTGATACCAATTGTAAGTACAAAAGTACGCCTAAGAGGGGGGGGGGTGAATTAGGTGTAGGTAGATTTTTAAGTTTTTCATTATATGGAAGTTGGATTTTGTTAATTTAGAGACAAGGCTTAATAAAAACTGCAGTAAGTAAATGGCACTTTAAGATTTATCCTGGTTCCCCTTATAATCCAAGGGTACGTCCAGTCCTCTTGCACACCACAAGAGATTTATTCAATACTTGTTAGAAAATGTACAACTCCCACCCTGGGATTCTTGCTACGAAACTTCTAACAGTACTTCAAAGATAGCACACCACTATCTTAGATTAAACTATTTGATACAAATGATACAATTGATACAATCGGGTTTGAATGAGTGGTATGATGATAAACAACTCAATAACAATTCAAGTACTTGAGAACCTTTTTAAAATGATATGAAAATCTAGTGCAAGTACTTAGAAAAATCAGAATTTTGTTTTAAAGTTATTCAATGAATTGATTCAAGGATTCTTGATTCTTAATCTGAAGTTATAGGGTATTTATACTCCATAAAACATCCCTTCAGATTCGTGGCCATTGATCCAAGAGGTTTTATGAAAAATTACAGTGTTCTAGAGCCATCCCAGATCTGAAAAATTGTAATGTTTCCAGGTGTATTCGAATACAGTATATGTGTATTCGAATACACGTCTGTGTAACGTTCAAAAAATTCAAATTTTACATCTTGTATTCGAATACACATTTGTGTAGTCGAATACAGATTAGTGAATTTAGCCTCTGACTTAGCTTGTATTCGACTACATATGTGTGTAGTCGAATACACATATAGCAATTTTGGCCACTGACTTGAAGTGTAGTCGACTACACATTGTTGTAGTCGAATACAACATTTAAATTTTTGCCTCTGACTTAAGTTGTATTCGAATACAACATGGTGTATTCGAATACACTTATGTACTTAGTCAAAAATATGATTTTTAAATACTTTGTTAATGTGGTTTGGACTTTTGAAACTATTTTTAATGCATGTATAAATGTGACTTGTTCTCATGTACTTGAAGTATTGGTTAGTATCATATACCTTTACATTTTATCATCTATTGTTTTAATTTGAAGCTTATTATGAAGCTTATTGAACTTCTTTTTGATCTTGTTGTATTGTCCATATATGGTGGTTTTGTCGTCATCAAAAACATGTATTTTACATATTGTGTTTGATTTCCTTTATTTTTATATAATTGTTATGGTATGACGATTTTATATATATTTACTATGAGTTAGTAATTAATATAAAATGTTGATATTATATTTATTTATTTTATAGTTTTGACTATTTTTTAATGATGGTAGTGTTTTAATGTTACTATTTTGAAAAATAAGTTTAATTATAATGATTATTTTGAATATGATAGTCTCAATTATTAGTAATATATTTTTTTAAACTTAATTATTATAATTACTGTAATTTATAATTTATTGAAAAAGAGATTAAATAGTAATAATAAATATATAATAAATAAAGGGATAAATGGGCCAAAACGAAGAACATAAAAAAAAGCCAAAACGTCCATTTTAGAGTCAATTTCGAAATATTATTTTTCGATTTATGTTAAATTTACTTAACTTAATTTCTAAATTAACCCTTTTAGAGTTATTCTCATAATTTAGGCTAAATTACATTTGTGATCCTTTAACTTAATTTCAGGTAACGTTTTAGTCCTTTACCTTTTTTTTTTCCCGAGTTGGTCTTTTATTTTAATTTTAAGTGACAATTTGATATTTTATGTTTT
>JBBPBT010000850.1:16254098-16267883 GCA_037974875.1 Cicer bijugum | reverse complement strand
CAATAATGCTGTCCTTTTTTTTTTGTTTACAAAAATTCAAAAAAAAATATCAAATTTTTCAACCAAAACCCATAAAATTTATTATCATTTTCAATAAAATACAAATTTAATCAAATTCATATCTTAAATCTTGAAATAAACTCATATTTTCATTCTTTATTTGATGTTGTTGGAGATGAAAATATAACTGTATTTGAATATTTAAGTTATGGATTTGATAAAATTTGCATTATATTGAAGATCATTGTTAATTTAATGAGTTTTGGATGAAAATTTTGAATTTTTATACAAACAAGGATAACATTGTTGAAATTTTAAAATATAAAATATCAAATTGTCTCTTAAAATTAAAATAAAGGACCAACTGGAGAAAAAAAAAAGATAAACGACTAAAACTTTACCTGAAATTAAGTTTAGGGACCAAGAATATAATTTAGCCCATAATTTATTTTGGATGTTTATCCATAAATTGGTGAGTTGGATTGATTGAAGGACAAGAAATCAAAGAACAAATGCATTTTGTCTATAGACTCGTATTCGCGTATGAAAATATTGAAATAAGTTAAGAGGTGAAAGATCGTTTGAATTTGTGAGTATATTATATCATGAGATGAACACGAAATTTATATTTCCCAACAATTCATCTTAGGTTCGTTACGTACAACAATAACTGTTTGAGTGATAAGTTAATTAATGTACAAATATGAAAATTGTGAGATTAAGATGTGAGTAGAAATATTTATATAGTGCTAATTAATTTAATTTCATTTAATATGTGGTATTTGGTATTAGTGTGATATTGGGTCGAATGAATTTTGTACATATATTTAATTAGACGAATTTATGTGATGTAATAATAAAAAATGGATGCATTGTATGATGTAAGTTTATGTGATGTGATAATAAAATATTAATGCATTGTATGATATAAGTTTGTGATGGTGATGATGTATGATTGATGATAGTGATGTTATAAATTTGTGATAAGTTTATGTGATGACGATGGCGTATGATTGGGGATAAAGATGTTATAAATTTGTAATGAGTTTATGTGATTATGATGATGATGTATGATTGTGATATTATAAATTTGTGATGAGTGTTTTGAAGTAACCTCATAGTTGATGAAATAGTAATGATTCCAAGTTGTACTAAGATGGTGTTATTAATGAAGAAGTATAGGTCAATGAAGAGAGAAAATAAATGTTGAGAATTTTTGAGGTGAAAATTATTTTGTTATCATATACAATGATTTTAGGAAAGTCAAATTAAATGAGTCTGATCTTGACAGTCTACTGTTGAGCTTTAAAGAAAGATTGTTAGATCTTGGAGATATCCAGGTGGGGAATTCTAAGGTGACTTGGAGGTAGCCATTCAAATCCCGGGAGCTATTATACAACACATGTTTAGCTCGATTGTCGAGTATATGTGTCTCGTGTTGAATTGAATGGTTCTTTAAGAATACAACCAATTTGAACTGTTTGTCCATTTATGTGGTGGCATAATATCAAGTCTTATAACCAAATACTTCAGAGTTATACTAGTACTAAAGAAAGATAAGGAGTTTAGAGTATAAGAGCATGCATAATATAATGTTGATTCGTGATAGTCTCTCTAACACCCCAATATTTTTATATATATTATATATGCATCTTTTAGTAATTTTTGTAATTCATTATTTAATTAATAATTTAATCTACATGTAAATAAATTAAACTAAAATTTACTACTCCCTATTTTACTTGAATAGTTATAACCTTTACTTTTACTTAATTGTTTTGCTGTGACAATTATATTAGAACGGTTTATGACATAATTATTTCCTACGTGGACAACTGTGTATTTTGTTTATTTGATTATTTTCGATAATCATGAAATTGATGTGTTAGATACATTGACTTTATTTTTATACGTTATCTGCAGTGATAATTTTGTCTTACTTGATTTATTTTAGTTGATGAAAACATTATTTAAATTTTTTAATTAAATTATAATTTATAAAAGTTGTATCATTTATTAGTTTTATTTTAGACCAAATAAGTATTTAACCTAGGAGAAAATAGAGTTAGTGAAAATGCTTCATTTTATTTATATAATTTATTTAATTAATTTAGTGTGATAATAATAAAGTAATTGTTCATTTAATTTTAATTATTTGATGAAATATATTTATATTAATTAATTAATTAGTTGTTGGGGTATTTTTTAGAGTGAACAATGACCAAGTCAACTTTGGTCAAAATTTAATCATTCACACTATATTTTATTTTTAATAGCATTTAATTATAGAACCATGTGTTTTCTATTTCGCATCTACTCAAATGTGTAACAAACACGAATAAGTACGTAAATTAATTCATAACGGTTGGTCATTGAATGATATTATTCCAATTGAATATCTTATTGATGTGTGCAATAAATCTAATGAGAAAAATTATTCTTTTTCTCTAATCAGCTTCACTCTCCATTCGCAACATTATATTTTGTTTATCTGAAATACTTTCTAAGTCACTCAAACAACCCCCCATATATTCTCTCTCTTTCTTGTGGAAGCTCTAAACTTTTGTTCCTTCATCTTTATGAGTTTTCGTGGGATATGTAGTGTTACGTGGAAGGAAAGCGTCCAAGGTAAGGGCTTTTCCCCATGCAGAGTTAGACTAGATATTAAATTAGCGATTCTAAGATATTGATATGATGTCTGGATGTCTTAAAAGAAAAAGGTTGATTTTTATTTTCGTCGTAAAGAAATTAATTATAATTCCTTGATTATTTTATTTTTATTTTTATATACCTCTATGTTGATTAAATTAATTATAGAGTATTATTTTTATTATTATACCTTGATAAATATGTTTGTAGTGAAATATTTAGTGCTTTACATGTTTAGAGTATTTAATTATAAAGTTATAATTTTCGTAATGATGTAATTAGTAATATGTTTATTATGATGTGTATTTGATTTTAAGTGTGGATTTTTGAGTATTTTAAAATTAAAACTTGACTTTTATGAACAATATATGTGTCTTGAAGAAATTGGTGAGAATTTTATATTTCTTTAATTTTCATAATATGAGAATATAAATTTGATGTCCTGTGTGATTAAAAAGTTTATTCTAAAATATTTTGTCTTTGTGGTTGCCTAAGTGGCTGGTGATGTGTGTTTTAAATATTGTTATCTGTGTGGTTGCCTAAGTGGTTGGTGACTTGTGTTTTAAATATTATTATCTGTGTGGTTGCCTAAGTGGCTGGTGACTTGTGATTTAAATATTGTTATCTTTGTGGTTGCCTAAGTGACTGGTGATTTGTAATTGTTTAAATGAGTGGTGTCATGTACTTTTTGAGCATCATTATCATTTCATAACATATCATATGCATCTTTGTGGACGCCTGTGTGGCTGGTTTAATTTTCCTCATTGGTATGGGTGATTTCTGTGTGGACGCCTGTGTGGCTGGTTATATCCGGATCATATATATTTAGGAGCATGCATAATTTATATACATTTTATTTTTATTTTTATTTTTATTTAATTATTTTCTCTACGGTTGTTATTTATTTATATACATTTTATAACTATTGATATATCTTTGAGAACTATTAAATAATCAATTTCTTTAAATCTTTTATTACAAAAGGATTTTATATTCATATTTTATGGTTGTTATTTTATTATTTGGTTTAATTTTGTTGTGGGATGAACTGACCCCTTACACCAACATTTAGGTACTAATAATCTCAAAGAGTTGAGTTGCATGAATGATGTTTGGTTGGTGCACGCGCGTGGGAAAATGGGACTTTTATTTAAAAAAATAATGTTTTATATTACTAAAATTTTTCTGGTACATTGTAAAGTTATTTACTCGTCATTATTAACTTTTGATAAAAATGTGGAAGTGAGATTTTATTCCTATTGAATGTCCTTAATTTCAGTCAACATTGTTTCTTTTGTAATTAATTTAAAGAGAATTTAATTTATTTTGGAACATAAATGAATATCAATATAACAACTGTAATATTAATTTTGTAAACGAATAAATAAATAATATTTTAGTGAATTACATTATCTTCTTTTAAAAAAAAATATATCAAGTCATTTTCTAACGCATCTTCAAATTTTTACATGATGAATTATTTATAAGAAAAAAAAATTATAGTTGTTTCTAAAGGAAAATAAATATTTTTAAGTAATATTTGAATAAAAAATTTGGGGCGTTACAGTCTCATTTTGATGATGTAAATTATTGTGTTGGTCTCTCTTGATAATTCTTATTATTCTGTTGTAACTGGTACAATATTTACTTGATGCTCTACGTCTCAATTATAAATAGAGGCGATATCACAAGCGATAACGGAAACACAGTGGATCGGAAGTCGTCCTCGAAATGTATTTGATCGTGAAATTGCCATCATTACTTCTTCTTCTTCACACTCTGTGTTGCTATCCGTGACTAACTTTTCACTTCTTTACTATTACATGTTTTCGATGTTCACCATATTCTTTGTTTGTATGTGCGTGTTCGTGCAAAACAATTATTATATGTTGTCATTTGGTGATTTGTGTAATGATATGTGATACTACATGAGAGTTATTTATTGTATTTTATAAAGTCTTGAGTTGAAATTTTATTTATAAAATTTAACACCTCAATTTTTTAATGAACTATTTTGCTATAATTGAAATGACGATTTTTAATGAACGGTGTGTGGGATTGTTATTTTAATTATACCAATTTAATTTAATTATACAAAAATTATGTGTTGTGCTATGCCTTAAATGGGTAGGAATAAAACTTCAAAATAACAAGGGTAAACTTAAAAGATGCAGCCTATCCAAAATTTTATTTATCTAAGTTTAACTAATAAAAAAATATTCATAATTATATGTTTCTAATCATTTATTACATAAAAAATCTATTAAAATGCATAACGCATCTCCGACATCAAACTAAATTAGTTATATATAATTGTGTTTAGACTAAACTTAGCAAATATTGCGGGTATTGTTGTTATTATATTCTTGATTGAAAAATATATTTCTATGTGTAAGAGAATAGAAACAGAAAATGTGAGTGTAAAAGAAAATATAAATTTTTAATAATCGTTTAATTTGTAAAAATATTTTAAATTCTTTTTATAAAAAAACTGCTTAGTTTCAAAGTTTAGAAAAATTTAGAAAAAACATTTATTATAAGTATAGCTTTCAATTTGACAAACTATCTAATTATTGGTCTCAATCTATATATTGGAGGAATAAGACCTCCAACATTAAAAATCCCCTCAATTTTTGTGGGCCTATAGGCCCACGTTTTAAAAAAAAATCATAATTTTTTTTTGAGAAATAATTATTTACAAATCATAAATCATAAAAGAATTATTTACATTTTTTTTTCAAAATTTATTTTTATTCGAGCATATAATTGATTTTTTTCGAGAATTTTTTATTTATTTTTCTCACAATTTTTTCAATTTTTCTAAAAAAAAAATCTTAAAATTCACAAAATATTGGAGTCTATAAGCCCATACAATAATGGGCCGAGATTTAAAAAAATTATTTTTATAGAGGTCTAATATTAAAGGTTTAATAAAAAAAAATTAAAGGAACCTAGGAGTTGAGGGCTTTTTTGACAACTCAAATTATAAGTCTTTATTTTTATTTTCAAGATATTAAAATAAATATTAACCCACATTTGTTTTGATCAATTTATATTTATTACTTCATTACGTATTTTGTGAATATTATTTAAAAGTAACATTTTAATAATAATAATAATAATATGTTACTATTTTTTATTTGTAAAGATTACAAATAACAACTTTATCACATATATGCTTACCAATATTAAGTTTTATTGTATTATATATAAATAAATATAAACATTGTATAATATTGAATAATTCTTGTTTTCATGTGGGAATTTTTATCAGAGAATTAATATCCTTGCCTTCAAAATAAAGAAAGATAATCAGACATAAACCACCTTATATATTACCTTTTTCTTGAACCGACGCCATAACCATGAAATGTGGATTGAATCAGTTTTTTTTAACTAAATGTTCCTTTTGACTTAAACAAAACAAATTTTTGATGCTATAAGTGATCTACATTGATTTCCTAAAAACAAAAGTAAACTACATTGATTTGTCTTCTACATAATTTTGCCTTAATTAAGTATAAATACTACGTATGGGCTTATACCAACATAACTACAATGATACGAAAATCAATTATAATCAAAGTACCGTTTAGATGACACTTTCAAAAAAAATAAATATAGATGACATGAACATTAAAGTTAATTTAAAGCTCATAAGCATAACAGATTTTTATTTTTGAGTTTCGAAAATTGTTTAGAAAATTAATTTATGCCATCAAAGATATTATCGAATTGAGTCGTAGACTAGGTCGCTCTTTGTAAGACGTTTCATGACACTACCAAAATTATACAAGACATACTATCAACAACGAAGTCCCAATGATAAAACAATCCAGATTCACAGTATCAGAGATCCACTGCACTGTAGAAAACCGTTCTCGAATTATACAATCAATATTGCAGTTAAAGTCACTCTCAATATGAAGATTAAAGTCACTCGCAATATGGTACTATGATCACTCATAAATCAAAAAGACTACGACACAAAAAATCGTTCTAAAATATTACGGCACACAAACCGCTAAAAAAAAATTACGACATAAAAACATATCATAGTGGAATTAGGACCACTAAAAAAATGATGGAACTACGACATAAAAACCACTCTAAATTTGCATCAAAGGATGACGAAACTTAAAGATTTGCAAGATCATTTTTTAAGATATAAGCCATATAATGGGGTCAATAATATTTGGCAACTTTGATTCTCTTACTTCTTCAAGTTTTTATTTCGCTTTGTTTGCTGCTTTCAATATTTCTTGTCACGGGAACATTACTTAGTTTTTTGCCCCCATTATTTCTTGATATGAAAGGAAATTTATGTTCATATAAGTCATCATCATTTGACTCTATGATCACTTTCGCATTTAGATCATAAAACCTATACACTTAATTGTTTACTGCATACCCAATGAATACACATTCATAGACTCTACTGGCGAGTTTAATTCACTTGGGTTCGAGGATTCTGATATAAACCAGACAATTCCATATTTGAAAATAAGACAAGTTTGGCTGTAATTTCTTCACTTTCTCATAAGGAGATGTTTTGCTTTTAGATTTAGGAACTTTATTCAAAATATAGCAAATAAGCAATATACTTTTCGCATATTAATGAGATACAACACCAAAGTGAAGCATACTAACAACAACTAGTTCAGTAAGAGTTCTACTCTTTTTCTTTGTTTCATTCACTTTAAGCAATTATGGCGGAACTGTTTCATGTATAATTCTAGTCAATTTATAAAACTCATTAAACAAACTAGAATTATACTTGAAACTTTTTAATTTTTCTACTAAATTGATTTTCAAATTCAGTTACAAAGATCCTTAACATGTCAAACGTATAACTTTTTTTTTTATGAACGTCCCATCAAGTTCACATACATCATACTGTAATAAATCTAAAGACTTAAATTCTCTAACTATAGATTTATGTGAACTTTTTACTATTTTAGTTTGACTACAAAAATTACTTTTTTCAAAATTATTTAAAGATAACTTTGGAATTAAACTTAAGTTACTTAACTTTGAAATTAGATGTATTCACATCACATAGTCTAGTATGTCATAAATTAAAATCACACAACATGTCAGCAGAATGAGACATTTTATTGATTTAAACATTCAAACAGAAGGAGACATATTAAATTTCAACATTTAATTTAAATATGCTATTAGTGACGTACCTTAATAGATGAACTCATGAGTTTTCTTCTGAATTTTATGAGAGTATGCCTCCACGAATTTGTCATCAGTAATCTGATACTCTTATACTTGAAGTAGTGACTCACAATATTGCTGGAACTGTAGTAGTTATACAGATTATCAATAAGTCCAATAAGAATATAATTCTTATAAAGTAATCATTATCCTCCCATGGGTTAATTCCTCAGCTTTCTTATCATTTTTTGTTTACCTCATTGAAACAGTTTGTTGAAATTAGAGGCAATAAAACCAAATTCAGTAATTTCTTCCGTTGACATGACAAAAAGAAACTCCTAAAATTGTTATTTTTGAGGTTAGAATACTGTTTTAAAAATTAATTTATGTCAGCGAAGATATTATTGAGTTGTTGCGAACTAGGTTGTTCTCTTAAGACGTTTTGCGGTACTGCCAAAATTATGCAAGACATACTATCAACTACGAAGCCCCGAGGAAAAAACAACCCATATTCACTGTATCAGAGTTTTACTACACCGTAGAAAACCATTCTATAATTATACCCCCAATATGACAGATAAACTCACTCTCCATATGATGATTAAAGTCATTCACACTATGGTACTATGACCACTCTAAATAAAAAGAACTACAACACAAAAAACTGCTCTAAAATCTTACGGCACACAAACCACTATAAAAGACTACAGCACAAAAATCGCTCATAGTGGTATTAGGACCACTAAAAAAGGACGAAACTACAACATAAAAACTGCTTTAAAAGCATAATTGTATTAGAACCACTCAAAAATTGATGGAACTAGGACATAACAACTGCTCTAAAAATCGAAGAGACTACAACATAACAACTACTCTAAAAAGCGAAGGGAGAGAAATGGCTCGAAAATAAGCCGAGCATAATAAAAAAGAGAGAAGAGAGAAAGTTGAGAAATGCATCCAACTTTGGTTTACTTTTTACAAGAATTTAAAACTCATTATAGAGTCGAAAAACACTCAAAATATGAGAGTTTTTCAATGTGAGACTTTAACAATTTTTAAATGCACTCTATGTTCCAACATAAATGATATACACAATTTCAAATTTTAAGATAATATTTTTTTTCTTGAGATATGTGACCCCAAAACATGTCGGAGATTTTGGGGTTGCGGAAGAACAACATGTCAAATGTTCTAAGAGAGTTCGAGTTGCAGGAGAAAAATATGTCAAATGCTCTAAGATCACAAAATACTTTGATGCGACTTCTCCATTAAAAATCTTAACACAATAGATATATGAATTACATCTCATATATATATAATATTTAGTTCATTTATAGTTAATGTGTAACTTAACCATTCTCATATATATCTATACAAAAAGTATTACAATATATTACCACACCTCAATATATTACCACACTCTCATAAGTGAATGTCTAACCACATCACAAAACTCCAAACACAACAGAGAAAGAGTCTTCTAAAGACAATTTTTTTTGTATATCACTATTGGAATATTCCTATTTGTTTTGTTCGTTCATTTCTTGATATTGCTGCCGAGATGGCGTAGGTTATTACTCCCCTATAGATTTTAGAGTTTTATCTATTAAAGATGCTTACAAAACTCTTCTTCCTATGGGCTTGACACTAAATTGAAGTAAAAAGATTTTGAGTATTGTAATTTCTCCTTCCAAGTCTTTTCTTGTTTGGCACATTTTTCATAAGATGACTACATATGATCAGTTGTGGACTCGTGTTTGTGTGTAGTGGTGTCAATTGTGATCTCAAGCCTATGAAACTACTATTCGCCTTTTCTACTATTGTGCTTTTACTACTCAGCTCTAGAACTAGTTGTCCTATATTTTGTGTATTAAGAATGATTTTTCCTCTAGTTTTTCTATTCTTGATATATTTACTAAAAGCTAGGGCTCTCAAGTAAAGAACATCGTCCTCTCTAGAAGCATTCACACAATCTGAGTTAGTTGGTTTGCTTGCAATCAATTAGCTTTTAACAATAAGTTGACTAATGTGCGTCACACTATTCATATAGTTTCTTCTATTATATCTCTCTTCAAAGGATTCTCTAATGGTGTTGCATCTTTATCGGGGCAGGAACTCTCTATTATGAAATATTTTTTTATTGATTGTCATGCTCTTAAAGCCCATATGTGATTGAAGCCTCCTTGTGATTGGATTAAATATAAGATTGATGGTGTATTTAAAGGTAATTCGAGAATCTCTGCGATTAGCATTATTGTTGGTTTTTATTGAAATTATTTTGGCATTTTTACATCATTTCAAGTTGAACATTCTACTACTTTGTATACTATTTTAGATTGTTCATTCTAAACATTGGTTCTCTTTGAATGGAATGTGACTTCTTGTTGGCCGTCAATCTTTTACTAATTCAAATATTTGTTGTGGAAATGGAAGATTAGATGATTGAATTGCATTTCTCTTTTAGGAGAAATTCAATTCCATATTTCTTATATTTTCAAGGAAGACAACGCGTGTGCTGATAAAGTTGTTAATATTGGGTCTTACCCTCATTATTTTACTTGTTGGGATTTGTCGTTGTCTTATATTTGGAATGACTTTTATCGCAATTGGTATAGTCTTCCATTTTTGTTAATTTCCACTTAGGTAGTTGATGTTGTTTTCTCTATTATAATAAGGCAATGTTGTTTATCCTAGTTTTCTTGAGATTTTGGCCTACAAGCTTTTTATTTTTTATATTTTTTTATTTAATAAACTTATTAAAGTGCCTCAAACAATAAGTGATTTTTTTGGGTGTCAACATATTTGAGATGTCAATTCTACTATGTAATGTTTCTAGACTCTAATTTATGCTTAAAATTAAAAAAGAGAGAGAAAATTTATATATAAACTTAAAGTTTTTTTTGACTGATGTAGTTGATAAGAAAAATTATGAATAATATATTTAATTTTGAGCACTTTTCTATACAATTTTAAACAATGTATGATTTTTGCAATTGTCATTGATTCAACGAAACTCATCAATATGATAATAAGTGATGAAAATTTTCAGCCTAATTTTTTTCACAAGAAAGTGCAATATAATGGTGTCCATGTGTAAAAATCAGTCTCATTATAACACAATATTGGTTAACGTTTGATTGTAACTTTTATTAACTGTCATCGTAAAATACAAACAGAACGAAAATTAACATCTTTAAAATGTAAAAGAAACATTGTAGATTCCTATAACTTATTCCCTTATTACATTTTTGGAGGTTGGGGGTATAATTATAGGGATAGGGGTAAACTTGTGCCTTTGGTTATATTGCGCTTTACATTATCTGTCTTATATCTTGTCACAAATATCGACCGCGAGAATGTGGGCTCTGTCCGTACTATGTTTAATATCCAGTAAACAATTATTGAACAATTTAATATTATTTAAGTGTTTATAATATATATATATATATATATATATATATATATATATATATATATATATATACTCTGAGAGTAAACAAAGACTTAATTTCAATTTAATGTTTGTCAATAAAAGATGATTTAATTGATAAAAATTTAGAGAAATATTTATTTGGACATAAACATAAATAAATAATATTTGAACACATTAACACAAATAAAACAATAAAAAAGAATATCTTTTAAAATAATTAAATGACATATATTTTTATGAGTGAGTGTGTCAAAAAACTATTTATTTATAATGGTGTCTAAGTATTTCTCAAAAATCCATCAGCGAGGGTTAAGATCCTATCAGTTAAATATAAATAAAAATGTATACGTGTAATTGTAAGGCTTTTTATATTAGATTTAGCTGTTAAAAATCGAAATACAGATATATTTGTTTATTTTTATTTCTCAATCTTTTGCAAATACATTTGAATCATAAAAAGTTGTATGAAAATATATTTTATCTTGTATAAATTTAGTTGTATGATAGGACTATGTTGACATACTTTGAAATGCATTAAAAGTTATTTATAAGTGATTTTTAACTTTGAAAATCAACTAACAAGTTTGTTAATTGATTTAGAGGCCATGAACTCATTTATGATGTTCCAAACTTTGTGAGTTGACTTACATAGAGTGTGAATCAACTCACATAGTTCTAGGAGATTATGTAAATCGACTTACACCTAGATAAATTGACTTTCAATTTCAACATTGAAATACTGCGGTTGAAACACTTGTGAATCTACTCGCAACCATGTGAATTGGTACACACGATTTGCAAAGTTAAATTTTAACAATTTTTTATAGTTATAAAATAATTATTTTAGTTAGGATGCAGTGTATTTTGGCCAATCAACTCATGTATTTTTATAAATTGATATGAACCTTCATTTACATTAATATCACTTTCATCCATTCCAAAAGTTTCTCATGCATTCAAGATCATAATCTAGATTAAAAACTCTTTCTGATTCAAGTCAAGTTTACAATTGAAACTTTGTGTGAGAAACAACATTACAAATGATATATTTTGTTGGAGGTGATATTCTAGACACAATTAATCAAGGGGATATCAATCGGCGTTGCGTTGTAGTTTTGAAAGGGGGACTTGTTCAAGTTTTGAGATGTATTATTATCTTTAGGTACTATCGTGCAAAAAATTTAGGGGTATCTTCTTTAGAAGAGAGTGGTCCAGATTTATTTGAATTGACTTTCAAGAATTCTATTCAAAGCGCTTAGGAAAGAAGGAATTAGTTTACGTGTATGTAACAATTACCGGTGGATCTTATAAATATTTAAAGTGAAATATAAAGGAAGAAATTATCATTCTTTGAAGAAGGACAATATATTACTCTACATGCAATGACAAAGTAGAGGAATCAATACAAATCAATGTGTGTTATTCTCTTTTGCTTAACTCATAATTTCTACCATTTCGTTCTTTCTCAATTTTAATATATTGGGGTTTGAAGGCACAATAGTTCTATTTTCTGTTTTGTATGATAGAAAGACTTAGAACATTAAAATCTCGATTTTGAATCAATTTCATGTTTTGAATTCTTGAGATAAAAATTTATTTTGAATCATCTTCAACAATTTTGATTTGTTTCTTAATTGAAATTTTTTGTTTTACATTTTGTTTTATCATTGTACAATTATTAAGGTATGCTAACACTCTTCCCAAACTTAATTGAATAATAAAGGTTTGCAAAGTGTTCAATCAAATAATCTTTCTTATGTAAATTTTCCATGATTCAATTATTTTGATTCATTCCAATACTTAAACGTTTTTAAAATTTATTTTCAATAAAAAAATTGTACACAATTTTATCACAATTAAAATATTTTTGGTTGTGTGATTGATTGAAACTTTGAAAAATGAGAACTATATCCGATCCTCCATCTATAAATCATAGAACATTTTTTTACTAACATGTACATTTTATTTATAATATTTAATTATAAAAAGAATAATATAAAAATATTTATATAAACACTTTTGTATATTCGTGGTTTTTCTTTACCTTTATGACCTCCAATCAGGGTTGTCGTTGATATTTTGAATGTGTTGTCTTGGTTGCCCTATTTGTGTGTGTGTGTGAGAGAGATGATATATCAAATTACATCCAAATAGTTACACCACGAGTTACACTCATTTAATAATGTTGTATCGAATAAATATTTTTTAAAATTAATCGTTTGATTGAAAGCTATTATCGCATAAATCATATTTATTAATTTTATATAACTATTTCGAATGCAGTCTTGATAAATTAAGATTTAATGTCATCGATGTAAGTGTATGTAATGTTAATCTTAAAGCATGTAGATGATATGGAAAATGCGTATGAATTAGGGTCAATTTTTATAGATATAATTTATATAATAGTAGCTTTCAATCAAATGGTTGATTTTGAAAATATTTATCCGACACATTGTTATTTAATTAGTGTAACTCTTCCGAGTGTAATTTGATCTCTTCTCATATATATATATATATATATATATATATATAAT
>JBBPBT010000850.1:16225976-16248890 GCA_037974875.1 Cicer bijugum | reverse complement strand
TATATATATAATAGAATATAAATTATTAATTAAATTAATTGGCAATCTTTATTTATTTAATCAAATACAATTCAAATAAATAAAGTATATATATATATATATATTAATTTATTAAATCATATTTAATACGATTAACATCTAACTAAATCAAATCTTATTTAATTTAATCATTTGTTTCATTGTAAGTATTCTATGTGTAACATTTATAGATTTTTTGAAATAATAATAATATTAAATATTGTTTATAATTTAAATAATATAAACTATTATAAACAATGATTGACATATAATAATGTGTCATTGCTACTCAAATCATGAGAAAATCGGTGATACAATTAAACTTTATTGTGCCCACTATTTATTTGCAGTAATTATTCTTTCATTCAAATGTCTAATTGAACGCAAGTCACAATATGTTTCATTATTGCAATAGACTCAAGACATAATTCATGTTATGTAGAAGGAACAAATCTTTATCACTCACATTCATCCACATGTTTTATTGCAAGCCTAATAACCACATTTATGATTGCCCGGTTACAAACAATGTTTGATGGCCTTAAAGCCTTCAATTTCCTATGTAGGGATCATAGTGACTCCAAGTCGGATAACGTCTACTCATTATGGTCATATTATAATTACTAATGACACTTAATCAATAATTATGTAGCATTTTCATGTTAGGTCAATCTAGTATAAATATTATCTCTAGTATTTATAACACGTGATTACTCACATAATATTTTCGATGTACTATTGTCGTCCTAATTAATAATAATATTTTGATTATGAATACTTTAAAAATAATAGCATTCTAAATGTTCAAGAAAATCTCACAATTAAGTCACACTTGATGTTGGATTGAACAAACTATCTATTTTAAAGACTTTATTATATTATATGATTAATAACATAATAAATGATGACTTGTACATGTATCTAAAATTAGATATAAGAATAAAATCCATGATACAAATGATAATCTATGTAAAATAAATTGACGCTAGAGCTTACACCAACATAAACTACCTCTATTAGTGTATTTGGAGTCTCAACTCCGATTCTGTTTGGATATTTTAAAATAAACTGTAAGGAATAAAAGAGAATAGAGTGGAGTGAAAAAGAAAGGAATAGAGAAGAATTGAACAAATTAAACATTCTAGTGTTTGGTTATTTTATGATAGAATGAAACATAAAAAGCATGACTCTATTCTACACATCCTAAATTGGAGGGGAGGAAAATAAAGAAAAATGATAAAATGGATTTCATATAGTGTTCAATATCTATTTTTCCATTATATTTGAGACTTCTTTACTCACTTGACATTAACAATATTCCCCTTAAGTGTTTTTTCATCCACTTGCATTGTCGTTGGAAGCACATATCTTCGGAACACGCCGCTGGAACATCCTTGAGATATAAAGAGTCGATAACATCATACTACGGTTCTCCATACAAATACGTTGGATATATATCTATCCAAAATCTTAAGAGAGTTAATTTATGAGTCCTCCCACAAAGTACTCAATATCTAATTTTACATTCAATATGAATTCTTTTTAACTCACACTTGACACCAACAATGTCATCAATCCAAACAAACCTAAAGCCTAAATTAAGTTTGAGAAATTAAAGAATTCGGATTTAAATCTTTGTGAAAGAAAACAAAATTATTAATATAGAAAATAAAAACAAAAACAAAAATAAAATCAAAAAGACCATTTTAATATGTTTTTTTTCTTTTTTTTTTTAGATTTCTCAATATCCATATATACAACGAAGTTTGCTCTTTTGGTTTTAATTTTATTAAAAAAAACCATATATATGATCCAAATTAATTAGTTAGATGAGGATAAATTGAAGAAAATAAATATATTCTATAGAGAGCTAGGCATAATTATCTATATTGGAATATACCCATATATAACCATGTATATTCTATAACTATGTACATATATAGTATGCTATCTGTATTCAACTTAAGATCCTAAACAAACCTATGTGACCATATGTTGACATCTCACCTGGAGTACGACCTTCCCAACCATAAAAGAAACACCAATATGAAATGTTGCTTCCCATGCAAAATATACCTATCTACCACTCCTTCCCTTCCTATGCTTTCCATCTAGAATATTAATTAATTTCACAAATCACTATACATACCATATTTGAATTTTATATTTAGCTCGTTTGTTTTTCCGCTTATAATAGTAATTCCAAGGTGAACTTTTGATGACAAATATTTTTCATTAAAATTTTTAATAAAAATTTTACATTAATATTCTTTTAAAACTTTTTGACTGTCCGTTTCTTTCAAAGATGAACCATTATTAGTAGTAAAAAAATATTGTCTAAAACTTGAAAAAAAAATATTTTATTTACATTTATTAAAAAAATAAATTTTATTTTTAAAGTAGTTTAATATTAGACAGTTTCGTCTACTTTTTTTTATTTAGTTTCTAAATATTGTTTTTACCTAACAAAGAAAAATGCTTTTCACATCAAACACCAGTTTCAAAAAGCAAATTTCAGATAACCATTTACAAGTGGAATTATAAAAAAATAAAAATAAAAGTGACTTTTGAAAATTATATATTTTTTAAATATTTTCGTAAAAAAAAAAGGAGATATTATTATTTAATTAATTTGAGTGAAACCTATTGAAGTCTAGCTCCGGATAGGTGCATACGTTAGTGAAAGAAATTCTAACAAACTCACTATCTCTTTCTTTTATTCTTTCCCTTTCATTTGGGCACTGTGTCACATTACTAACTACCCTAACAGCTAATGTTTCAAATTGTCAATTGGAGTAATAATTTTTTTTCTAAGTCGAAAGTGCAATTAGTGGCGGCAGATTTATATATATTCTTCTTCTAAATGTTATTATAAATAAATATTAAATAGCCTCTTAGTAAGATTACACATATCTTTAATGTAACAACTTGTTGTTACTGTTTTTGTCGTTTAGTTTTGAGTTCTAAGTTGTCGGAGATCAATGATGTCTCCTAAATTTGTTTTCAAATTAACATGAAAAGGTAAAATTATTGGTTGAGGAACTTTTTCGAAAATTGATTTCAATCTACATTTGATATATTAATTGAAGGATTCCACACACCATCTAAATAAAATGGTGCATGCACTATACATTTTTCATCATTATTTGTGTTCTTGGACCTATTGTGCAAAGGGAATAAATTAAAATTAATTTGGCTTTAAGTTGTTAAAAGATAGTATTTTATTTGCCTATAAGTATTTTGTGAAACCTTTCGTAGAATTTGTTTTGGATGATAGAAAAAAAAAAAAACTTTTATCACACAAAATTGAAGGACTATTTGATTAAAAATACATTATTATTGCCATTTCCCGGATTGATATATGTAACCTAAAGCTTTTGGGAATATTGATGATCGGTCTGGTCATATTCAAGCTTTCTTTTTGACAAATATTTTATAGTGGTTGAAAATTTTTAATCACGTTGAAAGATTAATGATTACACAATTAGTTGAACCTTAAATACGTAGCTAGTTGGAATCATGTTTCTCTAATCTAATTTGACAAACTAATTACACGGTTAGGGAAGCCATTGGAGAGACTAAAAAAAGTATCATAATACATGATATTTTTAAAAGTAAAAATGAGGGGATAATGAAACGCATGTGGGCATCCTCCTAACACCACTAGGTGGTAATTATGATCTTATTTGAGCATCATAATGACAAAAGTCACTAGATGATCACAAGGAAGATACATAAAATCAAGTGTTAATTCGCAAGTCACGTCAGATGTAGCTTTTAACTCTAAGAGACAATTTCAAAAAATTCTAAAGAACGTCCAACAAAAAAGACACCTAACACATGTCTTAGATACACATTATTCTCTCTAAAATATCTCATTTCATACACATGATCATTGGAGTGTATGCAGGTACATCACCCAGCTAGAACTACCATCGTATTTCATTGTGCTTCCACAACTCTAGTTAATTTGCTATTATTGTTTTCGTCGCACTTCCATAACTATAATCATAGATCTAGAACCACTCCCGATCATTAGTGTCATTTGTGGGAATCCAATCCACACAGGGCTCTACCACACACTAGAGCAAATAGAAACTCTAAACCTTAATCACAATTGAGGGCTACTATTTTGTGAACCAAAAAGTCCAACATTTCTTAGAAATTGAGTCTCAAAATAGTTTATAAACACGCATACAACCTTCATCCCACTAAGGATCTCTTTTCTGTAAGGACAAAATCACGAGAACCCAAATAAGACTTAAAAGAGACAATACCTCATAAAATTGTTGATGCGGACATGAGGTTGGAACATAACCTAATAAGGTGTTGCAGACTTTTAATATAAATTTTTTCCTTGTTAAATTTATATAGATTCACTTTTACACATAAAAGACACTGGGCATGGAAAGGCATCACAATATATAGAAGAAAACTAGAGATCCTAGCTAAGTCGACGCCTCAAACCCTAAGAAACATTTGCATTACGCATGACAAAGAAATACATTATAAAAAGAGAAAGAAGAAATACATAATAAATATGAGGGACAAAGAACCAAAAACCATGATTGAAATCAGAAGGCTGCACCGAGTACAGTAGATCAAGTCCTCTGAGATACAATTTGAGGGAAAGTCCTACCAAATAAAACAACAATTTAAAAATTGTTATACATAGTAAATTTGTCTGCTTAAGAATTGTACCTTCTAAAATTGTGAAAAAAAATATGAAATTGCATCTAAGTAGCAAGACGTAATCAATTTCTTCTATTTTTAAAACACACACATATATATATATATATATATATATATATATATATATATTTGTGCTGATATTTAAAAAATTTAATAAATATTACAATGTGACTAACAATATGACTATTTTTTATAGAAAAACATTATTTGTTATTCTATATAATAAAGGGAGGGGAAATGTTAGGAACATATTTGGAACCCTTGGAAAATATGCATAAATTTATGGATAAAACTTTAATGCAATGTTAGTATAGTATTTTCTTTTAGGTAAAAAAATAAGTGTAGCGGTCCTTATTAAATTGTCTTTAGGAGGAGCATATGAAAAAAAATCATAGTTCCGTAGATTAGTATATGAGTTGGATTCGATTCTATGTCACTACTAGAAAAACACTTATTAAATTTTAGTTGTCACATTTTTATTTGAATCATTATATTTATATATCATTTACTTTTATACGTTCATTTAAATATTTTTTTATTTTTTTATTTTTTTCATATCATATCATATCATTAAAATATTATATTATTATATCACTTTAATTATTTTTATTTTTTTTAAAGTATAAAATAAGTTGACGAAAGTACATGGATCATTTCCCTTTTTATTTACCTACCAAATTCGGAGTTCCTACGTAACGACCAACAAATTATTTAATTAAGTAATCCAAATTATTTAATTAATAATAAATGTAAACAAAATGTAAAAAAGACATGGACAACAAATATCACGACCAATGTAAGTGCCGGTTAGTAACTAAAAGTGGTTGCTCCATCGTCAATCAGATAAAAATTAATGATTAGGGGAATGGAATTTAGAGCAGGATGAAAATGATTAATGCTGTGACCTGTGGACTTTTCCTAACTAAATGCATTTCTTTCAAAATTGATGACGTTATGAAGAAAGTGAACTAGCTACAACTATAATGCATAGTAACGTGTCTATGTGTGGATGTTGGGGACATAGCAAAAACCATGTTTAGTTCAATAAAAGATACTCAATTATTGCATGAGATTAATTTTTATAGACAGACGGTGTAATTTTTTTTTTTTTACATCTGTATCTAATCAGAAAAACATATTAAATAGTATTTATAGAGATATTATGGAATTATCCTAAAAAAAAATAGTATCAGAGTGATTTAATTGTAGAGTATATTTTTTTTTACATTATTTATACATACAAAATAAATTCTTATTTAAATGTAATACTTGTTGTGAGTTACATGAATTCATTCTTTTTATATATAAAATATAAAAAGTGAATCCTTCACAGATATTGCAATTTACATTATTTGAGTATTTTATAATACTTGTATGTATAAAATTAAGTTTAAAGTTTTTTCAACAAAAAAAAATGTTTAAATTTCAAAGTATTGACACATGACAATATTAACTTATAATCATAGTAGAAATCCTTTTCCATATTAACATTAAATATCATAAGTTATAGATTTATTTAACTATTTCATCTGTTTTACAATAAATATTATTTTTATTTTAACAAATTATTCTTGTTAACTATTGTAGTATTTTGAAATTGAGTACTTTGAAATTGTATAATTGTATAGTTCAATATAGTACTTTGAAATTGAGTACATAGTATTAATTAGATAATATAGTACATTGAAATTGAGTACATAGTATTAATTAGATAATATAATTGAGAGAAAAATAATTAATAATATATTAAAAATGGAAAAGTTACATCATGTTAAGATACATTTTTCTTACTAAAGTTATTAATAAAAAAAGTAAAACATTACAAGGACATACATGAACCAAAACCCTTGCCAAAAGAAAACCCCATAGACTAAACTCCGTACGAAAACAACGGCATGACCTAGAGAAAACAAGTATGTTACCAAGCATTATGTAAAATGTAAACATTAAGGAAAAATGAAGATCAAATCATTGGCGGAAAAATATGGACCAACAAAAGAAGGAATATAATTCCACAAGTGAAACATCTTAATGAAATTTAGAAAGATGTCTATTTATTTACACAATAATTTGTTAGATTAAATGTGAACAGTTAAGTTTGATCACATCGACTATGAATGAGTTAAATGTTGGATATATAATAAATGGATTCATATACTCAATGTCTTAAGGTTTTTAGTGGAGATATAGAGTCAAAATTTTATTGTCCTATTAATATTTATAAAATTTAAAGTATAAATTTAAAATAAAATTAAATATTATATATAAAAAGAAAAATATAATTTTAATATTAATTAAATTATTACTATCAAACAAAATAAAATATTACAAAATTAATAAATTACATCGTACAAACCAAAAATAAAACACACCATAATTAAATGATAATATATAATATATTCATACAAACAAAAAATAAAAATAGAAAACACATAAGAAGAATGTAGAAAAATATTTGTAGAGAGAAAAGTAGAAAGAAAATTTAGAGAGAATGTAGAAAGAAAATATAAAGAGAACGTAAATGATAAATGAGATAAAAAGTGATATATTTAGAGAAAACAGAAGGCATTTGTGGCGGCCAAAGCGACCACAAAATGCCAATGATACTATTGCTTTTGTGGCAGCCTCATCAATCAAAAAACCTACCTTTGTAGTGACCAATACACTTACAATGTTTAAAGAGACTAATTTTGTGGCAGCTTAAACACTCATAATACTCTAACGTTATGATTTTGTGAGGGTATATACTGCGATAAAATATGCTCTGATATTTTCAAATATTATAATAAGTCAACAAATTATAGAGTTTTTTTTGCCACAAAATCTTTTTTAAGTTGACTACAAATTGAATTTTTTTTTTAATGTTTTGAGATACACCGATACATCTTCAATTAAAATTTTAACACGTTAAATATAAAAATTATTTCTCTTATATATTTAACATTTTCTTCATTCTTAATCGATATATAACTAATTAACCATTTACAAAAGAATTTCAACAATTAAATAGCTACCAAATCCACATCACATTGTATTAGTTACTAAAAATGACTTATCTATTTTTATAAAATTATCTCCACTCCTTAGATGACAAGAAATCAATTTCCAACACAATCCTCCTTGTCGCAAGCATAACAAAAAAACATAATGTATATTAAAAAGAAAAAAAAACACGGGAATACAAAATGCCCGAAATAAACAAAAGAAAATCAGACTTTTGTATGCATATATCTCCTTTTTTTTCAAATCTTCCCAATTTGCCACACTTTAAAAAAAATTTCCCAAAATGCCACACTTTTTAAACTCAACAGGAAGTCTCTCCCTGGGGAAGCGACCTCCTGAAGAGGAAGCCTCTCCCTGGGGAAGCGACCTCCCAAAGGCTGCATGACACGTTTTTTGAAATTTTTTTTTTTTTGAAAAAGTGTTTATTATTATTAATTTTATTATTTAATAAATTAAATATATTAATAAATTTGTAAATAAAATTTAAACTTTAATTATTATTATTATTATAATAAATTATTATTATTATACATATAATTAAAAATTAATATAATTAAATTAAATAATTTAATGATTTAAAAAATAAAAATAGTAATAATAAATTAAAAAATACATTAATAAATTATAAATAAATATTATATTTTTATTATTGTTATTATGATAATAAATAATTATTATACTTATAATTAAAAATTATTATATTTAAAATTATAATATAAATTATATATATTATATTATAATTTTCATAATAAATAAATAAAATAAAAATTAAATAATAATAACAATTAAATGAAAAGAAATTTATATTACTAACATGAAAATTAAAATACATGAAATTTGGAAACATAAAAGATTTCAAATTTATATCAATGATGTCCACCTAAATGACCCACAGTCCCACATGTAGGGTGTCTTCGAACTCGTCTAGCTCTCTGAGCAGGTTGTGGTTCTTCCGGTTGATCCTCATTTTGATCATTTTCTTCAATTGTAGATGGGTTAAAACCACTGACTCCTGCTTCCATTAAATTTTGAGATTGTTGATTACACATCGAATCAAATAAAGCATAAGCTGATTCAGGAGTTGTGCACTGAGTTCCAAACAAATTATAGATAAGCCCATGTTCGGTCGGATAACCGGGTGTTGGTATTTCTGGCATTGACGGAACGTAATACTGAGATGGTGGTGGATCACAAAATGGAACTTCAGTAGCGACATGTATGTGAGGTGTTGATGAAGACGGTCCTGCTGTGTGTTGTTGTTGTGGGGTTGATTGGGAGGTCGATTGCATAGGAGGATATGTTGGCGGTTGTAATCGGGGGTCACGGAGATATTGTTCTACAGATATAAACAATTTGGTGTGTTGTCTAAACCAAATCATATATTCTATGCTATGACATAAAACACCTTGTACGATGTTACGTCGCAACACGTAATTATGGCGCTCATTCCAATGGTTAATTTATTCTCTCCATACCCAGTTCCAATTATCATCAATCCCATGCCTCATGTCGACCTCATGATACGATTTCATATTCTCTGGTGGTTGTGGTATTTGTTGATGGAAATCGAATTGGAGTGCGACTCTATCTGTATGATGTTTTTCAACAATATGAAAACAAAGTAGATAAGTACATGCAGTCCAAGTGACCCTATCTTCTTCTGAAACTTCATGTTGGAACCCGAGATAAGGTCTCCAATAAAACTGACATGTAAAAAATAAGCTAAATTAATTATAACAAGTATAAAAAATAAAATATTTACAAAATTCAAATAAATATGATTAAATATATTACTTCCTCAACCATCATGTGATCAATTGTTTTTCGATATCCTTCCACGTCGTTATGAGGAACTTTAGCAAAATTCAGACCACCAGAATTAAGCCTGTCAAATATAATAATAAAAAATAATAAAGTTATTAATATGGTTGTTGGATTTGTCAGGCATCAATGGAAAAACAATAATAAAGTTATTAATATGTTACCTTTGTGCAAGTGGAAATATCCATGGTTTGGGAGATTCAGGAGCGACACAAGACAAACGATACCATGCCCAATTTTGCAACAATAATGCACATCCTCCCATAGATATTACACCAGGTTTTGTTGCAAGACATAATTCTCTATAAAGTGTAGCTAAAACTGCTGAACCCCAACTATATTGGGATACTTTATTTAAATCTCCTAACAGTGAAAGATATTTTAGATGTACACGGTTGTTGGATTTGTCAGGCATCAATAACCCTCCGATCATACGTAGGATGTATGCTCGACATGATGCTTGCTTTTCTAATTCAGATGCATTTTCACCAATATCTTCGAACGTATCTTTAAGCCATTTTAATTTAATAGAATTACCTTTTATCTATAATTTGTTTGGAACTCAGTGCACAACTCCTGAATCAGCTTATGCTGTATTTGATTCGATGTATAATCAACAATCTCAAAATTTAATGGAAGCAGGAGTCAGTGGTTTTAACCCATCTACAATTGAAGAAAATGATCAAAATGAGGATCAACCGGAAGAACCACAACCTGCTCAGAGAGCTAGACGAGTTCGAAAACACCCTACATGTGGGACTGGGGGTCATTTAGGTGGACATCATTGATATAAATTTGAAATCTTTTATGTTTCCAAATTTCATGTATTTTAATTTTCATGTTAGTAATATAAATTTCTTTTCATTTAATTGTTATTATTATTTAATATTTATTTTATTTATTTATTTTGAAAATTATAATATAATATATATAATTTATATTATAATTTTAAATATAATAATTTTTAATTATAAGTGTAATAATTATTTATTATCATAATAACAATAATAAAAATATAATATTTATTTATAATTTATTAATGTATTTTTTAATTTATTATTACTATTTTTATTTTTTAAATCATTAAATTATTTAATTTAATTATATTAATTTTTAATTATATGTATAATAATAATAATTTATAATAATAATAATAATAATAATTAAAGTTTAAATTTTATTTACAAATTTATTAATATATTTAATTTATTAAATAATAAAATTAATAATAATAAACACTTTTTCAAAAAAAAAAATTCAAAAAACGTGCCATGCAGCCTTTGGGAGGTCGCTTCCCCAGGGAGAGGCTTCCTCTTCAGGAGTTCGCTTCCCCAGGGAGAGACTTCCTGTTGAATTTAAAAAGTGTGGCATTTTGGAAAAATTTTTTCAAAGTATGACAAATTGAAAAGATTTAAAAAAAAAGGGGATATATGCATACAAAAGTCAGAAAATCAGAACATATAAAATTTGAAATATCGTACTAAAACAATGTGAATGAATGAAATAATATTCATGATGACCGTAAAAACAAGAACGCGAACACATTTAGCACAGGAACAACAAAAATATTTTAAAAAATAAACGATTAACAATTAACAGATTAACTTATAATATATACATGTATACACAATTAACACATGAAATATTGGCAGTCCATTCCCTTATTGTAGTAATCGGTTATAGATTTCGACGGTTATAGACTTATGAGAAAGGAGAAAAAAGCGAGTAAATCGAAGAAATTATATATAAATAAATTTGCTAAAGAATCCCATTTTATGATATTTCAATATCACAATTGTACTTTGTAATAATTATTACTAGAGAAAGAAAATGATTTAGTATAAAAGGCTAAATCATTATTACTTTGGTACTTTTGAAATAAAACAACTGTAGTCTAGTCATAAAAAAAAAAAAAGAACTATAATTACTAAGGAGTTTTTATTATAATTATTATTACTCACATCGTTTTTTAATATATATTAAAAATGAGATGATAAATTAATATGTTTATTTTATGTATAAATAATCTAAAATAAAATTTGTATTTCAATATATTTAATTTAATTATGTTACAAAATAAATTAATAAATATTGTATTTAAAAAAAATAAATGTATTTAATAATTTACAAGAGTATTTATATTTATTGATTCTATGAAAAAATGAAAATTAAATTAAAAAATTATGCCACAAAATACATCAACATGCTCAAAAAATGAGCAGTGGCAATATCATAATAAAATGCATTAACATGTTCAAAAAATGAAAGGCGATGATATACGTTAAATTTCTCTGGCTTCTTACCTTTTTTTCTCTTCACACCACCTTTTGTTTGGATCTTATCTGTAGTACACATTGATATTCTTTTTATCTTTGATGTAATGTCTAATTCCGAATTATTTTCTAACTTTTCTTCCTCTAAATCATTAATCCTGATTAATTTCCTCCAATGTATATGAACAACATCCAATGCGATTGGAACACTCTCCAACTTGTATCGTGTCAACTTACATGCACAAGATAATTCATGACAGTTTGTAAGTATTCAGCGACACACGGGTTTGTCGTTATCGACATAGCCGACTCTCTTGTATTCATTAACAATATAACCTAAAACATTTTTGGACACAACTCAAGTTAAATTCTCATAGAATAGATTGTTGTGTATATGCTCTTTGCGAGCCTTACTTGTCTTAAATGACTATTTTATCTTAATAATTTACAACTTCAACATCCCATCCCTTACATGAATCTCCTTGTGTCAAACATGTCTTACATAAATGTTCGAAAATCTCTTCAATGACCAAAGAGCAGACTCAACCCTAATATTTTAAACATCAACATAAGGTTTGGTATTATTGTAATAAAAAATCTATCAAAGATATTTGTTTAATCCTAAACATGTATACATATAAAACATAATGCAAAGTTTTAATTACATACCAATTAGTCGTAATATTTTCTAGATGCACCACTCTATCGGTCCAAACTTCAACAAATTTTTCTTTGTGAGGAATCAACCATGTGTCTCTAATATAGTCAAAGAAAATAATATTTTCGACACATGCTTGTTCAAACCTTTATAAAAGTTCATCAATAAATAATTTTCTTCCACAAATCTAGAATATGTTCCTGCATATCCTTCTTCAATATGTATTTTTTGCATTTGCCTCCAACATTTTTTTGATATGAGGTTGCAAAGTAAATTTGTTGAAGATGGAAATACAATTTCAACTGCAATCATCAAAACAAGTCTCTTTCAGTCACGACCACTTGAGGAAATGAGGTATTTGAAACAAACAACTATTATAGCTTCTCAAATGCCCAATAAATATTTTCTTTACACTCACAATCCATGTAAACAAATGCAATGTTGAATGTTAATCCAGTTGAAGTTACGCCAACAATGTCAAACAACGACAATCTATACTTGTTGATTTTGTAGGTGTTATCCATGATCAATACAAAAGAGAACATGTTCAACAAAGTTATGGAATCTAGATGCGTCCAAATATGTCCCTGACAATGTTGGAGTCTTCATGATTCCTACTACAACAAGCATACTTCTCAACTTCAACTAATATTACATATCAATTATGGGTCCTTTCAAATGGTTCATGTATGTTGTTCGTCGCTTATAAATTTGAGAGATATTAGTCATGTTCTCCTTATCTCGATCTCTCAAAGATGACAAGTTGTGTCTCAGTACAACGTGATACTTTGTCAGCTTGTCAACATATTTCTTATATTTTTCTTTTAAGCGTCCCAGAAAGGTATTATTCTCAAAAGTAGTTATAACTCATGATTGTGAAGTTCACACATTAAACTAACAATTCATTCATCATCATTCTTTATTAGTCTCAATATAAGTTTAAACAGATAACTACATCTTATAATTGAAGTCCATGAATTAATTTTATTTGACTTATATTTTCCACCTCTATCACAATCTAGAATTAATTTTGACATATTTTCTTTCTTTGAGATATATATGTCAGAGCAAGTAATTAATGATAACAACTATTCGATTTTATCGATCAACATCTATTGCTCATGATATGACAGCTTCTCGTGACTAAAAAATTTGATTAGTTATAAATGTTTCGGTCAAATCTATACACAATAATGTTTTTTCCATCTCTACAAAAAAAGTTTTAAAAAAATTAAATACCGAAAATTTCAAAATTTCTGGTAGAATAAAATTATCGAAATTTTTGTGCCTTGAAATTTCTGGAACATAAACTATACTATCAGAAAATTTGAAAATACAATTTTTGGTTGTGTTAATTTATGTATCAAATTTTTAAGAAAATAATTTAGTTACTAGATATTTTGGTGAGAGGTACAATTTTAGAATAATTTTTATTATCTTTGATTTAATAAAAATGAAAGAAATAAAATTAAATTTATAACATTTTAGAGAGTATAAATTCAATTCCGAGGATACAAAATTCAATTTTCCAACAAATATAATGCTCACGAACAACTAATGTCATTTGGAAGAAAAAAATAATATTAATTGACCAAGTTACGAATAATCGGCAAATATGAGATTCATAGCCTAAATACACTTTGTTATGGCTAAAACAAGTAGAAAGATTGCGAGTCGTTATACTATGAATAGTATTGTTTGACCTCATATAGATATTGAATACGAAATCACGCCTAGGTGGTTAAATTAGCTATGGGCGTGTGCATTAATAGGTGTGATAAAGAAGAAACGAAGGTGGATACTGACGCATAGTCAATTAACGGTGATGATTAATTTGTGCGTTTGTAATTGTAGTAGTATATAGTATAATATTAATGCGATTGATGCTGATGGTAAAATAACAATGACAAGAGTTGTAAGTCACGTACACGTTGCATATAGTAAAAATTCAACAACTGGGTACATTTAGTTTTTGACTCAAGGAACTGTACAATTAACTTAAGTAATGAGAACTGCTCAAAAAAAAAAAAAAAACTAAAGTAATACTGGTAAGAAATTGGGTCACGAAATATTGAAGTAATTAAGATATAAAGCTAATTAAATTTTGTTAAACGGACATCCTATTAAGTAATATATCTTGTTTTTATAGTATGAAACAACATATACAATTTAATTTTTTCTTTGTGTAATTACAAGTCCAATTTGATGAGAGTTTCCTCCCTCTGAATTCTTACGTATTTTTTTTCTCATGAGCTATAGCATACACATATACTCTTGGTAGAGATAACATTGGCTTTTACATGTAGCTATTGTGAAATTTACATTCTATATCAATTAAGAATTAAAAAAAGGATGGTTTCTTAGGAAAAAATAGATTTTTATTCTCCTTTCTTAGCAAGAGTACTACTATGTGCATTTTTTTTTATATATATAATTTATTTATTTAAACACTTCTAATTTTGATATATTTAGTTAATGCTTTATTTTATCTCAATTTTTCTATTTTTATTACAATATTTATATATAATATGTATGACATTATTCCGTCTATTCTTTCATGTTTCAATGTGTAGAATAGATATATAAGATATAAATTAATATTTTTTTTCTTTTATAACTATGATAAAATATCTATCGTCATTTCACGTTGACCAGTTTAATATTAATAAATTTGAATAAAATTTTCCATATTTGATATATAAATTCAAGTTAAATATTATATAAATGAGATAACTCATATACTATATATCTTATAATTTGTTTGTGAATTGGATTTTGAGAAGAAAAACATGGAAGGATAAGTTTATATTTTAACATGTATTTGATATTTTTTAAAAATTGAAAAAACAACACCATAAATAAGAATATAATTAAAGATGTTGATATCTAATTAACCTGTGTAGTTGTTCTTAAATTTTTTTTTTACTAGTGACTAAGAGTCTTATACTTAATTTATATATGAAATTATACACATAATAAAATCAAATTTAAAACAATAATAAATCATTCTTATTTATTTATTTATTTATATTTATGTGTAAACAACTTTCTTGCAACTTGTTTACCATCAATCACATTTTTCTTATTTTCATCTTAAGGGTCCTACTCGTGAGAGAGAGAGAGAGAGAGATTAACGATTAATTTTGGCGATGGTCCACGGTTGTTTGAGAAGTGCTTTTCCGTGGAGATTTTAAGGTCAGGAGTCGTAGTTGTGGGTGTGGGGGCGTGCACCCTCACTCTTCTAAAATATGCCTACGACGTCTCCCCTTTGTGGGTCCATTAAGTGATACCCGCAGCATACACGTGGACCCCACACTAACATTTTTTCCCCTCATTAGTAAACTCTCTTTCTTCATCTTCCTTGGTTGGTGGTATTTCTAAAAGCATAGTAAAACTAACCCCATTTTTCATATATTTTATTTATAACCCTTCTCACCCATTTCGTTAATTCTGTCCACTGTCCCTTCAACCAATGAAACCATTTTTTCCCCTTTCCAGTTCCTACTTTCCCTTTTAAAAAAACAAAAAATTATTTTCTACTTTTTTTTATATAATTTTATCTTTTAATTTACCACTAATTATTCTACTTATAAAAAAATAATTATCTCTATTATTATGATTGAGTGGCAAAGGTGATCAAAATATTCTCTTTTGATCTATCACCATTGATTGTCTAAATAAATGTTGACTTGCCAACTTTTGAAGGTAGTCGGAACTCTAACTTCACATCTTCAATAATGGATGCATAAATGTATATGTTAATAATATAATTAAAAACAACTAAAAGTATTAATTTTTATACAAGTTGTCTGTCTAAAACTTTAAAATTAGTTGATTAAAATTCGAAGTAATTCAACAATCATTTACAAGGGATAAAACTTTAAGTTTATTGGGTTGTAGCAATAATATAGGCTATTGGGTTATGTAACAAAAGTTGAGTAAGAAAAAATAACTAGATAGTTCATAAGGTGTCAACTTAATTATAAAAGTTTGATTTTGTAATCTAAAATAATATACTTCAAATTTTCTCAACCAACCATACATGCCAACCAACCATATATTTTCAACTGATCAATCCGGTTGACCAACATAAAATACCTTAATTCACCCCATCTAAAATAACATGTTGGTCATAGATTTAGAGACTCTTAAAACTCACTCTCACACTCTTAGACATATGATTATTTAATATGATACCCTCAAAATGCACTATCAGAATCCCACATGTTTATGACTGAATACATGGAGCGTGATTCGATAATAACGATTTGTTTATGAGTGATTCAGTACAACAAGGATAAATCATGACAATACTAGATCTTGAATAAAACATTTGGAGGTGTCAATTATAATATAGCCAATTATAGTATTACATAATCTATATTGAAATTTGATATAAATAATAACTTTCTTTTACGAGATATAAATAATAATTTAGTAAGTTGACTAGTTGATATGATGAATGATGATTTTATTTTAGTGTTTGTTGGGATCAAACTTGCAATCTACACCCAAGTTAAAAATAGTCTTACTACTACACCATCAAACATATTCGAACGATATATTAGGACCTTTTAATATATATATATATATAAATTATTTTCACTAAATATATGTATCTACTTAATATAGTAAAATTTGAGATACCGTAATATGTCTTTGCTCTAGAGAAGATTCTTCCCAAAATACCCTTATAAAATCGACATATGTTAAGTGTTATTCTAAAAATATTTTTTATATAACTCATCAATTATAATGTATATCACGTAGGTGGAATTTTTCAAGACAAATACAAGAATAAATAAAGATGAGAGATCTAAATATAAGACACCCCGCACCCTCAACTCCTACTAATACAATTGAATTAATCAGATATACACATTATTCATCAAACAAACAATGAGACGATTTAGACCAAACTAAAAATTAGTGCTACACTACCACCCCTCAATACACTCTACCCAAACCACAATATATCAATCAAGGAATAATAAATTTCAATAAAATATTATATTTACTATTTTTTTTATTATATAATTAATTTTTTACCTAAAAAAATAATTTACTTTTAAAATATTTTTTCAAAAATCCATATTAAACACACCCTAAACAAAACTTCAAATAAATTGTGCTTTAAAAATTTAAATCGGATTTAACTCAACCCTCCCATTAAAATAAGTTTGAAAAGAGATGTTTACCTCTCACTCATAACCACTTTTCTGCCTATATCATTATTGTGGTACCCTCAACAGATTTTTTTAAAAAAAATACAATATAATTTCTCTATTGTATCCAATGGTCCTTTCTGTCCCACAACACATATATATAGTCTTCCTTTACATACTCATTCCAGTACACACACCACCTCATTATCTTTCACCTTTCCTTTCCTTTCCTTTGTAGTGTACCGCTTTCTATTTTGAATATGTTCTCTCATCTTTTTAAGTTCCTTATCAATCTAGAACCACTAGCTACCTAGCTTAATTATTTCTTGCTATATACAACTCCCTTAGCTAGTTTGTAACCTGAATGCCTGAAAACATGAGCATATCTGTTAATGGACAATCTCAAGTTCCTCCTGGGTTCAGATTTCATCCAACTGAAGAAGAGCTTTTACAATACTATTTAAGGAAAAAAGTCTCTTATGAGAAGATTGACCTTGATGTTATTCGTGATGTTGATCTCAATAAGCTTGAACCATGGGATATACAAGGTGATATACATAATCAACAACACAAATATAGCTAGCTAACTATATTCCTTTATTTATTCATTCACTTTCATTTTTGGTATATGTTTATTTATGTATCACTTTCTTGTTTGATCTAATAGCATCTACATGTGGAAGATAAATAAATAAATTAAAATATATTTGAATTTTTTAAGAATATATTTGAATATTCTATCTTTTTTTAAGGGTGTTTTAATTTATTATTAACATGTTTTAATGTAGAGAAATGCAAAATAGGAACAACTCCACAAAATGATTGGTACTTCTTTAGTCACAAAGACAAGAAGTATCCAACCGGAACACGAACGAATCGCGCCACGGCTGTTGGTTTCTGGAAAGCCACCGGCCGGGACAAAGTTATATATAGTAATGGAAAAAGGATTGGAATGAGAAAAACTTTAGTTTTCTACAAAGGTCGTGCCCCTCACGGCCAAAAGTCGGATTGGATCATGCATGAATACCGACTAGATGATAACACAACCAACGACCCCAATCTGGTAAGTGTTAGGATAAAAAGTTTAATTAAGAATTATCTGAATTATTCTTATGTATATCATTATTGGAAAAAATATGATTAAACTAATTTCATCGTGACAAAAATTTAGGTGTCAAATTTGATTGGTGATGGTGGTCAAGAAGAAGGATGGGTGGTGTGTAGGATATTCAAGAAGAAGAATCATCTCAAAACTCTAGATAGCCCATTAGGGTCATCAATTTCAAGAGATGGAAGTAGAAGTCACCCCATGTATGATACTTGTGATGATGAGGGAGCTTTAGAGCAAATACTTCGACAAATGGGAAGAGGTTGCAAAGAAGAGAATTATGAAGCAAATTGCAATAATAATTATGAAAGGTTTGCAAGACCTTTTGATCACACTAACCTCAACAACATTAATGGTGGTAATTATAATAATGAAAGGTTCATGAAACTTCCAAGTTTAGAGAGTCCAAAATCAACAAGCATGGAGAACAATGAGAACAACAATAATAATGGATACCATGCAATTATTCAAGAAAATGAAGGGTCATTCACTAATAACCATAACAACATGGTTAATCCATTAGAGACATCATCATCATCATCACAAATGGTTAGTGGTCTCACAAATTGGGTAGCTTTGGATAGGCTTGTTGCTTCTCAACTTAATGGACAAACTGAGGCTTCAAGACAATTGGCTTGTTTCAATGACCCCACAATTGGATATTGCACTAATGATCATCATGATCTTCAATTTCCAACCCTTAGATCATCATCATCAACTTCATCAATATCAATACATGCTAAAGCAACTACTTCTACTACTACTTCTTACATTACTCCCTCACAAGACTATACTAGTGAGATTGACCTTTGGAACTTTGCTCGATCAACTTCATCTTTGTTGTCATCTACTGAACCACTATGCCACGTGTCTAACACATCAGTGTAATAGGGTAAAATAAAATAAAATAAAATAAAAATTCTCTTTTTTTTTTCTTCCCTTGTTGGATTGTTAAATAGATAAATAATTAGTCTTTGATATAATGTATATCATGTTTATTTTATTTTCAAGTCAAAAAGGGATTATATATATTATTACAAAATTGGTTACATGGGATATTAATGACTTTATATAGTGTATACACATTACTTCAATGAGATTTCATTTATTTTCTTAATTGTTGATAATTTTTATTACTTGTATGTCCTTCACTATTAAGTTTTTGATAATACCATTCAATGTTTTGGTTTGAATTTATGACATGACATATTTGGATTCTTTTGTATTTTTTCTGTCTTTGGATATCACAATAGAAAAGAAGTGTAAGAGGCGGTGAGAATGGAGAGAGAAATAGATAATTAAGAGAAAACAAATAGATACTCTATATGTCAACTATAATTTTAAAATGTCTTTGTAATTTTGTTAGCCATATGATTTTTATCTACAATATATATATTCCATTGTAATAATTAGTTACAATATGCAAGAATGACATCAAGGAAAAAAGGAGGAATTTTTTTTTTTAAATGGGGAAGTAATTGAAGCTATTAGATGGGATGGCATTGTCAACCATGGGTCTTTGCTTAATCACGATGTCTACCATTATTTTTTTTAACCTTTCATTTTTTTCAACTTTAATTTATTTTATTTGGTGTATATCTAGCTAGAGGAATTCAAATCTCTCTTTGATAAACCTTTATTTATTTAATTTTTTCTTCTAAATGCAATTATAAGAACTTTACTTTATTTCACCTATTAAGATATCATGATGAATAATAAGGTCATGTTCTAATTATCACATGTTATTCGTCAATGTATCATGTGGTTTGTCGGTTAGTTAAAGGAAGGTGCATAGCTAATGGCTTGGCTTGTCCTATTGCACCAACATACTATTCCTATGAGGAAATGTCCCAATACAAATACATGCAAAAATACAAACACAATATACAATATAAAAACGAGTTAGAGAGAGAAAGAGAGCGATGGCTTAAAAAGCTTTTGCTTAGCTTCAAGCAAGTCAAAAGACAATCTCTAATAACTATTAATTACGTAAGCTTTGCATATTCATTTCGTCACTTATTATGAAGGTAAAAAAAAAGGAAAAAGTGTAGTTCATAAGCTTAGCTAGTTTTTGTTTTTATTTTGTTTTCATAAATTGTACTTCATTCAATTCCATGCAAAAATGCCCAACACAAATAAAAATGCTGTATAAAATGTTTCTTCTTCGAATATAAGGCATATTATCTTTCGTTTTCACATTTTTTCCTTGTTATGGAATAGGGAGAGGGATTAATTGATTAATTTTCAAATTTTTAAACGTAAGGTATAGGTAAAGGGTTTTGTTTAGATTTTGGTCCACTTACTTTCGTTTTCTCCTTCTCTCTTTAACTCTAATATACTATTAATCAACCTTGTTGAACATTTTCTATGCCTAACTGATTAAGGAAAAGGGGAAAAAAATCATTTTTAACATTTTTTTTTAATAAACAAAATATGCATATATTAAGAGAGGACAAGCTACTCTTAAGACTGGTCATTGTTTAGTGCACCTTGTTCTATATGTCTTAATTAAAACTACCTTTACAAAAGATGAAATTTACCTTTTCAAACCCAATTTATTCTTTACGAACTAAATGTTATCAAATTGTTACTAGTAACTTATATTAGGATAGTGTTTAAAAAAAAAACCAAACACTTAACTAATCTGAATAGTACGAGTGTTAAAAAAAATTAAATTGAAGCTTTAAATCAAACTGAACCCGTCAAAAAATTGAATTGTGATCTATAGTACACGAATTAAAATCAACTGATAAGTTTGGTTCGTGAATTTAGCATCAAAATTCAATTTTTTAGTTCAACTTTGTGTAGCGATCAAATTCTATATATTTTTGAATTTTTCTTATAATAGTCCTAGATATTCTAACTCAAAATATGAAAGAGTTACAACTTACGAAAAATAGAGACACTCAGATGGATTACGAAACCAATCACTAAATTGATAACCCTTTGCCTTGCCCTCTCTAAACACAAACCAAAATCAACTCCATGAAGTTCTCATGCACACTATAAAAATTACTCACTCAACCAATGGTGGAGTATGAATGAAAACATTAGAGTGTCAAATCTTTCAAATTGTAATTTGAAAAATTAAACATCATATTTTGTCCTTAGTAGGAGTGCTCATCTTAACTGATCCAAAAAAATGCAATCAAAACCAAAAATTGCTGTCATAAATTTAATATTTATTTATTTTTTATTATTATGACATATTGCTGGTATATTTGTTAGTTTTTAATTTTTTGTAATAATACTTATTAATTTAATTTATTTTAATTTTTTTTCTATTTCATGTATTTCAAATATAATTGATCATTCTAATTTCATAAAGTTATATTTAAATATATTATATGTTATATTTACATCAAGTCTACTATTTTATTGTGTTTTTATAATATTAATATGTTCTTACAATTTTAGTTTATATATTTAATAATTGATCTATATTAAATTGCTTGAAATTGAAACCGATCAGTTGATATTTTTAAAAAATTTGTCATCCAAACTAAACTAAATTACATGTAATTTTATATTCTACTGTAATTAATTCACACAGCTGTTAATCTAATAATATAAATATTTGTCAATAGAATTAAAATTTAAAAATAGTGATATAATTGCTATTTGCGCATGTATTATATTTTTATTGGAGAATAGTACCAAAGTGACATATGACACTGTATCAAAGTCTAGCTTTGTTTATATATATATATATATATATATATATATATATATATATATATATATATATATATATATCATTTTAAGTTTTACACGGATGATTAATATAAGCAATCGCAATGTGCGAGAAGGGAGATTAAATTGAGAAGTCGTATAAATTTGGGAGAGATAACGCTACACGAGTAACATTATTTTATTTGTTTTTAATTTTTGTAAAGGATAAAATTTAAAAGTCAATTTGGTTGACCTTTACAAAAATAATTTATATATATTTTTAATCCTTTTATTTTGTCTACAATGAACTTTTAATTACATAATTTCTTAAACCGATTTTTTTGATCCCCTGCTAATTAACTCTTGTAATTTTTTTGTCTCCCATCATTTTTTATGATAGATTATCATTAATAATGTAGCACTTGAATGTCATTTGTGAGTTGATAAATATTTTTTCATGTAATTATGGTTGTAATTAACTTTATTTATGAATTAAAATACTAA
>JBBPBT010000850.1:16196935-16216874 GCA_037974875.1 Cicer bijugum | reverse complement strand
TTTTTTATCTTTCTATTTCTATTACATCATTAATATATAATATATATGACATCATTCTGTCTTTTTTTTTTCTCTATTTTTTGCTCTCTTAAGACGTAAAATGAATGTATGAGGTGTACATCAATTTTCTTTATATATAACTATAGTGAAATAACCATATTTGATATATTGATGTTCAGTTTAATGTATTAAATGTTTTAATTTTTTTTTAAGTTTTCCATATTTGATATATAAATACAAGTTAAACACTGTATAAGTGAAATAACTCATATACTAAATGTCTTATAGTGTGTTTGCAATATTGGATCTTAACAACGAAAACATGAAAGGATATGTCTATATTTTAACATGTATTTGATATTTTCATAAAATAAAATAAAAACATGATAATTGAGAATATCTTATCATATTGTTCTTTTAAAAAAAAATTATTTTAATATCAAAATATAGATCACTTCACCCTCCAATAAAAACTCGCAAACACAAACTTAAAAATTTAGACGAAGATGATAATGTATAATTCATTTGTGTGATTGTTCTTAAATTTATGTATTAATGTCTAGATTATATCTTGATCTAACTCTAGTAAGAGTCTTATACTTAATTAAAATAAGATGTTATGAAACTATACATATGATAAAATCAAATTTAAAACAATAATAAATTATTTTATTTTATTTATATTTATGTGTAAACAACTTTTTTGCAACTTGTTTACATCCATCACATTTTTCTAATTTTCATTTTAAGGGTCCTACTCGTGTTTTTTTTTTTTTTCTTATTGCAGTGGTTGTCAAGCCAAACATGAAAAAGAAAGGGATAAAAAGTAAGATAAAGAAAGAGCTAGTCTCTACAGAGAGAGAAAGAGAATGAGAATGATAATGGTTAATTTTGGCGATGGTCCACGGTTGTTTGAGGCGTGTTTTTCAGTAGAGATTTTAAGGTCAGAGTTCGTAGTTGTCAATGTGGTGTACGCCCTTATTCTTCTAAAATATGCCTACAACGGCTACCCTCTGTGGGTCCCTTAAGTGATACCCGCAGCATACACGTGGACCCCACACTAACATTTTTTCCCCTCATTAGTAAACTCTCTTTCTTCATCTTCCTTGGTTGGTGGTATTTCTAAAAGCATAGTAAAACTAACCCCATTTTTCATATATTTTATTTATAACCCTTCTCACCCATTTGATTAATTGTGTCTGGTGTCCCTTCAACCAATGAAATTAAACCATCAAAATTAGTGTCGATTAAAATTCGGTAATTCAACGACCATTTGCAAGGTATAATAAAACTTTAAGTTTATTGGGTTGGGTTGTAGCAATAATATGGACTGTTGAGTTATCTAAGAAAAGCTAAGTTAGAAAAAAATAACGAAAAAAATCATAAAGTGTCAGCTTAATAGTAAAAGTTTAATTTTGTAATCTCAAAGAATATAGTTTGAATTCGCTCAAGGACTATATGTAAAATGATATTAGTATCACTTTAATTACTAACGATACATAATTCATCATATATATTTTTTTTTAAAATAACTAGAAGTAGCTGAAATTTAAAGTGACTCTACTTGGCAACCCACCATAAGATTTTTTCAATGGAATAAACAGGCCGACCAACTTAAAATAGTTAAGTCACCCCAGCTAAACTAACATATCGACCATAGAATTTGAGACTCTTAAAACTCACTCTCACACTCTTAGACATATCATTATTTAATATAATACCCTCAAAATGCACTATCAAAACTCCCCCACATTTAGGATGGATTAAATGGAGCGTGACTTGGTGATAACGTTATCTTTATGAGTGATATAGTAAAACAAGAATAAATCATATACTAGTGAGAGGTCTTGGATGAAATATTTGAGTGTGTCAATTAATGTATAGTCAATTATAGTATAATACAATCTATATTAAAATTTGGTATAAATAATAACTTTCTTTTGTGAGATATAAATAGTAACTTAGTATATTGGCAAGTTAATACGATGAAACACAATCTTGCTACTACACCATCAAACATATTTGAACGAAATGTTGAAACCTTTTAATATATAAACAAATTATTGTCACTAGAATATATGTATATACTTAAAAGAATTTTGGGGTAAAATAGCCCGTCTTTGCTCTAGAGATGATTCTTCCCTAGATACCCTTATAAAATCGACAAATATTAAGTGTTATATAGATAATTTTTACGTGATTCATTAATTTTTTTGTTTGGATTTCAACTTTATATTATCAAAAAAATTTATTTTTGTCATAAACGTCAAATGGACATAAAAAAAAAAAAAACGTTAGTTGATAAAGGGAAACGTGATTCAAGCGTTTAAAATATATTTTTTAAATATAATGGTTTTCAGTTATAATCTCTGAAAAAAAATATTTATTTTGATTTTCTCCTTACAATATCCAAAAACTTTATTGTTGGTCCTTAACTTCAAATGAACGTTACAAAAATTTGAACGTGAGCCGAAAAATAGATGAAAACGTAGAATACAAATTTAAATAATTATTCTAAACAAATTTAACTAAAATAATATTTAAATAACAAATAAAAATAATATGTGTACTTATTTCTAATAGAAGAAGTATACAAACTCCAATAGAAAGACAAATTTTAATAATTTATTCTAAACAAATTTAACCGAAACAATATTTAAATAAGAAATAAAAATAACTATACAAATTATTCTAATAGTTAAATTAATATTCTCATTGGAGTGTTACAATTGATCCATGTTTTCCTCTATTTGTCGGATCACGTTTTTGTAATGTCTAGTTGACATTAAAGAATAAAAAAAAAGTTTTTAGATATTACAGGGATAAATCTAAATAAATATTTTTCAAAATTAAACCAAAAAACTGTTATATTTACAATGACTAAAAATATATTTAAATATTTGATTCATATTTTTCTTTATCAATTAACGTTTTTTGTAACATCTACTTGTATTAAAGACCAAAAATAAATTTTTTTAATATTATAAGGATGAAATCCAACCAACAAATTTTATTGGTACTAAAACTAAAAACTGTTATATTTACAAGGATCAAAAACATATACAAACTTTATATTTATTATCTATTTTTTATTATAAAATTCATTTTTTACTTAAAAAAATAGTCTACTTTCAAAATATTTTTTAAGAAATCCATATTAAACACACTCTAAACAAAACTACAAATAAATTGTGCTTTAAAAATTTAAATCCGATTTAACTCAACCCTCCCATTAAAATAAGTTTGTAAAGAGATGTTTACCTCTCACTCATAACCACTTTTCTGCCTATATCATTATTGTGGTATCCTCAACAGATTTTTTATTAAAACTAAAATATAATTTCTCTATTGTATCCAATGGTCCTTTATGTCCCACAGCACATATATATAGTCTTCCTTTACATACTCATTCCAGTACACACCACCTCATTATCTTTCACCTTTCCTTTCCTTTCCTTTGTAGTGTACCTCTTTCTCTTTTGAATGTGTTCTCTCATCTTTTTAAGTTCCTTATCAATCTAGAACCACTAGCTACCTAGCTTAATTATCTTATTGCTATATACACCTCCCTTAGCTAGTTTGTAACCTGAATGCCTGAAAACATGAGCATATCTGTTAATGGACAATCTCAAGTTCCTCCTGGATTCAGATTTCATCCAACTGAAGAAGAGCTTTTACAATACTATTTAAGGAAAAAAGTCTCTTATGAGAAGATTGACCTTGATGTTATCCGTGATGTTGATCTCAATAAGCTTGAACCATGGGATATACAAGGTGATATACATAGTCAACAACACAAATATAGCTAGCTAACTATATTCCTTTATTTATTCATTCACTTTCATTTTTGGTATATGTTTATTTATGTATCATTTTATTCATTGATTTAATAGAATCTTCAAGTGGAAGATAAATAAATTAAAAGGGTGTTTTAATTTATTATTAGTTTTATTTTTGTAGAGAAATGCAAAATAGGAACAACTCCACAAAATGATTGGTACTTCTTTAGTCACAAAGACAAGAAGTATCCAACCGGAACACGAACGAATCGTGCCACGGCTGCTGGTTTCTGGAAAGCCACCGGTCGGGACAAGGTTATATATAGTAATGGAAAAAGGATTGGAATGAGAAAAACTTTGGTTTTCTACAAAGGTCGCGCCCCTCACGGCCAAAAATCTGATTGGATCATGCATGAATACCGACTAGATGATAACACAACCAACGACCCCAATCTGGTAAGTGTTAGATAAATCATTTGTTTGAATAAAAAGTTTAATTAAAAATTTTCTTAATGATACTTATATGTATAATTATCGAGAAAAAAATACAATTAAATAGTTTCCATGGTGACGAAAAAATTTAGGTGGCGAATGTGATTGGTGATGGTGGTCAAGAAGAAGGATGGGTGGTGTGTAGGATATTCAAGAAGAAGAATCATCTCAAAACTTTAGATAGCCCATTAGGGTCGTCAATTTCAGCAGATGGAAGAAGAAGTCGCCCCATGTATGATACTTGTGATGATGAGGGAGCTTTAGAGCAAATAATTCGACAAATGGGAAGAGGTTGCAAAGAAGAGAATTATGAAGCAAATTGCAATAACAATTATGGAAGGTTTGCAAGAGCTTTTGATCACACTAACCTCAACAACATTAATGGTGGTAATTATAATAATGAAAGGTTCATGAAACTTCCAAGTTTAGAGAGTCCAAAATCAACAAGCATGGAGAACAATGAGAACAACAATAATAATGGATACCATGCAATTATTCAAGAAAATGAAGGGTCATTCACTAATAACCATAACAACATGGTTAATCCATTAGAGACATCATCATCATCATCACAAATGGTTAGTGGTCTCACAAATTGGGTAGCTTTGGATAGGCTTGTTGCTTCTCAACTTAATGGACAAACTGAGGCTTCAAGACAATTGGCTTGTTTCAATGACCCCACAATTGGATATTGCACTAATGATCATCATGATCTTCAATTTCCAACCCTTAGATCATCATCATCAACTTCATCAATATCAATACATGCTAAAGCAACTACTTCTACTACTACTTCTTACATTACTCCCTCACAAGACTATACTAGTGAGATTGACCTTTGGAACTTTGCTCGATCAACTTCATCTTTGTTGTCATCTACTGAACCACTATGCCACGTGTCTAACACATCAGCATAATAGAGTAAAATAAAATAAAATAAAAATTCTCCTTTTTTATTTCTCTTTTTATTCTTCCCTTATTGGATTGTTAAATAGATAAATAATTAGTCTTTTGATATGATGTATATCATGTTTATTTTATTTTCAAGTCAAAAAGGGATTATATATATATATATATATTAACAATTTATTAACCTTAATATTTGTAATTTTTTTAGCAATATGATTTTTATCTATAATATATATAATTCATTGTAGCAATTAATTACAATATGCATGAATGACATAAAGAAATAAAAGGGTTTTTTTATTTTTTTTTTTTTTTGAAAAGGGGAAAGTAATTGAAGCTATTAGATGGGATGGCATTGTCAACCATATGGGTCTTTGCTTAATCACGATGTCTACCATTATTTTTTTTTAACCTTTCATTTTTTTTTAATTTATTTTATTTTATCTAGCTAGAGGAATTCCAAACTAACTTTGATGATCCTTTATTTATTTAATTTTTTTCTTCCAAATGCAATTATAAGGACTTTACTTTATTTCGCCTAGTAAGATATCATGATGATCGATAAGGTACATAGCTAATGGCTTGGGTTGTCCTATTGCACCAACATACTATTCATATGAGGAAATGTCCCAATACAAATACATGCAAAAATACAAACACAATATACAATATTAAAAACGAGTTAGAGAGAGAAAAAGAGCGATGGCTTAAAAAGCTTTTGCTTAGCTTCAAGCAAGTCAAAAGAGAATCTCTAATAACTATTAATTACGTAAGCTTTGCATATTCATTTCGTCACTTATTATCAAGGTAAAAAAAAAAAAGGAAAAAGTGTAGTTCATAAGCTTAGCTAGTTTTTGTTTTTATTTTGTTTTCATAAATTGTACTTCATTCAATTCCATGCAAAAATGCCCAACACAAATAAAAATGCTATATAAAATGTTTCTTCTTCGAATATAAGGCATATTATCTTTCGTTTTCACATTTTTTCCTTGTTATGGAATAGGGAGAGGGATTAATTAATTAATTTTCAAATTTTTAAACGTAAGGTATAGGTAAAGGGTTTTGTTTAGATTTTGGTCCACTTACTTTCTTCTTCTCGATCCTTATTTCTTTTACACTAATATACTATTAATCAACCTTGTGGAACATTTCCCATGCCTAACTGATTATGGAAAAGGGGGGAAAAAATCATTTATAACTTTGTTTTGTATAAACAAAATATGTATATATTAAGAGAGGACAAGCTACTCTTAAGACTGGTCATTGTTTAGTGTACCTTGTTATATTTCTTAATTAAAACTACCTTTACAAAAAAAATGAATTTTACCTTTTCAAACCGAATTTATTCTTTACGAACTAAATGTTATCAAATTGTTACTATTAACTAATAGTTGGATATTGTTAAAAAAAAAAAAACAAACAAACAAATACTTAAATAAACTGAATTGCATGAGTGTTTAAAAAAACTAAATTGAAGCGTTAAATTAAATTGAACCCGTCAAAAAATTGATTTGTGACCAACAGTTCACCAATCAAAATCAACTGATAAGTTTGGTTCGTGAAAGGTCCATCGAAGTTCAATTTTTTGGTTCAACTTGGCATAGCGATGGAATTCTATTTTCGATTTTTTTTTTTCTTTTATAATAGTCCTAGATACTCTAACTCAAATATGAAAGAGTTACAACTTATGAAAAATAGAGATACTCAAATGGATTACTAAACTGATCACTAAATTGATAACCCTTTGCCTTGTCCTCTCTAAACACAGATCAAAACCAGCTCCATGAAATTCTCATGCACACTATAAAAATCAGCCACTTAAGGAGCTTGAACTAATATTGCATTATGTTTTTGAATTACGATCTTTATTTGCTTGCATATGTTTTAATTATGGACCAACTTACATGTATTGATATTATATTTGTGCTATATCATATTTTTGGGATAAAGGGTTTCACATTTAGTGGCATTAGAGTAAGGAGATCGATCTTTGATGTTGTTAGGCTCTTACATGTCTTATCTGAGTACTTTGACTCTTATGGTTAGTAGAAGATGTCCTTGTTGTATGGCATGAAGATGATATTCATGGACTATATTTATACTATCTTCATGTCATATATGGACGCATTTGTTATTGTCTTTAATGATGATTTTTTTTTTATTATAAGAACATCGAATATTATGAGGAATATCTTATGAAAACTCTGCAAAGACTAAAAGATAAAAGTTTATAATAATAAGTTGGAAAAATGTGAATTTTGTTTCTAATATGTAAGTTTTCTTGTTCTCGTGATTTCAACACGAAAGATTATAATTGATTTAACGAAAGTTAAAGCTATTAGCAATAAACGACGTTGAAAAGTGTCCCATAAGTCAAAAATTTGTTAGGATTCACATGTTAATATTAGAAATTCATTAAAGGATTGTTGGAGATTTTATTGACATGCTTCTAAACAAGGTTGGTGAGGTGTGAAAATATAATAAAATAGAAATTTGTTTCTTATGCATTTAAGACAACTAAAAAAACATTAGGAGAATTATCTTACTCATCATTTGGAGTTAGGAGTAGTAGTATTTACACATATATTTTGAAAACATTATCTCTATTGAGCAAGTTTTGAAGTGTTTAGTGATCATAAAAATCTTTAGTATATATTCAATCATAAGGCAACATAGATGGATCGACCCGATCCATGACACCTTATCATCATTAATTTAAATTTTTATGTATAAATTTGAATTTCTTGATCATATTTTTCATTTTAGTCTATGATTAAGCAATAACCCAAATTATTCAACAAATCATTAAAATACTCTTTGAAAGATATGCCTTATTATCATAATATTTCGTGACTGTTATAACATCGTAGCCTAAAATAATATTTTATATTTTTAAATATAAAAAAGTGAATAATTTAATGTATGGTGCGAATGTCCCTACTCAGGAACGTTGTATATACTGTTTGAGATAATTTCGAAGCCAAAAATTTGGCCAACAATAGAGTCAACTCTTGAGCAGCATGCTACTAACGACGTGGTAGGGACTGTGAACTTGATAATATTTTTGTCACTGCCAAACATGATTCCTCCGTTGGCCCAGCTCAAGTGAATTAATTCAATGGTTTTGAACAGCTTTAACAATAATAATAAAAATAATAATAATAATAATAATAATAATAAGAATAAGAATAAGAATAATAATAATAATAATAATAATAATAAAAATAAAAATAATAATAATAATTAACAAGTTATAGAGTTATGATTACTTAAATATTATGTATATATCATAATGATGAATATATAGATGGTTAATTTAGTAAAATTATTATTATTTTATTTTTAATCAATATTTTTCATAAAAAAATTAATATTTTGCTTTACTTATGTGAAATAAACATATGAGGCCTATCTTTCTTGATAAATTCAAGTTTCAAACTGAATAAATGCAACGTTATTTATATACAAAGTACTAGAATATGTAGCGTGTGTTTTGATTCCGCAATACTTAAATATCAATTTTAAATAAAATATGAACATATATGTAAAGAATTTAATTGATATGTACTAATAGTGTAAGAAAATTACATCATCACTACATCTTAATTATTCACAAGTATGATTTTAGAAATAATTATAATAAAAAATAAATATATTTAATTATTTATGATGTGAGTAATTTACAATATAAAAATTTTATATTGATTGCATATAAAAATTAATTTCATATTTTAAATACAATCAAATAAAAATAAATTTAATGATAAATTTCAGACTAAATATCAATTATAATAGAAAAAATTAAAAATTATAAACCAAAGTTATAGAATCCTATTTTATGCTAAATCAATAATACTCAAAAACTATTAAACTTTCAAAATCAATTTTATATCATGAAAAGTGGAACCAAACCTATGTTAATAAAACCTGCTTCATTTAAAAAAGAATTAACTCGCTTGTCGACAAAGACGAAGTGGTTTGGTATCAATTAGGATGTTGGGAACAACAAACGAAGGAAATTATCTTTTTTAGCGACGAAAGAAAATAAATAAGCAATAAAGTTAAGAGCGGAATTTAAGGCCATGCCACCAACAACAACACACGTGTGGCCTTTACGTTCGTTTATATATTCTTTTCTTTTTTCATTTTAGATAAGCTCGTTTATATATTCTTTTGATAACGACCAAATCATATCTCGCCTATCCCTAATCTTTGTCCCCCTACTCTCAACAAATCCTAAATTGTCTCTTTTTTCTTTTTTTATTCTCCTTCTCCAATAGGTCATTTTTGTTTCATAAAATTTAAGTTGATACATAAAACAAGTTTAAGAATCTTCAATTTTTGAGTAAAAAATAAATCTTCCATTTTATATATTAATGAGCAATATTGCATTTTTTGTGGGAAGTTATATACTAGGGTTTTAAATTTGAATTATATTTTTTTTACAAGATCCAAAAACAAAATTAATTAGCATGCACTTTTTTTTTTATTTTCTTTGTCCAATAGTGTGATTTCGGTTTTAAGAAATTTATTTTATATACTAATTAATACATGATTTAATTTATATATTAATGACCAATATTGCATTTTTGTTTGTTTGTTAATTTTTTTTTTTTTAAGATTTTTACTATAGGCATTATCTTTTTATAGAAACAAAATCATTACATTTTAAAAATAACATATGATGCAAGATTATAGAAATTAAAAAGCATGGTGATTAGATCACCATATTATGAATCCCCATCAAACTTGATCACCGAGTCATTTATTTTGCTCTCCCACCAAGCCAAACTAGTAGACACCACATCTCAACCCAAAACTTAAGGCATTAAAATTATGGGTCATTCTTCTTATATATTTAATACAACATTCATTCCTGATCAATGTGGGACTAACAACTCATAATTAAATGCTCAACAAAATTAACATTTTTTTATCTCACAAGCAACATCGACAACACTAGTAACTCTCGCTAATGTGACAAATAATTAATATAAATGACAATTCCTTTAATTATAAATATATCTTTTTTCTATATTATTTTTTGAATTTCTTTTATTTAACTTTTTTTTTCTTTCAATGCTTCAACTAGAATGCTTTTTAATTTGAAGAAAACAAAACAAAATTTCAAAATTTTAATAAGAAATTACCCACATGGAACATTAATTGATTTAATTACCACATGAGGGCTACCCAAATGGTAGATTGGTCACTCTAGTGCATATCATTGGCAATTCCTTTAGATGTTGGGTAGTTGAAGAGTTTAGGGGAGCATCAGAAGCAACAATATGCTATTATGTCAAATTTATAAGATATTTTAATTCCATATTTTTACCTCAAACTTTATGATATTGAATGTATGAGTCACCACTCTTATATATCTAACATATATAATATTTTTATAGTCAATGTGAGACTAACCACCCACAATTAAATCCAACAATTCTCTCGTCTACTGTAAATCTTTCATATTATATACCTACACTATCGTTATTATCAGAATGCGATGAAAAAAAATTATCTATTGAAAAATCTAAAAATTATGTATGAAAAACATGCCGACTTAGTTTGGGGTAATCTAGAACATGCTTTTAAAATTGGAATTTATTAGTGCTCAAAGATTAAGTTAACTTTATACATTGACTTCGTGTTAATTACCAATCGAACATAAAGTATTTGTGATGTGAAACATCATCAACAAAAATTATGATCAGAAAGTATAACATAAAAAATCAAAAAAGCAAACTGTTCGGTAAAAGATAAGATAATGTTCTACACGTATGATTAGGTTAGAAAGAATATGGATGAGGAGAGCAAATAGAAATTCAACTATGTGCTTGGAAAATGGAATGCTGTATAAACGAAAGTGAAAACTTAACGGCATAATATTTTAGTATAACTAGCTATAAGTGCGAAATTCGAGCTAAAGAAGACAATGAGATTGTGCGAGAAAATAAGGTTACGTTTCTTTTCATTTTACATCATTGTTAACTAGATTCAACATTAACTTAATGATGCTCTTGAATTTATGGCTACACGATTAGTTCTATTAGACATTTTTGCGATCGTATAATGATTTTTTCTTTTCTTTCTCCTACTCATAGATTTACATGTGTATAAATTAACTTACATCATAATCTACGTGAATCAAATGCCATTTAAAACGTGGCATCTTTTCATATAATAGAAAAAAAACATTGATTAATTGTCATCATTTTCTTATAGTGAGATTTGGTATCAATTCTCTCTTAGTTCAAATTTTCATAATTATGTGGGTTCATAGTATTATTTATTGTATTTTCTACGTAAAAAGAGAGAAAGAGATTTTGGCATCAATTAATCGTCATTAATTAGTGATTTAAAACTTTTTCTTTATACATCACACTAAGATCTAGTTCATACAAAAATATTATAAAATTAACATATAACAATTGAATTCATATTTCTTTTATCATATATTTGAGAAGTTTCTAAAAAAATATTAGGTTCGAAGGGTGGTATCTACCCATCAACTTTTGCTGGACAGTACCACCAGAAGGTCTATAGACCTATATAAAATAGGAGGGTATGATCTTTTGGAGGACCATTTAAACATGCTTTATAAATTAATCAGAAGTTTACCGTGAATAAAGAAGAATCTAAATTAATATTCAAACTTGTACCAATACCATCATGACGTAATAAAGTTTCCCTTTTGTCAGGAAAAGAGAATGAGCTCTAAACAAAGGAATAGAAAATGACGGCTGTGAGGGTGACAAGTAAGTTTTCACAGTCATGATCGATTGCCAAAGTGGCTTTTTATAACAAAAAGATGCTTTTTATTTTAATAACTTAATTTTAAATTTATCAATATATTTTCTTTTATACTAAAATATTTTATTTAGTGAATTCTTAAAAGAAATCTGAGTTTGTAGTAGCTATTTTTTTAAAAAAAAATTATTTTTTAATGCGTTTTAAAAAGTTGTCATTATAAAAGATGACTTTAATATAAAAAAGTTTTAAAAAAGATTTAAAAAAATTTAAAAAAAAATTAAATAAATAAATTTTTAAAAAATTTGTCATTATAAATTCTAACTTACTTAAGAAAATTATTTTTATAAATAACGACTTCTAATTTAATAAAAAAAATTTAATACATAATTTTCAAACGAAAAAATATTAATAATTTTCTTTAAAAAATTGGGGTATAATAAATAAATAAAACCGTTGTTTTTGTGTGTCATTGGGCTGGTATGGGCAGAGCTTGAGCAAGAGTTGTGAATCTGTGATTAATGAAGTCTCTTTTGTTTGTTTATAACAAAATATCAAATACATATCGAAAGTCTAAAAAAAAAAATTCCCTTTAACAAAATATATATAAAAATTATTTTTTAAAAATAATATATTTGATAAAAAAAATTAATACTAATATATTAATTTTAATATATTTTATTTCCCTAAATTTATTACACCATCCTTTTAATTTTTAAATGATGACAATAATAATTGGTTAAAAAAACATGGCCCATTACAATTAGAAAATGACCCACATTAACCATGGTAAAGCCCAAATAAATTAGGCAGGGGGATTTGCCGACAAGCTTTAGATTAACAACTAGCTGTTGCTTGATTAGGCCATACGTCTCCCCTAAAGTGTCACACTCTTTGTTCATACCATCTTCTTCTGTTCTCAAGGCATAAAATGGTTGTTGCCTTTGCTACACCTTTTGATTTTGATGTTTTTTCCCCCTTTATGTCTCAACATCTACACCCTAGGAATTTTATGATTTTTTCTTCTATTCATTTAGTATTTGGAAACTAATAAATTAAATAAATGCACACCTTACCCTGCATGTATTTTTTTTTTTTACTTTTGTCCCTTTTTATGATAAAAAGAATCACGACCGTTTCGTTGTCAATTGAAGATTATTATTCTATTGCCAAAATATCATAATTAACTTAATAAGAGAGATTATGGATGAAAAATGAGTGAGCTAATCACGGTGGGTGAGTGTAGGGACAAAGTTGAAATGTTCAAGCAAGGTGTAACATCTAAATCAAAATAGAAGCCCACATTCAATAATTCTTTTTTTGTTTTTTTTTTTTTTTAATATTACACACATTCAATAATTCTAATGTAGATGATGGGTTGAAAGGAGTTTAATTAGCTTTAAAGAAGCTTCATCATTTTTCTTTTTTGAAAAACATCCAAGGCCCAATAGAATCAAATCACAATGTGATACATGATGATATAATTAAAAAAGAATATAGAAAAAAGGCTATTGCCTTTTTTTGATATTTTCTTGTCAAACCTTTCAGTCATGAAAATGCTGATGGCAATAACACTTATATTGAGACATGTATTTATTCTCTTTTCACTAACATCCAGCTAATAAAAGAACATGGGGTTTTTATCTTAGAAGGAGACAACTCTCACCCCTGCTTTAATAATCAATCTTCCATGTGATTTGTTGGAGATTCCATAAGTTAAAGTTTTGGCATTTTGATCTATAAGTCTTTAAATTAAGTTGTAGTTATGGATAAAATTTAAATTGTAGTTATGGATAATATTTTTTTATAGCATAAATATTTATAATTTGATACAATCAATTATATTTTAATTGTGGTAATACAAATGTTAAAAAGATTGATATTGCGGTCTAAATTAAAATCGCAGAATTTTTTTAAAAAATTTAAAGTTTGTTTATATCGATCACACAATAGTCGTTAATTATTTTTTTTTACTTATTTTATGTTTGAAAAAATATTTCAACATCTCAAAACTTTGATTGTTTAAGCATTTTAATTTTCAAAATATTGTTAAGTGTTTTAGAAATCCAAGTTATAATTAATTTTCTTTTTAATATACTTCTAAAGAAAATTAACATCATTTTCTTGTTACATATTAAATCGTTTATGAGATGTTTATAGGTACTTGGAAAACATTTTCAGTCAAAAAAAAGTATTTGTGAAATATTTAATGATTAGAATAATTATATTTGGTACTTAAACAAATAAAGTTTTGAAATGGAGAGAGTAATTTTCTTCATTTAATATCATTAGGACATTTCAAGATTCCTATATGGTTCCACAACAAAAATCATTTAGTCTATGATTGGACACTATATGGTCACTTGCATACCCTTAAAAGTTTGTACCATAGAAAAGCTAACTCCATCAGTTTGGTAGCAACCTTTCCCCTTTTCCCCCTTCTTTTGGACGCCATCTTTTTCCTTCTTTCTTCTTTTCAATGATCATGGAGGTTCCCAAGACAAAATTTTCAATAAAATAGATATGTGTATAACAAATATGAGATACCCTTTACCTTTGAACATTGATTGTCATCGTGCCCATATTAAATGAAGATGTACGACCATATGCAGAAAAATTATGCATGGTCTTATGCATCTTCAATTCATATACTCCTATGTTCATAGTTTGGTTTTGTTTGGTATCAAAACTATATTTATATAATAACCAATTAAATGGTTGAAAAATACAAAACCGGTTTTCATCCAATTATATTTGGTTTGAAGTTAGTTTTATTTTATTATTTTTTAAAACTAATTTTTGTTAATTTTTATTATTTTAAAATAATTGTTTTATTATATTATTTTTTAAAAACAGTTTTTTTTTATTATTTTAAAAATGAGTAGTTTTTAAACTTTATTTATTATTCTAAAAACTGATTTTTTTTTCATTTTTAGATTTTTTTTCATTTTTAAATATAAATATTTTCTTTTTTAAATAAAAACAATAATTTAAATTTAATAATGTATTCATATATACAATACGAAATGTATTATCATGAATGAATAAACTTCATTCAAATAATATATACAAAAATAATATTCATACATCAAACTTAATTATAATAATAAATATAGTAGTTTAAGAATTCAAAAATCAAAAAATTCATAAAAGTACTATCAACATTCAAAACAACTACATCAAATTTAAAAATTTATAAAAACATCTAAATAGTTTATAATAATTTTGCTTCATATGATCCTCAAGATGGTAGTTAGATTGAAAAGAATATCTGCCATTTCTTGGTGATTCTAAATTTGTTACTAGAAAAAACATACAAGTACATATATACCTTAAATTTAACCCAAACTTTTAACTACTCAAGATTTTAATATATTATTTTTTGAAGTGCAAAAAAGTGCAAATATTAATTCAAAAGACCATCCAATTGAAACACCTAAATTCGTAAATAGTTACGTATTAATACTCAATTTGATAACCTTGATTGAATGTTTAGACAATCCTTTCTTCATTGCATAAAGCATTGTTATAGACCTTTTTTAACAACACTTTCTTAACATAACTGATGTCATAATTTTAGACAACGCTTGGTTAAATTAAGTGATGCGATATCCTTACTTAAGATAGCGTTTCCTTAAAATAAGCACTATCATCAAGTATCTTTCTTCTCGTTCAACTCTTTCCCTCTCGTAGCTTGTCTTGACAAGCTTTGTATAGGAGATTACCTACAATCAATGCTTTTTTAAAATTTTTCTTATACAGTACTAAATTTCGTTCAAAATATTAAATGGGATAAATACTAACTAAAATATAATAATTAAAATTTGTTAAAATGATGTTTTTAAAAAATCGGCGTTAAAACTATACAATTTTTTATTTTTGTCTGAAATTTTAATTTTCTAATATTTCACCATTGCATAGCATCTTTACAAAAATACATATATTAATTACAAAGCTCTAATTCAGTAATTAATTTAGTTACACACAAAAACTCAGTAATTAATTCAAAGACAAAAGCAACTATGAATCAATTAGATAGCTCTAACTAACTACTCAGTAACAAAAACCAACAATTTAATTTTGCTTAATTCATAAAAATTTAATTTGAAAAAAAAAAAAAAACAATTCTACCAAATATGTGTTGCAAATTGTTGGCTTTCTCAGATAAACAAAATGCACCTTACTTTCCTTTCTACTCTCAATTTTTTGTCACAAAAATGAAAGGACAAAAATTGGCTATTATGTAGATGCAATGGGCAATGGGTACCTTATTTATAATTATAAATTATTTTAAAATATCATATTTTTACCAAAGCATTAAAAACTTTAATTACTTTGTTTAAATTTATTAAAATAAATAAATTGTAAATAACATTAAAATACAAGTTCAAACTAATACTAACCTTCTAACTATTTAAAAAGAGTCGTTATTCTAATATTTTTTAAAGCAAATTTATAATTTTAAAAATACTACCAAATAATCACGTTTCAAAAGAAAATAGTCACACACTCTTAATCATATTTAGTAACTTTCAAAGATACTACCAAATAACATATCAAAAGAAAAACCAAATAACAGCATTCTTAATAATTTGTTTTGGTCAAAACAAACTTCTTAATCGTATGATATTTTTTTCTTTGTGAACTCATTCACTAACTAAAAATTCTTTTTGAGCTCAATAAAGTATGGTGTAATGAGCTATTTCCTCTACAATAAATCAATTCTTATTGAATTTTAGTGTTTCTTTGATTATATGGAATTTCTGTAGTCAATGTGCACAATTATAGTAAGTAAAAAAATTGAAACCCTAATAATTTTGAGGCCATTTGCAATGGCCCAAGTTGGACAGGGTAATTACCGAGCGCCTAATGTAATTAGAGAACAAGTTAGCCCGATCCAAACTTCAATTTTGGTGTAGTGCCCGCTATTTGAAAGAAACGATGAAAAATAATACACTTGTTTATATAGTAGTTAGTGAATACTAACTTTCTAATTAATTTCTCTAATTAAAACTTACCAATTAATAGCTACTAACTCTAACTGATCTCAAACCAGCTAATGAATACTAACAAACTTTAATCATCTTTTAACACTAGCAAGCACTACATACTTGTCCTCTGTGTAGTTACCACTTATAGTACTAGCTACCGTCCAAAACGTCGACTGGCTATTGTGTTTAACCTAATCCATAACACTCAACTAAATAAAACAAAAACAAAACAAAAAAAAATGAATATACATCTTGAATTAAAATAGTAAAAGGACACAAAACAAATATAGGCATCTAGCATTGAACTTACTTCTAGTGGATGTGGGGTTTTGATCAAGGATATTAAAAGGAGTGGATTGTAATATAGAAACGCATTATTATATATATATGCATGGTTTTGTGTTTTTAGGAAATAATAAATCAACGAAATGGATAATACATCGATAGAGTTTCCAATTTTCCATGTGCCAATAATAGAAACGTGTACATACACGTACCTTAACAAACAACAAAAGAATAAAACAAAGAATAGAAGTAAGAAAAAGGAAAATGATGAATATCATATCATATCATCATATTAGCCATACATTAGCAAAAATATGAATAGTGGTAAAGTATATATATGGATCAAAACAGTATATGTCAGAATTTGTTTGTTATTTTTGCCTTTATGAGCGTGCTTCCTTTCTTGTGGGTCCCTCACCAAAGTGCTTCTACACTCTACACATATGATGCTAATTATATGTAGACTCAACTAGTGGTAAAGTACACATATAGTGAAGTTTTTTTTATTAAAAAAACAATTTTAATGGAGTTGGATACGTAATCGTACGCTTGCATATGTCAACCTTGCAAAAAATATGATTTGGTTCTGAGTTGATTTCTGTGTTATTGGTTTCTAATTGAGACAAACCTAAATTTAATTGTTTTATTTTTATTTGTTTCCAATAATAATCTAACTTAAACAATCAATATTTATACTAAAATTATGTATCATAATCGAGTTTTATAACCAATCATTATAATTGGACTTGATTTTATAACATTAATTATATCTATAATCAGTTTTACAACCAACATCTTTTGCAAAAAAATTATATTTTTATATTTTTTTTATACAAAATTTGTCCGGAAAATTTTCAAACTTCTTTTTGAAATTTTTTCTTAAAAAAAAATAATTGAGATTTTTTTTTTCATACAAAATTATTTGAGAAAACATTCAAATTTTTTCAAAAAGAAAATCATTTGAAAAATATTTCCATTGTTGTTTAGGGAAATTTTGACCTAAAAAATTACAAATAATTTTTTTTACGAAATAATTACAAAGATTATTTATAAAGTAACAAACGGTTAAAAAAATAGATAAACATATTATATATATATATATATATATCCAAATTAACAAATTGTTAAAAAAAAAAATAGATAATCATATCTAAAGTATATGGATGGATTGAAAACTATAATTTAAATATCCAATTTTTAAAAATCAACTATAAATAAGGATGTAGGTTAATTTAGTTAAAAATCTAGTTATTTTGTACAACCTTAATTGACCATGTAATTACTCGTGCGAAACAATTGTTAAGAACGCAACATGTCCCTACAACATTAGTTAATTCGTTAATTGGCATGCTCATATGCCCGAGTGTAGATCCTTATTTTTGCTAGGCACTCGGTAAATGGCAGTATTCACTTTCTAGCTAGAGAGTATATATCACTAAGGCTCCACACAATAATTTTCATTGCATTCTTAATTGTATTTAAATTCACAACGAAGCAACATGTATCCCTCAACAACAACAAAAAAAAATAAACAATTACAGCAACATATAAAAGAAATATAATATACTATGTGTGTCCCATATTATAAGCACTTGCTGCTATTTTAACTCTTAAAAGAAGTTGGTAGAATAGTTAATATATTCATTTTATGTATTAATGTTTTTAATTGTATTTGAATGTATTAAACTTAATTTTTTATATTCTAAAATAAAATTAATAGTATTAATAAATGATATGTTAAGAAAAAAATAATAAATACATCTAACAAATTGAAAATATGATTATATTTAAGAACAATTTTTTTAAAAATAATATTTATATCTAGAGACAGAAGTAGGATATCATTCGTAAATTTTAGAGATGAATAAGGGATCCAATTCTTTGAAGTCTGATGATAAATGCTTCTTGGGGGTTCAATAATGACTTCTTAATTTTCAAAGGTTTGAAAGTCCATAAGTTTTTTTAGGATTAATTGGTCCAATTCAATTGGACTCTTACTTTTTTTTTTCCAAATTGAATTGGGCTCTAGTGTCGATATACAAAAAATTAAATTAGGAAGTTTCTACCATGCATCCTCACACCTTAACCTCTCACCTCCGATCACACATTAAATTATATTTTGGTCCTTTTTTATTATCTGCAAAACCCTCAAAAGAAAATTTAACACTCATTTTTCATCTCCTTTTAAAACTTTACAAAATTCTAACATTCAAAAGTATCTCAATATTCGAAATAAAAAATTAAGTATCATTCGAAAATTTGAAATGTTCGAAATGAAGTTTTTCCAGAAATTGTTAAAACTTTTGAATGTTTTAAAATTTTCAAAATAAAAATTTTTCAGATTGTTCAAACTTTCAAAGTTATGAAATGTTTGAAATAAAGTTTTTCCATAAATTGTTGAAACTTTCGAACTTTTTCAAATTATCGAAATGGAAATTTTCCAAATTCTTCAAACTTTCAAAGTTATGAAATATTCTAAATGAACTTTTTTCATAAATTCTTGAAACTTTTGAACTTTTTGAAATTTTCAATGAAAATTTCAAGATATTGTTGAAACTTTTGAATATTTTAGAAAATTTCAAAATGAAAGATTCAAATTTTCAAAATGAAAATTTTCAGATGTTTCAAACATTAGAGGATTTTAGAATTTTTGAAATAGAACCTTCGCAGAAATTTCAAAACTTGAATTGTTAGAAACTTTCGAAATTAACAATTTACTAAAGGTTTAGCTTA
>JBBPBT010000850.1:16144574-16162757 GCA_037974875.1 Cicer bijugum | reverse complement strand
TTTTAAATATAAACGTTAATAATAATTTTTATTTTATGATTAAAATAACGACATAAATAATATTCGTTTAATTAAAAAATAAAATAATATATATATATATATTTATTAAATCGACATTAATTAAATTATATTTTTATTCATAACAAGAATTATAAGTTATTATTTTAAAAATATTATCAATAGTGGTTATAATTTTTAAGTGATAAACATTTATAAAGAGGTAAAAAAAACATCATTGTAATAATGTATTTATCTAAATTACCAACATGTGAGAGTAATCTTCTACTATATGTGTCAAATACAATTGAAAATTGATATAATTATTTTAACAAACAAGGAAGGAGCTTTATCCAAACTCCAAAGAAGAAATAATAGCTTTTTCTGATTCCATTATAGAAAAAGCCACTTTTGGTTTCTCTAGGCCACCCTCACGTTGCTTTACACCCTTCTCTAGTTTCAATCTCCTTGGCATCATTCTCTATCACACACATCCCTTTTTTTTTTATAGGTAATTTATTTATCTCACACATCTATATTGATTCAACTTTCAATTATTACTATTCATTATTCATAACATTAAAACCTTAAGGTATAGCTTCTGACACTCCACTGCTGTCCACCCTCATGCCACAAAAATCCATAAGCTTTGCACATTTAAATTAATCTACATACATAAAAATTTAATAATTCTATGCTACCCCTCTCACTCAACCACATGCTTTCTCTGACTACCATTATAGTAAATCAATTTCTGTACAAACTTTGAAACCTTGTAGTACTCAACATAATCTTAAAGCAAGATTTTAGTTAAATATACTATATCTTAGTCAAAATAATTTAATTCGTTAAGTTATTATCATAAAAATTGAACAAACAGTAAAGTGAATAATTTAATTAATAGCATGTTATATTCAATTTTTTGGCAGCTAATAATATTAGATATTAATTTCACTGCAAGAATGATTCATTTATTTGCACAAATAAGGGGTTTTTGATATTCAAGACAGAACCATAATGAAGACAATTTCACACTCTTTAACATTGTTGAATGTGTACTTTTTTTGTGTGTGATAAAAAATCAGAAAGAACCAAAGATCTATTAGTGTTAACTTTGGTTCTCCTTGTTTTTCTCCTCTTTTAAAACACACAAGTGTTGAACCTTTCTGTCTTTAACTCTGCACAATTTTCTGATATCTTCTTCTTTAGTAGTAATTTTTTTGAAGCTGTAAATGCTGTTAAGTTTTACATGGGGAAGAAAGGAAGTACTTCATGGTTAACTGCTGTTAAAAGAGCATTCAGATCTCCAACAAAAGACAGTGACAAAAAAAGTGGTAGAAGAAGAGAAGATTGTGATCAAGAAGAAGATGAAGAAAAGGTACTTCAAAAAATGAAAATTATGTTAATTTTTCCTTTTTCTATGACCCTTTTAATTTATTTATTTTTATATTGTATGGCTCTTTTAATTTTTTTTTTTTTGATATTGTATGACCCTTTTAATTTTTGTTACTAAAAAAGAAACTTTTTATTGATTTTGTAGAAGAGAGAAAAAAGAAGGTGGATTTTTAGAAAACCTGTGAGTCATGAAACAGTGAACAACAACACTGCACAAAGTACAACAACACCAACAAAGTTGAAGCATGATGTTGTGGTTACTGCTACAAGTGGAGTTTCAAGGACAGATCAAGATCAAAAACATGCTCTTGCTGTTGCTATGGCTACTGCTGAGGCAGCAAGAGCCACTGCTCAAGCTGCTGTTGAAGTTGCAAGGTTGACTAAGCCTTCAAATCATGCTAGAGAGCATTTTGCTGCTGTTGTTATTCAAACTTCTTTCAGAGGTTATTTGGTAAGTTTAAACAGTAGATCTAAATCTTAGTGCATGTTTGGTATCATGGTGGTTTGCCAGAATCATAGTATGCATGTTTGGTATCATGGTGGTTTGCCAGAATCATAGTAAGCCAACGTGATTTTAAAATGTAGCTTTTGTACTATCACAGTGGCTCAGTGTGATTTTTAGTGCATTTTTGATATCATGGTGGTTTGTCAGAATCACGGTGAGTCCTTGTAATTTTACAATGAAGCTTTTTGTAAAATCACAATGGTTAGCCGTGATTCTGACAAGTCCACCCAGATACCAAAATCAGATGTGAGTCTGGCCGAATTACAGCGTTTCGTGATTTTGGTAAAAACTACACTATGAAGCTTCAGCAAAATTACATTGTCAATGTAATTTTGTCAAACTCATCGGTGTTAAATTTTCTATCCCTTATAACAAGTTTATGAGAAATGAAATTGAAAAGTACATTTTTCTTCTTCTTGGTGTTTGTGTGTGAAACTTGAAGGCTAGAAGAGCACTTCGTGCACTAAAGGGTTTGGTAAAGTTGCAAGCTTTAGTGAGAGGACATAATGTTAGAAAACAAGCAAAGATGACACTTAGGTGCATGCAAGCTCTTGTTAGAGTACAAGCAAGAGTTCTTGACCAACGTGTAAGATCTTCTTCACATGAAGGAAGTAGAAAATCAACCTTTAGTGACACTACTAGTGTTTGGGATTCGAGGTATCTTCAAGACATTTCGGATAGGAAATCAATGGTAAGTCATATGTATCTCTGTGATTTTGATTAAACCAACATCATTTTGTAATCAAACTTTTTGTGTACTTTTCTTTTCAATGTTGAACCAAAGATTGTGTTTTTGGAAAGAAAAGTACTTTTTGCTTACAAAAGCAAATGAATAGTTCAGTTCACATTGTCAAATTGTTTAACTAATTGAGCAGTTTAGAACTTTTTAGTTATTTTGAATCTTTTATGTGGTCGTTTTTGACAGTCAAGAGAAGGAAGTAGTGTTGCAGATGATTGGGATGAACGTCCACATACAGTTGAAGAAGTTAAGGCCATGTTGCAACAAAGGAAGGAAGCTGCTATGAAGAGGGAAAAGTCACTGTCTCAAGCTTTTTCAAAACAGGTTTCAGTTTCAACCTCTCTTTACTTTCTAAACTCTATTTTGTTGCTTTCTGATATTCAATGCATGTTTTTGGAATCACAGTGGGTTTGTTGAAGTTTTAAAGTGTAGCTTCGGAGACTATGTGAATGCTTGAATTGATGATGAGTTTGGCGGTGTGTTACTGTGATTTTGACAAAAGCCAAACTTTGAAGCTTTAACAAAATCGCTGTAATTTTGTCAAACTCTTCCCGATTCCTAACATGCATTGTAGCTTTTGTTAAAATCATAGTGGCACATAATAATTCTGTTAATCACACCGCAAATCTAAACATGCGTAATGATTCTGCCAAACTCATCGCCTATCCAATTTTCTCGGCTAATTGGCTTTGACAATGTGACAGATTTGGAGAAATGGAAGGACATCATCAATAGGAAATGAAGATGAACTTGAAGAGAGACCAAAATGGTTGGATAGATGGATGGCTACAAAGCCATGGGAGAATAGAGGAAGAGCTTCAACTGATCAAAGAGACCCCATCAAGACTGTTGAAATTGACACATCTCAACCTTATTCATATCTAGGAACCAATTACAGAAGATCACATCCAAATTATCAATACAATCCACACCACCAACCCCAAAGACATTCCATTGCTTCACCACTCCATAGAACACACCAAAATGGATCCATTCACCAATCTGTCACTACTCCATCTCCATCAAAATCGAGACCTATCCAAGTCCGGTCGTCGAGTCCTCGATGTGTTAGAGAAGATAGAAGCTACCACACTTCTCAAACACCAAGCTTGAGGTCTAATTACCATTACAATGGTAACTTGTATCAAAATAGTAGGGTAGGAACAAGTAACAGTGCTTCTACTACTGCTGGTTCTACTACATTGCCTAATTACATGCAAGCAACCGAGTCTGCGAAGGCTCGAATTAGATCGCAGAGTGCGCCAAGGCAAAGGCCATCGACTCCGGAGAGGGATAGAGCTGGATCTGTAAAGAAAAGGCTCTCTTTCCCCGCTCCGGATCCTTATAATGTTGGAGGAGCTAGTTATGCAAATTATGGACATAGTTTAAGGAGTCCAAGTTTCAAGAGTGTGAATGTAGTATCACATTTTGGGTTGGAGCAACAATCCAATTACTCTTCTTGTTGTACCGAGAGTCTCGGTGGCGAGGTTTCGCCTTCTTCAACCGGCGACCTTAGAAGGTGGTTGAGATAACTGTCACTTAGATCCAACGGCTCTGCAGCGACTACGGAGTATTATGTTGCAACTATGACCCATTAGTTTATAACAACCATTCACTTATTTTATTTAGACTTTTTGTGATGTTAGTGTTATTCTTAGTATTAACCCTTTTCACCCAAAAAAGAAAGGAAGTTACTTAAGGTGAACATGAATCTAAGGTACTATGTTGCTAGGAAGGTGAGAACAATTTATTGTGTTTTGGTTTTTTATCATTTGTTTTTCCATATACTTTTGTTAGGATGCCAAGATAAAAAGATAGGATTATGTGGTGGCCTACCTCACTTGGGATGTTGTGTTTGATGTTGAAACAATTGCCTACACCACTTGAATGGCTTTAAATGGAATGTCTTGTCACAATAACATGTAATATTATGTAATTTCCAACTATGGTTGTTTTTAGTTTGAAATGTACACCCCCGACCCTTTAACTTTTTCTTTAGTGTTATTTTAATCAAATGGATATTACTTATCTCATTTACCTGTTTCTATCAAGAGAAAGTTATATGATTATGGATATACTTTACAATTAGGATACACTAAGTTTAATTTTTTGGGTCATTCTCATAACTTTTTAACCCTACATGAGTAATTGAGGTGACAAGCAAACATGGCTTAGGAAAGATAATAATATAACATGTAATGTGATTAAAAAAATAGGGTAAAAAAGTATATAAAGACTTGTTATGTCCCTAAAATTTAAAGTGATTAAAATGTGGCTAATAGTATGTTTGGTTGCACGGTCAAATACACTAAATGCATGGTGGTAGTAGTGCTGGAATTGATTTCACTGTACAAAAATTATGTTTGGTTTCTTATTGGAGAAATGAATTTGATTTTACGGTTGAGAGGACCAAAATGATTTCAGTGACAATCGATTTTGATTTGTTTAGAAGATGTCAGATTGATATTTATTTTGTCTAGAGAATTAATTTTTATTTAAAGTTAAGATTCATAAATTTTGACTCGAGATGTGATTTTTTTTATTTAAATTTATTAGTTAATTCATTTTTATACAAATACATGTTGGGTTTTGGGCTCCCTTCCTATATGGAGAAAGGTTCAATATGTGCAAGCTCATGTGTCTCACTTAACCAATTGGAGAGAGATCAGATTAGTGGGCGTGTGAGAGCTGAATTCAGATAGAGACAAAGAAAAAAGTGAGAGAGGAAGAACAAAATCTATTTTCGCATAAAATAGAGTAGCTGCACTAGATTCGCGATTTCTCCTTCGTTCACCGTCGGATTGGGCTGAAATTTGGACAGCATGTTCGTGACTCGTGGTACTTCATCCTGACCGTTTGGATCGTCGATCAGAGGTCTGAGGTGGGAGAAATCGAACTCGGACAGCAGCAGTTTTTTCTGGTTTTTGCTGAATTTTGTTCTCAATTTCATGCTTGTTTGCTCATAGTTTTGGCTGATTGTTGTGCTGGTTACCTTGCTGTTTTTTGGCTGGTTATTGAACACGAATTTGTGTCATATTTGAAACTCTCTTGTACCCATATTTTGATTATAGTAGAGCCTGGTTTGATCACGTGGTTCTTTACTTCTCACATTGAGAAGATTTTTTCACGTTAAAAATTATTGTGTCCTTTGCGATGGTGATTTTATTTGCTGTAATTATTTGTTAATTGCTCCTCACAGATTCTTGCAAGTTTAGGAAATTGATTATCCGCTGCATATTGCTTTGTTAAAGTTGTTATTGTTATTTGTTGTTGAATTTCCCATCAATACATCTAAACATAAACTATTTTTTTTAATGCATTTGCTATTAAAATTAATTAATTCAAAATCAATTTTTAAACATTGCAGACCCAAACACAATTTTGCAACCCAATATAAATCATTTATCTTCAATTCACTTTTTCCCTGTATGAATTAATTTAAACTCAAGTATTGTGATTCCAAAACCAAACACACATTGAGTAATGCGTAAAACTCTAAAACTAGTGCTATTATTTTCAGGAGATCAACACTAAGCACTTATATATTCATTATTTAAGGGAATCGGCGTAAGAACCACATTTTTGTGAAATATATTTTTCTTTTATTTAATTTGTATATAATTGCCGCAACTTTATTATTTTCAACGAACATTTTTTTAATTATGTGTATATACTTATTTATATATGAAATATGAGATATGATTTATTTTAATTAAGATGATTAGAAGTATCAAATTTAAATTTTTCTGTGTTAAATTATCTTCACATTGTTTTTCAATAATTTATAATGTAGTTGTTATTATTTTATTTTGTATTTAATTATTATTTTTGATATATATATATATATAATTTATTTAATTTAATTAAATATTTTGTTAAATTATGTGAAAATTATTTTTTTAAAGAATATTTTCTTGTGAAATATTCGAAAAAAAGACTTATAATAATAATACGATTTAATTATTTTTAGAAAATAAAAACAATAAAAATATTTTAAATTAGTCAAACGGTCCTATGTTAGTTAATGAAAAAAGTCATATAAATATCTAGTTAGTTATTAGCTTTGATGATTAGGCTAACAAGAAAGAAATAAAGTAGTCTAGTGCATCGGTACTCAGAATGAACCATAGAAGAAAAGGAAGAAAATTTAATTTTGACAGTTGATGGTTGTGCAACATAGTTGTTCCAATTTCATTCAAACATTTGATTTTGAAATAATTGATTTTTGATATAAAATTTATGTTTGTAAATTAAAATATTAGTTTTATTAGTAAATTTGTTACTATTGATACTAAGTTTAAAGATGATGTTTAATATTATTATTATTATTATTATTGTATAATAAAACTTTTTTAATTTAAAAAGAAAACTAGTGAAATATTGTTACTTTTAAAATGATGACTTTCTTTCCTTTTAAAAATTATAACTTATTGGAAAAATTGATTTCTTTAATGTTTTTTGTTCTAGGGCTGTAAAGAAAGAAAATAAAAGAGAAATGTTTTATTTCTTCAAAGAAAATTGTGTGGGTTGTTGTGTTCTTTGCTTTCTTTGTTGAAATACATGCTTTCTTAACATGTCATTTTGAATGATTGTTGTTCTCATTGTTATAATTGTTCTCTTACATGTTGTGGTGTATATATATATATATATATTTTCACTAAATGTAATGTTTATATTTCATTACTCAAGACCCCCATAAGAATATGTAGGCTCCAATCAATTATGAATGTATCACTCAATTATGAATGCAAACAACTTGTGAATTAATCCCCAATACTATAGAGAAAGAAGGGTTATCAAGCCTCCAACTAGATATGGTGAAGCGGATTTAATTTGTTATGCTTTAAGTGTTGCTGAAGATCTTCAAAGAGATGAACCAAGCAACTACAGAGAAGCCATTAATAGTGAAGAAAAGGAAGTTTGGATGACAACTATGAATGAGGAAATGCAATCATTAGAAAAGAATCAAACCTGGATTTTGGTTGATATTCCTAAGAGTCAAAGGGTAATTGGATCAAAATAGGTGTTCAAGAGAAAGGAAGGCATTCACGGTAAAGAGAAGATAAGGTTCAAAGCAAGATTAGTTGCAAAGGGATTTTCTCAGCTTGAAGGAATTGATTTCAATGAAGTATTTGCACCAGTTGTAAAACATTGTTCAATCAGAATTCTACTTTCAATTGTAGCTCAACAAAACTTGGAATTAGAGCAGTTGGATGTCAAAACATCATTTCTACATGGTGATCTGGAAGAAACCATTTATATGCAGCAACCTGAAGGATTTGTTAAAGGTAGAAACAAGGTTTGCCTTCTTAAAAAATCATTGTATGGCTTGAAGCAAAGTCCTAGACAATGGTACAGGAAGTTTGATGATTTCATGATTAGAAATGGTTTCCAAAGATGCAGTTTTGACAGCTGTGTTTACATCCTGAAAGAGAAAAATCAAGAACGTTCTTCAGCTTAAGAACATTCTCCAGTTTTCCAGAAAAGTCGAGAATGTTCTCCAACTTACCTATTACTCTATGTGGATGATATTCTTCTTGCAAGCTCAAGTAAAGACCAGATTAAAAGGCTCAAAGCTGATCTTAGAAATGAGTTTGAGATGAAAGAACTTGGAGAAGCCAAAAGGATCTTAAGAATGGATATAAAAAGGAATAGAATGAAGGGGGAACTATTTCTTTCTTAAGCTGCCTACTTGAAGAAAGTTGTCACTAAATATAGAATGCATGAGGCAAGACAAGTTACTACTCCTCTGGGAAAAAAATTACAAATTGTCTATGCAAGATTCACCTAAGACTGATGAGGAAAGACAAAGAATAAGTATCATTCCTTATGCTAGTGGAGTTGGCAGCATAATGTATGGAATGATATGCAGCAGGCCAGATTTGGCGTACGCTGTGAATGTTGTTAGTAGATTTATGACAGATCTAAAAGCACTGCATTGGGCAGCACTTAAGTGGATTATGAGGTACTTAAATGGCTCACTAACAGCAGGTTTAAAGTTCAAAAAAACTCATCATGACAAGGAACCAATCAAAGGGTATGTAGACTCGGATTATGCTGGAAACATGGACACTAGGAAATCAATTTCTGGTTATGTTTTCACTCTATATGAGACTGCTGTAAGTTGGAGAGCAATTACACAGTCGATGGTAGCACTTTCTACAACCCAAGCTGAATTCATTGCGCTTACTGAAGGTGTTAAAGAAGCACTATGGATGAAGGGACTTATTGGTGAACTAGGAATAAATCAGAATTGTGTTTCAATTTATTGTGATAGTCAAAGTGCTATACACTTATCCAAGCATCAAGTGTATCATAATAAATCTAAACATATTGATGTCAAGTATCACTTCATAAGAGATGTGATTGATTCAAAGCAGGTTTCAATTGAGAAGATAGCAACTGAGGACAACCCAGCTGATGCATTCACCAAATCACTTTCACAAGCTAAGTTAAAGCATTGCTTGGACATAGTTGGCTTCGACAAAGAGTAAAGATGAAGCAATGGCAGCAGGATTAATGATGGAGTTATTATGATATTGAGTCAAGGTGGAGAATTGTGAATGTGTGCCTCAAATCATCTAACTAAAGTTGGTTAAACTTTAGTGGTTGTTATAACTACCTTTGGCCAAGTTAGTTGTTATAGGTGGTTAGTCACTACAAGAAAAACATCATTTTGTGGCCAACTTTATAAATATTTTGTGGCCAACTTTATAAATATTTTGTGGCCGAATAAAACCCTCACAAATTAGTGACCGAAAAGCCCTCACAAATGCCAAAATTGAAATTGGTCTTTATTTGTGGCTGAAAAAGCCCTCACAAATTTTTAAACATTTAACTGGATTTCGTGGCTGCCTAAGCCCTCACAAAATCACAACATTTTGATTTTGTGAGGGCTTAGGCAGCCACAAAATCCAGTTAAATATTTAAGGATTTTGTGAGGGCTTTTACAGCCACAAAAAATCAATTTGTGAGGGCCAAATCCGTCACAAAGGACTGACGTGACCAGTGGCATTTGTGGTTGCAAAGGCCGCCACAAAGGAATGCGCACGTGGACTTTGTGGCTATAAAGGCCGCCACAAAATTTTAAACCTACGTGGACTTTGTTGCTGCTTTGACCGCCACAAATGCTCAAGGTAACACTATATATATTTTTCTCCCTTCCTCCTTCATTTTTTCACATCCAACTTCTCTCTAAAATCTTATTCTAACTATTCTCTCCTCATTCTCTCTACACAAAATATTTTGTTATTAATTTAAATATTTTATTATTTAAATTAATCTTTAATTTTAATTTAAATATTTTATTTTAAGTTTTAAATTAAATTAAGATTAGTTTATTATATATTAAATTTAATTTATAATTACATTATATTTTAAATTTAATTTAAATTTTAATTTAATTATAATTATAATTATAATTTTCATATTATATTTATATTAATTTATTATATATAATATTATAATAAACTATTAATTTTGAATTTAAAAATTAATTTATTAAATACGTATTATTTTGTGGCGGCCTAAGCCCTCACAAAATATATTATTTTTTAATCAGGATGGCATTTGTGGCGGCCAAAAGCCCTCATAAAGGAGGGAGGGAATTTGTGGCGGCTTGGACCCTCACAAAAGTCCAATCAGAAAAATTCAGCCTGTCCTTTGTGGCGGCCTATGCCCTCACAAAGGCAGACTTTTGTGGCTGCAAAAGCCCTCACAAATGCCAACCTGTTTCAGGCACTTTGTGGCTGCAAAAGCCCTCACAAAATTTTGTGACCAGCTTCTTTGTGGCTGCCAAAAGCCCTCACAAAATCCATATTTGTGACTGCTATTTGCCCTTTGTGAGGGCTTTTGGCCCTCACAAAATCCATCATTTTTTGTAGTGAGTTAGTTAGTTCTTGTATGCTATAAATAAACTTGTAATATGGCAGCAACCATGTGTGAAGTGATGCAGAAAACAGAGCATAGTTAGAGTTGTAGTGGTAATAGCAATGTGTGTGTTGTTGTAATAGCAAAAGTGGAAAAACTAAGTGAGGCATATGCAATTCATGACTCATAGAAAGTCGGAGAGAAAAGATTAAAGGGAGAAAAGAAAGATTGAGAGAAAGGCTAGTATTGCTGGTTCGTAAACAGTGATAGATACTAGAAGTTCAATCTTGAGAAGGCTTTAATCTTGTAACATTCAATCATTCATAGTGGATTAATCTTGCTTGCTTGCCCGTGACGTAGGTCTCATCAATTGAGACCGAACACGTAAATTCTTGGTGTTATTCTTTCCTTATCCTTCTTTATTTTCGTTTGCATTGATAGAGAAAACTGATTTTAGAAAACTGCAGAAAGAAAACTGTTTTATGCAAAACTGCAGAAAATGGAGAACGATAAACAGTCTCCGTTTCAGTTATACAGAAACGCAAAATATTCTCCATTTTCTGGTTTTTCTGATTTTCTTGTTTTCTGTTTTGTTGGTTAAGCTAAGTTGCAGATTCCAATTATTGTTTTAACAATTATTATTGATTGTTTGAATTATACGCTATCACTTTAGTTGATGATGATGCGATAAAACATGATATCGTGTAGTTGGAAGTTCCGAAATACTTTTGTATTGATTTTAAATTTATTGAGAGATAAACGCATAAAATTGTGACGAATTGAAATTTATTTTTGGATAATAAAAGACTAATAGCATTGACTTTACGAATTTATTTTATTTTATGTATTAAATTTACTCTTTGTAATTGTGATTATTTTGATTTATTATTTTTTGAAAATTAAATTAAATAAATTATTAATTAATTTTAAAATAAATAATAAATATTTAAGATAATTTAAAAAAACGAATCATTTACGTTTCGAATTTATTAGTTAACATCTAAAAACAAAGAATTGTATGGTCAGGTGTTTTCTTCATAGTAGTATATGGCCTGCAACCACCAAAAGGGGTAAAAATAGACACTATTTGAGCATTTAATGAGAATATAGAATGAACGTGGCTTACATTATCAAATGTAAACCATAGAATCTTTTATTTTGTTGTACAAACTATATTGGACTTTTATGCAACTACTTCTATTCTAACAGAGGACCCTTTAGCTTAGTTCGGTCCTAAAACGTTTTGTGAAAGGTGCTGAAAAAGTAAATACATTATTGCACCGTTACAACTTACACACACTCAAGCAGTCAAGCTGGCCATGCCAGCCTTTTTTGTTTTCTTCACTGAAATTCATAATCAGATGTTTTGGTGGAATGGAATTATGAGCTGTTTAAAACAATTAACTTGAATATTTCAATCTGCTTAGTTAGTAAAATTAATACATTAAATGGACTTATCTCATTCATAATTTTTAGGTTTAATTGTAGTTTTTTTTTTATTTTTTTATTTTAGTTGAATCGCAAAAGTAGTCTCTTTATTTTATTTTTCTCCAGTTTTGATCTCCAAACGGAATTTTAGTTCAAAACTTGATAAAATTTTATTTTTTTGAGTTTATTTAAATCACACTATGCCTTAAGATCTCGTGGTGTAATAATTTTACCTGAAATCTATAATCATAAATGGTGTGGTGTGGTTTAAAAAAAATGAAACTTCAGTTTTGACGATCAAAACTAGAGAGAAATAAAATAAGGGACTATTTTCGCGATTCAGTTAAAATAAATAGATCAAAACTGTAATTAAGTATATATTTTAATACTTAATTAAAAACATCCAAGTGAAAGAATTATTGAAATTAAATTAATAATTTTAATTAATAAATTAATTAAAATATAAATAATTAATTATTCTATTATTTTAATGCACTTAATTAAAAATGTGAATATTGACTATATGGATTGTGTTGAGAATAGTACATGATGGGTTCAGCCACTCTTTTAGTTAGTCCGTTGAGAGGTGACTCTCTCTACTGGTATATATATATGTTATGTCATCCTATTAGATTAAAATATTCAACTGTAAATGAACACAAGACTCTCACATTCTTACGGTTCATTGTTCTTGTAAGGCTATAGATCCTGTAGTTGTAGATACGATTTATCTTGAATATTATACCATATATTTGTATATGTGATCTAAGTTTATTGTGAATATGCCAACAAAAATTCTTTTTAAATTCTATTTTGTAATAAGATATATTTTTTATAAGAAACAAATAAAACTATGGGACTAAACGAGGCAAATTATCGCCTCTAATATCATTCCTATGAAAAAGTTTTAAAAGACTTTAAATTTCATGGAAAAGAGGTTGAATGAAAGTATGAGAATACGCTTTTGCCATCACCAAACCACAATATTTGAATCAAACTAAAAAACAATGCATTCAAGAGAGAGACTCAAAGCAAGTTTGATATAAATCCTGAGAACCCACAATTTTGTCCAATTTATTGTAGTAACCGTGACTAATTTCCGATTTTTTTTAAACTTATTTATTTTTAAAAATCTTGATTTTGTTTGGGCTTTGACGTATGCTTGTTCCTTGTACAATTTACTTTTTAACAAAGAGTAAACTACGTAGTGTTTCCGATATAATATTTATTATTGGTTGTAAAATAATTAAGAGTTTGTTTTTAAAAAATTAATACAATTGAAAATTTAAAAATAGTTTTATGACAAATGATAAAAAAAAGTTTTTTAAGATGGTTTTATATTTTGAGACAAATGTAGTATATATAATAAACTTCTATATCCTTAAATGCAAAGAGCCATTTACTTTTGTGTAGCGGTTTTGATTTTTTATTTCTATACCTAATAAATATTAGAACTTGTGTTGTTGTGTTAGGGGTTGCACAAAAAATTAGAATAAGAAGATGATAATTGTTAGGATTGCATATAGTAATTGCAAAGTGTGTGTAATTTTTGTTTTCAATCACCATCAATAATCTATAAATATTAAATGCAAATAATATAACAGACTGATTTTTTAAGGATACTATGGAAATCTTGACAAAATTTGTAGAAATACAAAAATCCTAACAATTTTATGTACTTTTGTGATGTATATGTTGCACTTTTTATGGAGCAAGGGACACCTCTTCACATATGAAAACCACCCTTTCATCAAGATCATATCCATATACAATTAGATTTGGGGTCATGAGTTGTGTTTATTGCACTTTGCTGAGATGACAAATTTCAAAGCTGAGAACATAACACTTGTGTGTAGATTATTTGACTAATTGTGTTGAGGCAATTACTTCTATGGTTAATGATTCTCAAGCACTGCTTAATTTCTTGAGAAAATATATATTTTTGCTCGCTTTGAAACATCAACTGTTTTGATCAACGATAAAGGGTCACACTTTTTGCAATAAATATTTGGAGTCTAAGTATGATGTTAATTAAGCATAAAATTTCACACCTCATCCTAAAATATCCAGTCAAGTAGAAGTGTCTAACAACAATTTAATATTTTTATTAAAAAAAAAATGATAAGTACTTCATAGAATATTGATCAAAGAAGCTGAATTATGGTCTTTAGGCATATCAAGCAACTTTCAAAACACCTTTTACATTGATCTCTCCTTATCTGTGAATGTGTGACAGAGGGAACTCTCACCGAATGGAATTCCAATTTCATCTGTCAGGTGTCAATCAATCCTCCTTCTTGTTGTTTGTATCCCAACAATTATTAATAACACAATAATGAATGTGTAACTAACTAGATCAGCAATTAATGAATTACATGAACTTACCGTCTAACTTCAATAATAAAATATAACCTTATAAAAAACAATGCTAGTATGTGCTCTTAAATCACTTACTAGTGTATTAGTTACAATATAAATTTAATGTTAAAAGTTTGTATATTTTATTTTTTTAACATGACACATACAAAAATTGTATATAAAAAAATAGGAGTATCTCTAGCACACAAAAACATGCAAATTTCATAAGGTCTCCACTCACCTTATGTGTGGATGTGTGTTGGCTTCAACAATGAAGTAAGTGGCCAAATGGAAGATCATATATTTTTTAACCCTTATGTTGAAAGATACCACTGAGCAAAATTGAAGCAACAGCAACACTTATTTTTATTTTATAAGCATCAGCAACATTATTTTCTTTTTCTTATTTTTAACTCTCAAGCTTAGGACAGGTGTATTTCACCATTTCCTCAATGCTATACCAAAATAAATTCATCATTTCAAGTAAAAACAAATACTTGGCCCACTTGTCACGTGTATCAACAATCAAACTCAAGAAGCAGCAACCTTGCTCAATTAAAATGTATCACTTATAATGTGTAAAATAAATTAAAGTATAAATAAGTATTTTTTTATCCTTGTAATTAGTGTGAATAAATTAATTTAATCTCTTGGTCAAAATATCTCTTTAATCTATGAAAATCAATAATTTAAAATTGTGATTAAATTTGAAAGAAAAAGAGACTAAATTGATATATTTTTTAATTTAGGAGATTAAATTTTTATTTTTATAAATTTAAAATATTAAATTACTCCACTCTCACAATTTTAAAGACTAAAATAATTATTTAGTCACGAAATTAAATTGAACACGTAATTTCTTATTGTTATACTAAACTAAACAAATTAAAGTACTATATAATAGTAATAACCTTGATATTGAGTTTATAACAAGTAATACTCAATTAAAATTCTCTCTCAAGTTTCCTTGTTCTCTACTCAATAATAAAACAAGAAACATACATACACACACACAAAACTGTATGGTCTAAGAGGTCAGAAGAAAATTGATAAAAAAATTTCCAACCATGTTGTTCTTATGTTTGAAGGAAATGTCAAAAAAAGCCTTAACATCATCAATTTTTATTCTTCTTTTTTCCTCTGTTGTTGTAGTATCTACTCCTCCAGAGGATCCAATCAAATGTTCTTCACAAAACACAAGTTGCACAATCACAAATTCCTATGGAATGTTCCCTGACAGAACAACATGTCAAGCATCTCAAGTTTTGTATCCAACAACAGAACAAGAGTTAGTTTCAATTGTTTCATCAGCAACTATAAAAAATTCCAAAATCAAAGTTGCTACACATTATTCACACAGCATTCCTAAATTGGTTTGTCCTGAGGGACAAAAAGGGTTATTAATAAGCACAAAATATTTGAACAAGATTGTGAAGATTGATGTGGAAGAAAAATTGATAACAGTTGAAAGTGGTGTGACATTGAAAGAACTCATCAATGAAGCTTCTAAAGTTGGTTTGGTTTTGCCATATACACCATATTGGTTTGGTTTGACAATTGGTGGATTATTGGGAACTGGTGCTCATGGAAGCACATTGTGGGGTAAAGGAAGTGCTGTTCATGATTATGTTGTTCAGATTAAGATTGTTAGGCCTTCAAATTTTGTTGATGGATATGCTAAAGTTGAGATTCTTGATGAACAAAATGAAGATCTTAATGCAGCTAAAGTTTCACTTGGTGTGCTTGGTGTTATTTCACAGGTATGTTTTCTAATCTTTAGTTTCAATAAACATTTTTTTTAGTCCTTCAATATGTCATATTTAGTTTTTAAATGTGTTTTAAAAATTAATTTGATCTATTAAATTTCTAATAGAAGACACTTGTAGATATTATTGTGATATTGTGTTACACAAGAGTGATGGTTTAATCATTTAGTTTGTTATATACCACATTTGAATATGCCCATTGATGCTCTTTGTTTGTATACATATGTTGTTTTGTTTCTCTTTTTTATATATGCCTCACTCTGAATCCTCACATGCTTAGTGAACTGTAATTAGCTTCCACCAAAAATGTCCTTGATTCTAAATCAATAATCCAATTTTTTTACTCAAAGATTAATGTGTTCATAATTGAATAACTTAACAATTTAGTTCTTTAAAATTAATTATATTTTAAATTAGAGGGTTGAGTAGTTAAACTGATTTGAACTGACACTTAAAGATAAAAATATCAAAATTTTACTATAATTAATATACTGTTGTCGATCCAACAAATATCATATTTTAAATTGATTTCATAAATTGAAAATCATCAATTATGTTTAACCATTTTAGGTCGAAGAATTATGAATTTAAAATATGGTATTGAAAGAACAAAAACAATTGTTGATTTTTCAATCATATATAGAGATCAATTTTGAATTTAATTAATTTTAAATGCCAAATTATTTTACTTGTAAATTAAATAACTAAATTAGTGAGTCACTACCAAATACCAATATTCTTCTAAACGTTACAGAAAAAGAAGGGTAGATTTTCAAAAAGATGTTCAATATTGAAAGATATATAGAAAGAGTCAAAAGAGGAAATTGCAAAAATTTGCTATCTTTGGTTATAAGATTCAACAACATGAAAATCCTTGTGAAGTAGACATATAACCATTACCGGCAACTAATAATAACGTGGTGTGAGGATAGATAAAAGAAATTATTTAATTAGTACACATCGTTGTTATAAGAGTATTTTATATTAAATAGTTATAATTATTTAATTAGTACACATGGTTGTTATAAGAGTATTTTATATTAAATAATTATAATTGTTAGATTATTAAAAATATTTGATTATTCACAATTACCTTAAAAATTAAAAACTATAAATAAAATTTTCATTGAAAAAAAAAATCGCAGATATCAGTATATATGATGGATTGAAAATAAAAATAAAAATAAAAAATCAATAATGTTAGTAGCAACCACGAGAAGACAACTGGTGTTCCAAATTTCCAATATGGTAAATTGGTGATCAACAAGGCTTGTAAAATATCTGAATCACTTTTTGTGCCTCTTATTCGTTTGTTCCAATAATAGGTAGAAAACATAATTTTTTTTTTGAAATATACAAATTAAGTCTCACGAAAATTGGAAAAGTCTTTGTGATCATCCTATTTTATGAGCAAATTCGAGAGTACAACCAAAAGACAACAAACAATAATACGTAATTGCACATGGATGCATTCGAATTTAGTAACAATATAAACGTGACATGCAGTTCCGTCCCTTGGTACTTAATATTAAAATCAATTTTTTTATACAAAAAAAATAAAAATAAAAATTTGACATTAGTTTTGTGTGAATTACATAAGATGTGTTAGCAAATTAGAAAACTATTATAATTACATGGAGTATAATTGTCATGTATTGCATAATTACTAGTATTACTTTAGAAGTATGTATGCTAAAAATTAAATATATTTAATGATTCAACATTTTTTATTGATTAATTGAATATACATTATTTACAATGACAATTAAATTTATAATATAAACACGGTAAACAGAAAAAATAGAAGTGAGAAGAAGAGTCTCTGTAATTTACTCAAGAAATTCTTTATAAGAATTTCTTTATATTGTGACAAAGTACAATTTATATAAGATAAACCCATTAAGTTAGAACTTAGAAGGTTATAAATGGTCAAACATCATTAGCATTCTATTAATATAAATGGTTATGACTTTTATTTATAAAAGTCGTATGAGATTTCAATGCAAGAGAATGACCATCCACCAAATAATTCAAATATTCAAAAGAAGATTGTACACGCTAATGAAAATGTTTTTACATAGGCAATAATTATAATTTTTATATTATTAAGAAATATTTAATTTTAA
>JBBPBT010000850.1:16077081-16089863 GCA_037974875.1 Cicer bijugum | reverse complement strand
TCAATTTCTTTTAATCTATTTTATTTTTTAATTTTTAGTTTGAAAAATAAAATCAAGTATTTTGATGTGATATCTTTTTCTTTAATATTAGTTTCTTAAATGCATTTGTTAAGTAGAAGTGAAACATAGCAAAAAAATGTATGGAAATGTATAAATTGATATTGTCTCAAATACCCTCATGATCATGGGAAAACAGTTCTTTTAAGAATTATTGTCAAATGCTTTTAATTAACATGTAGAAATTTTGAAAGCAATACAAATCGAAGTTATTTTTGGTTAATTTGCTCCTATTTTAACACGGATTTTATTTTATACGTGGAGTAAATTAGTACAATAATACATAATTTATTAATATTTAATTTGTTGTAATTTTTTTATTGTTTAAAATATGCTGATGCACTTCATCATCTAAGTTAAGTGGAAAGAGATAAACACGCGACATAGAAATTACTTTATTTGATGATTATAGAAAATAAAGTTATCTAAGATTTTGTTGTAAAGAAAGAGCCAAGTAAAATATGGCTGACTCTCCCCTTTCGTTGCACTTAACGCTCTATATATATGTTTTTTGCTTTTCATTCTTTCTATAAGGTATCGTATGTACAAATCCAACGTCCTGAGTTAGATTCTGATAAAAATAAAAAAATATTAATAATATTTCGGTCTTCAACATGATAAAACAATATACAAATTTGCAAACAGACAAACTTCCTCTAATCAATACTAACATTAACAAAATTACATGATTGGAGATTTAACCAACTCCTCGGTCATCAAATCAAGCACACTAAAAATATTGAACAAAAGTTAAAAATAATCATACACATAACAACTATAACTACGTCTGAAATAAAATATAAATAAAATATCCAAAATAGTTAATAAATTGATATAAACTTTATATCATATCAATTTTTTAAATATATTTTATTTCAGATGACTATTATACTTACGAGTGACATTAAAATTTGAATTTTCCGTGTTTGTTTTCTTTTTCATTCTTGATCCAATCTCATGAGAATTGCAGATCTAAGTCTCTCTTCATTTCTCATATTATTAGGAACTTGAACAACAACATCTTGAACCATAATTTGATTAACACAAGAAATACTAGCATGATGTACCTGAAACTCCAAATCCTTCAACGCACTCATTAATCTAGCACCAGGGTGATTAACATTCTCACATTGAACTCTCACCATAGCATCACCTCCAATAATCTTCACTTCAATCTCCGAAGCATTATTATTATTACAACTTCTTTTTTGGTCCACCACAGTTGAAGTCGTCGCTGTACTTTGATTATCCATATTTTCAATTTTCACTTTTTTCAATTCCTTTTGTTTCTCTAATTCCAACTCTTCAATCTTTGATTTCAACTCGTTGATGAAATCAACTGCATCTGATAACAAAGAGGCTTTATCCATCCTTGAAACATTTGGAACCACAGCTCTTAAAGCATAGAATCTATGGTTAAGTTTCTCTCTCCTCTGTCTCTCAGCTTCCACATGACTCATTGGTGTTGGATTTCCCAGTAATGTTTTTCTTCCTCTTTTCTTCAGTTCTCTTTTCTCAAAAGAATCATTTTTTGTTGTTTCTAATAGTGGACAATATTCTGAATCGGAATATTCAGAATCTACATAACAAGATGAAACAGTTGTTGGTTTTTTTTGCAATGTTCTGTTCATCGTTTTTTGCATCTCATCGGTTTCTTCGCCGGTGCCGGAGATGATACCCACGTCGGTGAACAAGATGTTTTGCTCGAAAGTTTTGATTTTGTCAAGTGGGTCGGTGAAGAATAGATCTAATTTTGAGTTTGATTCGAACAATGATGTTTGGAACATTGATTTGGCTTGGTGTACGAGGTTCCAATTTTGTTGGATATTTTCGTAAGAACCCATTTCGATTACTCCGTTAGTTGTCGGAATAAAAATTAAGGTTTCGATTCCATGCACGTGAGCTTCATTGGATCTATCACAATTATAAAATTGAAGTTCGTGTTTGCTATTCAACCAAAGTACTGAATCTAAAGCAAAAGCTTTACCGGGTAAAGAATTTGAAGAAGAATTACCAACAGAAAACGTTCGACTCAACGACATAATGTAGAACAACAAAGCATCGCCGTTTGTACCCGTGTCATTGTCGTTTACTATTTTGGAAGAAGTTGTTGTTGTTTCTTTTGTGTCATGGAAATGACCTTCACCCCATGTTAAGAAGATGTTATCTTTTTCGTCTTTTGTTGTTTGCCAAAATATGGCGTAGACCCAATGGTTTGGTTGGGCTTGGAGTAAAAATTGAAGTTTTTGTTCAAGGGTTGGTATTTGTGGTGGTGGTGGTGACGGCGAAGGGTTTTTTTCATGGGGAAATGATATCATAGAGGAGGATGAAGAAGGTGAGACGATGAAACCTTCCATAGGAAAAAGCATAAGAAGAGAAACAAGAGTTTTTTTGTTGTTGTTGTTGTTGATGAAATTGGAAAAGTTGGGGGAGAAGGGAACAAGGGGCTGGGATTTGATTAATTGAGTAATAAAAGTGGAAGTCTTTATGTTGTACGAATGAATAGTCTTTTTGTTAGAGTAAGGAAAAGATTTAGGAGCACAAGTGGCAACCAGGAGGTTACTTCAACTTATATGGGGAGAAAAGACAAGAGAGTTCAATTTTGTGGGAATTTATTTATTAAGAAAAATGGGTACAATGATGTTGGGATTAAGATGCTTTCCTTTTTATCACTCTCTCCTTCAAGGGTAATAAAGAGAAAGAAAAAAATATTACATAATATTGATTGTACTATTGAATTTGTTAATAACTTAAATTATTTTATTAATTTATTTTTTTAGAAAGATAATTAATTAACCTTTTATTATTGATTATAAAAAAATACAAATTAATTCGGAATATGTGAACATGTTAGTTAAAAATAATTAATATTGATGAAAATTCAAAATAAAAATATAAAAAGAAAAAAGTTTATGAAGAGAAAGAGAGGTAACTATTAAAGAAAAATTGATGCAGTTGAAAAATCGAAAAATATTTTGTAAAGAAAAAGACCAGGAAAAAAAAGCATAATATAATGAAGGAAATAATGATTGAAGAAAAATGAGAAGAATGCACCCAATTTCAAAATGTTGAGCTGGAATAATGGTACCTATGAGGCACTACAACCACGTGAAGTGAAAGCGAAAGGTGCAAAGACGCAAATATCGTAGGACAACAATAGTGCTAAGTGGTGTGTGGTGAGCAGGGTCTTTTATGATATTATCTGGATAAGTGCTAAGAAACATTTAGATATATTTTTATAATATTGATACATTCGAAACCTATTATAAAAAGACCTCATACATTAAATATATAACCATCAAAATAATTATTTACTCTTCTTAAATATTTATCTTCTATGAACTTGTAAAAAATCAAATGCGCACATATACAAGAGGAAATTTTTTAAATGATTGTCTAATTACATACATAAAGATATTTTGATAGTGGTCAAAATTAAAAAGGATCCAACACTTTCAAAATATGAAAATATGTAAGGATAGAATAGTCTAATTCGTCTCTTAGAGGTATATGATATCACCTATTTATGATTTGATTTGACCTGTCTTGCTTAATAATTAAAATAGATCAATTTCAGACTTAAAAAAAATCTATTTGATCGGTCTATATATTTTTTTATTATTATTTATTAACATTGTTATTTTTTATTATTATTATTTATTAATATTTTTATTTTTATTTTTATTTTTATTTTAAATTTACTAATTATAAGTTTATTTTATTTTTTATTTAAATAAAGAAATGAAGCATACTTCATTAAAATATACTATTAGATTTTAATAGTATATTAAAATAGAAAGTATGCTATTTGAAACATACTTGCTAGTTATAATTTTATTAAATTTGATTATATATAAAGGTTTAGTTTAGTTTATTTAAAAAAAAATATAAAATATATTATTTAAATATTTTAATGTGAAATAGATTTTCTAGTGAACCCAAAAAAAAATTTTTTTAAAAAGTATAATATATATTTTCACCATACAATAACAACTTAGAAAAATTAATATCACACACGATATAATTTTTTATATGAAAAACTTTTTCAAAGTATGAGACCTAATCTTAAAAAATCTTCTTAATAGAACACAAATTTCATCAAAACAACCGCAACACAACATAGTTGACCTAAGACAAATTTTAAAATGAGATCTTTTAAAAGCTATAATAGTATGTTAGTAAAATTATTAAAAAAACCAAAATTTAGTTTTTAGATATTTTAGAATATACACTATAAGAAAACACTTAATATATGGTTAACTTAAAAAAGAATTTTTGGCGGAATAAAACTTATAAATTACTGATCAAAAAAGTATTCACAAATAATAAATATTTTTTTTTGGCTAATTGTAATATGTGGCGACCAAAAGCAGTCACAAATTTACTGAAGGAAAAAGTTATTTGAATTTGTGGCGAACAATACTCTTAAAACAGAGTTGATTGATTGAAAATATTAACATGATTTTATAGCAACATATACCATCACAAAATCAGAACATCGTAGCACTATAATGGTTTAGACTACCACAAAGTGTGATCGTGCAACATTTTTTAGAGTTTAGACCGCCAAAAAAGCTGCATTTTTTGAGGGTCCAAATCGCCACAAAGACAATATATCACTCTTCCTCTCATTTCTCATTTCTAACTTATATCTATTTTTTTCTCTCTCTATATTCTCTCTAAATTTTCTCTTTACCTTCTCTCGACAAATATTTTTCCTCAAGTTTTATTTTTCTCTATCTTTTTTCTTTATATTGTCTCTTGAGTTTATATAAATCTTTATTTTATGTTTTGTTTTCTAATGTTATTTTTTCTTATTTAAAGATATTTATTTAATGAATATTATTAATTTTCATTTTGATAGTGGTATTATTAGGTTGATTACGGAGAATTGTTATTTATTTGTAAACTTCGAGTGAGACACTATCTTACATCAAGTTACTATGAAATGCATTTTAAATATAGATTATTAATTTATATAATTATTGTTAAAAAAACATTATATGGTTATAAATTATCTTTGGAGCGGTAGTATTTTATTTTAAAATATATAATATATTATTTTAAAAATTAGCTATAATATTATTTTTAAACTTTAATGATATATAGTAAGATTAGATTAAAAAAATACTAGTAAAATATTTAAATTGTGAAATTTTTACTCAAATGAAAATGTAGTTGTTTTGGAATGTTTTATTTTATTTGATAGTAATAACTTAATTAATATTTTTTTTTTATGATATAATATTTTATTTATATTTATATTTTCATTTTTTAAATTATATTAAGATTAATTTATATATATAATTTATTTTTTTATTTTAGTTTTGAATTTTATTTAATAAAGTTATCAATTTACAGCGACCTAAGCCCTACAAAATGAGACACTTCTTGGCGGGTTTAGCCCTCACAAAGTGCAATTTTTTTATAAGCTTGATCCTTTGTGATAGTCTAAATCCTTACAAATTTGTGGTGTATTTTGCGTTTAAATCCTCACAAATGGTAATAAAAAATAGACTTTTGTAACGGTTTTGCCAGCCACACAATTTTGTGATTGATTTATTTGTGGTTGCCTTAAACCGTTACAAATTTGTATGTGATTGTTTTTTTTTTTCTATATGAAGACTTTTGACCGCCACAAAGTAAATATTTTATTATAAATAATAAAATTATTTATTAATTTAATGAAATCAATTTTGTGGGATTTTTTTAAATTATAATAAAATTAATTGATTTTATATTTGTCGAGACAATATTTCTTTTAAATAACTTTTTCTTTAAGTTTACTTTAAAATAGTAGAATAAAACAACTATCAAGTAATTTTTATTTTTATTTTTTTTAGGTCTAAAACAACTATCGTACCCTTAATCCGCTTTGACACGCAAAGGTGAAACTAATCAATAAAAAGACAATCTCCACAAAATAGAGTATTCTAAGCTAGATTGTCATGTTTATTTTAAGCATTTGACTCTTATTGGTCTCATACTTTAAGGGTTGTGGACCGTAAACCCAAGTTCTTATATCCGAAATATTTGGTGCCGATCGTGGATTCGCAATGTAGTCATTCCCATCCCTTCCATCGAATATTTACCAAGAGAGTCTGCATACAAGGATTCTACCAAATCCATCTCCTCTGAAAGGATTCTTATATCCGAATATTATTAAGTAATATTTATATTGTTAGTATTTTTATGAAAATGTGAATCTAACATTTGATCTATTCTCTAACTTGTTACCCCAACTATCAAGTCAAGCTCATAGAGACTATTAAAACATAAAATACATTAATGTGTGAATTTAAAAATTATTGAAATTTTACATTAGAAAACTATAATATTTTGAGTAGTTTTTAACTCCATAAATACTAAAGTCTCACATTTAATACAAAACATATTTGAGTTTGTTTGTATCACTATACAATGAATTTCAAACTCTTGTGAAAAGTACACCAAAATTAGACGTATTTATCAATTTTCTCTTTTCTCCCTTTTTTGTACTGATTCAATTTATTTCCGAGCCACTTCTCCCCTTTCTTTATGCCCCTTTGATATTTTAGAGTGGTTTTATATCGTAGTCTCTTCGATTTTTATAGCGGTTGTTATGCCGCAGTTACTTCATTTTTTGAGTGGTCCTAATACCACTTTCATTTTACAGCAATTTTTATGTCGTAGTTTTGTCGATTTCTTAGTGGTCTTAATACCACTATGAGCGGTTTTTGTGTCGCAATCTTTTAAAACGATTTTTTTGTTGTAGTCTTTTTGATTTATGACTGGTCATAGTACCATATTGCGAGTGACTTTAATCGTCATATTGAGAGTGATTTTAATCGTCATATTGAGAGTGACTTTAATCGTCATATTGAGGGTGTTCTAGAACGGTTTTCTACGATGCAATAGAATTCTGATATAGTTTATTTGAGCTATTTTATCCTGGGACTTTGAGGTAATTAATTTTTCTTGCACAATTTGGGTAGTATCGCGCAACGTCTTAAAGAGAGCGACATAGTCTGCAACTCATCCCAATAATATCTTCGGTGGCATACATTAGTTAAACTTGCTAACTACTCATTATTTTTCTTAAAACAAGTAAATGCATAATTTGAATTATATTACAATACACAACCTAATTCAAATTACTTAATGTGAGCATTCCAATCATGTTCTTCGTCTCTTCAAGTCTTCCAGGCTTCACTGCCTTGGTTAGTATATCTGCGAACTGCACCTCAATTCTGCAATGTTCCAGTGCTAAGTTGTTTTTGTTGACTTGATCACGAAGGAAGTGATATTTTACTTCTATGTGCTTGCTACGTCCATGAGCTGTTGGATGTTTAGCCAAGTCAATAGCAGATCTATTATCAACTCTCAGCTTCATTACTTCACAACACTTGACATTTAATTCCTTGAGCAGCATGCTCAACCAAAGAGCCTGACTAGCACCAAATGCAGCTGAGATATACTCAGCTTCACAACTGGATAATGCTACCGCCTCTTATTTCTTAGAACACCAAGATATGGGAGCATCACCAAGCATAAAAATATACCCTGAGGTGCTTTTTCTATCCACACTGTCTCCACTCCAATCTGCATCAGTGTAACCAATGACTTCAAACTCAGAATTTCCTGTTGCAGTAGGTAATAGAATGCCACAATCCAATGTTCCTTTTACATACCTAAGAATTCTCTTAGCTGCAAGCAAGTGATCTTTGCAAGGTTTTTCCATAAATCTACTAACTAGACTGACACTGAAGGTAATGTCTGGTCTAGAATTGCAAAGATATCTCAGTGATCCTAAGAGCTGTCTGTATAGTGTAGAATCAACCAGTTATGTATCTGCACCAGTAGTGAGTTTAATTCCTGGTTCACAAGGAGTAGTTGCAGGATTGCAATCAGTCATATTAAACCTCTTTAATATGTCTGTTGCATGTTTCTTTTGATGAAGGAATATGCCTCTCTTGAATGACACAAATTCCATACCTAAGAAGTAACACAATCTGCCTATATCAGACATTTCAAATTCCCTCATCATCTCTATTTTGAAGTCATTGATCTCTTGTTCACTGTCACTAGTGACAAGAAGATCATCCACATACAGACAGAGTATTAGCACTCCAGACTTACCACAATCTTTCAAGTATACACCATGTTCTGTAGTACATTTCACAAACTGTAATTTCAGTAAGAACCCATCAATTCTTCTATTCCATGCTCGTGGAGCCTGTTTCAAGCCATATAAGGCTTTGTTCAACTTCATCACCTTGTCTTCCATGCCCTTCTTGACAAAGCCAAGTGGTTGCTTAGTGTATACTTCTTCTTCTAAGGGACCATTGAGGAAAGCAGATTTTACATCTAGCTGACTCAATGTCCATTTCTTTCTGCTAGCAATTACAACTATCATTCTTACAATTTCTATTCTAGCTACAGGTGCATAAACTTCATTGAAATCAAGGCCAGGTTTCTGTAGAAATCCTTTTGCTACTAGCCTTGCTTTGTACTTAGCAATCTCACTAGAGGGTTTAACCTTTTTCTTAAACACCCACTTCACTTCTATAGCCTTCTTATTTCTTGGCAAGCTTACCATTTCCCAGGTTTTGTTCTTGTGAATTGATCTCAATTCCTCATCCATAGCATCCTTCCAATGAGGGTGAGCCAGTGCTTCCTCTAGAGACACAGGTTCAGCTTCTGCTAACAATACTAGATTTAGGAGATCACCATAAATGTCAATTGCACTATCAGGAAATACATCATAGTCCTGATATCTGGTTGGTATTGTTGTTTGTCTCAATGATCTTCTTAAGGGTGCAACTAAGTTGCCTTCAACAATTTCTTGTGGCTCATCATTACCTTGCATATCCTTATCCTCTTCTTCTATTTGACTATCATCAAGTTCAACTTCCACTGTAATACCAGTTTGGCTTGCAACATTGTTATTCCAATCCCACTCCTTAGTTTCATCAACTATAGCATCATTGCTTATCACAATTCTTTTGTTCAAGGGATCAAGCAATTTATATGCTCTAGTGCTGTGATAACCTACTAGTATCATTGCTTGAGTTCTTGAATCTAACTTTTTTCTATTTTTCTCAGGCACATGCTTGTAACACAGTGAGCCAAAGATTTTAAAATGTTTCACATTAGGCTTGACTCCACTCCATGCTTCCTCTGGTGTTAATTCCTCAAGCCTCTTCGTGGGGCTTCTATCCAGAATATGAGTTGCAGTAAACACTGCTTCTACCCAGAACTCTTTTGGCAGATGTTTCTCCTTTAACATGCACCTTACCATATTCAATATGGTCATGTTTCTTCTCTCTGCAGTCCCATTGTGTTGAGGGGTATAAGGTGCCATTACTTCATGAATTAATCCTTCTTCCTTGCAGTAATTTTCAAATTCAGTTGATGTATACTCCCCCCACCATCTGTTCTTAGTAACTTGATTGAATTTCCAGCTTGTTTTTCAGCATGTTTCTTAAATGATTTAAATGTTGTAAGGACTTCACTCTTCTTTTGCAACAAGTAAATCCATATTTTCATGGTAAAATCATCTATAAAATAGACAAAGTACAAGTTACCTCCATAAGACTTAGCTTCAAATGGTCCACACACACCTGAGTGTACAATTTCAAGCTTTGTCTTGGCTCTTGTTGGCACTACAGTCTTGTAAGATTTCCTAGGTTGTTTCCCTTCACAGCATTTACCACACACACCCTTTGGAACTTCAATTACTGGCAAACCAGCTACCATGCCTTTCATCTGCGGCTTTCTCATGCTGTTGAAGTTCAAGTGTCCCAATCTCTTGTGCCATTTCCACACACTTCCATTGACTTGAGCAGTTAGGCATTTCTGCTCAAATGAACTCACACCAACCTTGAAGGTTCTTTTCTTTGATACAAGGACTTTCAAGACACATTTGCCATTTGTATCAGCAACTTCCATATGTTCACCTTGCATATGCATTGAGAAGTCCTTCTCCATAAATTGTCCCAAGCTAAGCAAGTTACTTTCCATATTAGGAACATATAGTACATCACTAATCACCACCTTACTTTCATCTACTCTTCTTATGCTCACTTTTCCAATTCCTTTGGCCATTACAGATCTTCCATCTCCAAACTTGATGCTTCTTCTCACTGTTTCATCAAGGTCATAGAACCAATCCTTATGCCCTGTCATGTGATTTGAGCAACCAATATCCAAATACCACCATTCTTCACAGCCTATTTCACTATTAATGATAGCCATCAGCATCACGGTTTCCTGATTATCAGAGTCTTGCGCAAATTGAGCTTCTTCATTTCTCTTTCTAGGCACCTTAGGATTGTTACACTCATCTGCATAATGACCATATTTTTGACAATTGTAACACTGAATATCTTCCTTAGATTTCTTCTTTCCCTTTCCATTACAGTCACCTTCTTTCTTCTGATTCTCGCCCTTAGGATTATTGTCTTCTTGCTTATTGTTCTTCCACTTTCCTTTTCCTCTCTTATTCTTCCAAGATTCACTTCCACCTCCTTTCTTTTGAGATTGTGCAAACAGGGCTTTCTCATTCTCTTTATCATCTTTCTTGATATTATCCATGTTCTTTAATTTCAATTCATGTGCTTCTAATGCACCTAGCAATTGTTCTAGTTTCAATGTATCTAGGTCTTTAGCTTGCTCTATTGCAGAAACAACTCCACCAAAATTTGGGGTTAATCTAGTAAGAACCTTTTCCACTTTCATGGATTCAGATACGATTTCGCCACAGCTCCTCATTTGATTAGTTAGAACTACTAACCTGTTTACGAAACTGGCCACTGATTCATTGGATTCCATTTGTAATAGTCCCAATTGACGCCTCATCGCCATCAATTTCACCTTCTTCGTTTGCTTGTCTCCGGCGTATGTGGTGGCTAGCACATCCCACGCTTCTTTAGCAGTCTCATACTCTATGATCTTCTCAAGAACGTTCGCGTCCATACATTGATAAATCAAGAAAATTGCCTTGTCATCCTTCTTCAATTATTCGCGATGCGTTGCGCTTAATGCTTATGTGGGATTCTCCGCCAAATGTGTGACACCGGTGCTTATGATATCAAGAACACCTTGATACCTGAACACCACCTTCATTTGTGTCGTCCACCTCTCATAGTTGTTACCGTCGAAGATCGGCAGTTTCGCCGGAATCTGGTCGTTGCTCTTTAAATCATTATTATGTAAACTCGAGACTATAAGGGTTGTTTAAAGTTTGAGTAGTTTGTAGAAAATCCTTTTATGGTTAAAAAGTGGATCGTAAAATCCTCTCTAAAGATTGATATGTGACCTGATTGAATCCCTTTCTAGATGGAAAGGAATTGAATCCTTTTACGGTTGTGAGGACAAAACGTAACTCAAGTTAGGTGAACCAGTATATATTGTTGTGTCATATATTTTCTCTTATCTGTATTTACTTTTAGTCTTTTTGATTATCAAATTAAATAGATAAGTTAAATGGTTGATTTTATCTAACCAAGAATGTTCTTCGTTTTCTGTAAACCACTTTAATCGTCATATTGAAAACCACTTTAATCGCCATATTGAAAACCACTTTAATCGTCATATTGTAAACCACTTTAATCCCCTTCCTTGTAAATTGACATTGCTACTTCAAGTATCATATTGCGAACGACATTAATCGTCATATTGAAAACCACTTTAATCGCCAAAATGAAGGTGTAATTCTATAACAGTTTTCTACATTGCAATAGAACTCTGATACAGTTTGTTTGAGCTATTTTATCTTGGTAACTTCGTGGTTGATAGTTTGTCTTACATAATTTTGATAATGCCGCAAAACATTTTAAAAAGAACGACTTACTCTGCGACTCAACCTAATAATATCTTCGATGACATAAATTAATTTTGAAATAGTTTTTAAAACTCAAAAACATCTTTGACTATAGTAATTAAATTTTAATGATGCACATGTTAGGAAAATAAAACATTTTTTAATTAAATAATTTTCTTTTAGTTAAGAAAAAAAATGATATTAAATGAACGGACAATCCCCCAAACATATTTTTCATAAAAAAAAAAAAGTAAATGTATCACGTGTGTGTCTATCAACCGTCGCAATTAATTAACCATCACCTTTACTATTTATCATGAAGCCAACTAGCAATTAATTATTATTAGAATTTTCCTTAATTTCAACTACTATATTTTAAAGACTACGTCAGACAAAATCTATGAATATATTATATTTTGAGTTAGTCATGTCTTTTCAATTTGTTTCGCGATCTCCTTGTTAGATTTTTTTGAATAAAATAGATGAGGGCGCTACATTAATAATTAATAACTAACAAAACATTTATGCATTCGCAATGGAACTTGAGGAGCTATGTTGCAATTAAGAGTAATCACTTGGAAGTAAAAAATAATTAATTAAAAATAAACTGTTTTTAATTTAAATTATGATTGTGTGTTATGAATTTTATCTAGGAAATAAAAATCAAACAATAATTTGATAGATTCAAAAATTAAATTGATATCAACTAATTTAATTTTTTTGTTTTTGATATTTAAGTTTAAATTAAACTTAGTCAAATATTTAATTTTTATTAATTTGAATATAGTTTCATGCCTTTTAAATTTAAAAATCAATATTTAAACGAAACTATTATATTTTATTTCACATTATATTAATGTTATATTAAGAAATACTTTGTATTTAAGTATTTTTAATTATTTATATATTATTTTTTTATTAA
>JBBPBT010000850.1:16042173-16076435 GCA_037974875.1 Cicer bijugum | reverse complement strand
ACACATATGTTACACTTATATATATATATATATATATATTTGTGCAGTTTTTTATATGATTTTTCCTCACTCTACAATTGTGTTTAAATTTTTTTTAGTATATTTATATTGTAAATTTACAACTTAAAATTTTAAAAATTCAATACTCCAAAGGTTATATTCAAGCTTTGCCATTGTCGCGTGATCGTGTGTATATTATTGTTATAATAAACCGAACACTATTGTTATAATATCACAACATGATCTAGTACCATATATTGATAACATTGTTGAAGCAAAATCTTCAATTGATATTTTAAAAATAACAAATATCTTAAGTGAATTGATTAACATGTATTTTTGAGTGAATTGATAAAAGACAAAAGAATATTCAAACAAAAGTTAATCATGCTATGATGAACATGCATATTTATACAAATTCACGTAGTCATTCTCAAATGATATAATAATAATAATAATAATAATAATAATAATAATAATAATAATAATAATAATAATAATAATAATAATAATAATAATAATCTTATCATAAAAAATGGACCCATCTCATACATGCAACAAAACATGCATCAACTTTATGAAGTATGTGTGTCAAGGCAACATTTCTACATGAAGATCTAAAAGAGACTATACTTATGCAATAACCTAGTGATTTTGAAGTCAAAGGAAATGACGATTGAGTTTGTCACTTAAAAAAGTCTTTGTGAGCTCAAACAATCTCCAAGACATTTGTATCTTTGGTGTGACTCTTTTATGATGAAGCACAAATATGATAAGAGTAACTACGACTACTTCATTTATTTTAAATTGTGACAGTATGACTCATCTAGTTAATACTGTTATTTGTGATCTTCCCGCCCTCCATTTTCCTACCATTGGAAATTAGTGAATTTTTTCTTCAAAGAGTATTGAATCCATAACCTATAAGTTAATGGTACATTCATTATCAATAGTTTTATTATTATTATTATTATTATTATTATTCTTTTATTTTAATATTTGTTTCCAAAATATCACACAATTTATTTGAAAGCTTGCTTTGGGATAGACAAATTTTTCGAGGATTATGTTTGATTTGGTTGAAATTGAAAGAGAAATACCAATGATATGCAAGAAATTTATGATCTTGTGTTAGAGTGTAGTTAGATATTGTTCACGTATTTACTTTATCGAGTGTAATTATATATACTAAGGGCCATTGGAGGATTGAGAGAAGTCTATCTATTTTCACATTGTTGTTATCTATCATGATTTTTTTTTTCTTTAGTTTTAGAGTTTCCATATTATATTTTTGTGTTTGATTGTATTCTTTTAATTTTTCTATGTTTGTTTTTTTTTTCCATCAAGTGATATTAGAGCCTTTGTACAGTTTGGTGGAGAGCAAAGGTGGATTCTAAAGTATCAATTATTGTGTGAGTCCAACAGCACCTGAAACTACAATATACTAAAAGATTTTGACATTATATATCCACTAAAAACTTTATGATATTAAATTTAAGTTTAAATATAACACTTTTTTATTTTAGTCCTTGTAAATTTTTTTCGTTTGAATTTAGTTCCTATACAATTAGAGACGATCGACTTTAATCCCTAACGTCAAATCAACATTAAAAGAATGTAGAGTTTTTAAAAAAACTCTTAAATCCTTCTTTTAATTTTTATTCGATTTTTATTTATAAAATAACAATAATTATTAAATTATCAATAAATAAATTTATTAATTAATAATATAAAATATTTTAATTTTTAATATATCATAAAATATGATGTTTTGGCGTGTATTTATAGGTCTACGTGTCATGATATTTTATTACTTCTTTTTTTAGAGATCAAAATCGACTGTATTTGATTTTCCAGAAAATAAATCCAAATAAAAAATATACAAAAACTAAAATAAATAAAAAAATATTTATAAGTCATGTTTAAACTTTAAATTTATATATATATATATACATCACAAACCTTATATCTCTAATATTTATCTCGTTGATAATCTTATTTCATCCTATTCAATTGACATTGTTAGGAGAATGATTGATGTACTCTCACATTTTTAAGAATTAAACAGGTTGATTATTCTATGTTTAAAAATGTGATTTACTATTAAAGTTATGTCTAAGTGTGATACTATAAATTACTATGTAGTTGCTGTTCAATAATTTAATACAACAAATTGTAACTATCATTTATTTTATCAACGATTTTCTTCTTATCATTTTCAGAAAAGTGGATTTAATACCAACAAATTTGCCAACATAGCAAACAATTGTCTAATAATTTTTTTAAAATATATAATATAATCTAAGAAATTGAAGGGTTGTGATGAGATGTTTGTTGTAACTTTTATATTTTATATTTTATATTTGATTATATATTTTCACCATTTAGTTGAAGCGCCGCCAGAAAACTATGATATGATGTGACAAAATGTACTGTATTACCGTATAAACGTGAAGCATATGACTGAAAACTTTTGCTGCATATAGAAAAATGATGGACCCACTGAACTATTATACTTGATAGTTAATCATATTATATTAAAAACTCCATTATTAATTCCTTTAAAAAACTCCATTATTTAAACTGCATTATTTTTAAGTGAAAAAAAGTGTGCTTAATTTGCTGCATCTTATTTGTTGACGTAGTTTGTTTTGCGGCATGATTACTCCTTAAGTCATAATGCAAATTTAATACTCTACACCGTACAGTATAACACATGTGGACGGTTTTCTAGAATAAAATTAACCAAACTTGTTCTACGAAGAGAAAATTATGAAAGCAACATGATCAATAGCATATCTTGCACAAAATATTTGAGAAAATCGGAGAGCGATAATAAGTATTAATTGAAATATTATAATTGAAATTTAAATATTATAATTGAATTTTTTAAAAGTTATATAGTTTGTTTAGAGTATCACACAATTCATACATAATAGATAAGTTGAAAAAAATTAGAATTTCAATTTTCACAAGTCATATAATTTTCACAAATCACACAATTCAATCAAATAAAATATATCCATTTTATAATTTTCATCTTTGTCAAAAAAAAATTATTCTTTAAAAAATGCATCATTTTTTTTTTTAATTTTAAATATCATGTCACTTCTAAAAAATACGCATATTAATTAAAACAATTCACAATTAAAAAATAGTATCACACTATATCATATATCGATAATTAACATGAAAAAAATTTGTTAATAGTCGAGTTGTTAATTAGGGTGGTAGAAGCTTGTTAATAATTAATAGTCGAGTTACTAATTAGGGTGTTAGAGTTTATTAATTCAAGATTAATTAGTTTATCCTTCTCTATCATATATAGTTTATGTATATACAGATTTGTTCTATTAATTTTATTATATTTTATTAGTATAAATTCGGATATTTTAATAATTTATTACTATTATTTTTTATAATATATATATATATATATATTTTAATAATTTATTACTATTATTTTTTATAATATATATATATATAAAAGAAATTAAAAAATATAAGGATGTCATGGGACCTGTCCGCTCATAAGAATATCCGCCACTGTCAACATCTACTATATATAGTTTTCAAGAAAGGGCACTAATTTTTATTTATACAATTAATATATAGGCGATGATGGACCCTTGGGTAGAAAAACACAAAGCAATCAACGATAGAAAGTTTGGTTAATTTTATTTTTGGTTTTAGTATCTACTATATATAGTTTTCAAGAAAGGGACATTAATTTTTATTTATACAACTAATATATAGGCGATGATGGACCCTTAGGTAGAAAAACACAAAGCAATCAACGATAGAAAGTTTGGTTAATTTTATTTTTGGTTTTAGTGGATAACTTTAGCTAATTGTTTATTGGAGACGCAATTCGTATAGTTATAGTAACAATACTACTTTTTAATTGTTTTAATTTAAGTCAATTATTTATTTAATTTTTAAAAGGTGAATATGTGGTCATATTAATATTTTAATTTATGGTTAACTCTATTGTAACTTTTAGATCACGTGGTAAATGTGCTTCATTGCATGCATCTTACATTTTTTTCAAAAACTCACACATGATTTATGCATCTTCACTCATATTTTATTTATATTCAACAACTTTTGTGTCACATTGTTCATTTTACGTTTGCATTGCAATTACCACATACATGCACTTTTTTTTTAAATAATAAAAATAAAAATAAAACAAATTTATCTCATTTTATTTACATTATAAATTTTAAACTCATATTTGGTTTAGTCATCATTTTATTTTATATCAATCGATATGCATCGGTAACCAATTCGAAGACGATCATTTTTATCTATGCATCGGTAAGCAATCCGAGATCATTTTATCTATTTCGGTCTGAGATCATTTTATCTATGTCATTTTATCTATTTCGGTAAGCGATCATTTTATCTATGTCATTTTATCTATTTTTATCTATTTCGGTAAGCAATCCGAGATCATTTTATCTATGTCATTTTATCTATTCCGGTAAGCAATCCGAGATCATTTTGTTTATGTCATCGGTAATCAATCCGAAGACGATCAGATTTTTATTTACTTCCCTAAACCATTGGTCTTAGTCATTTTATTTATTTATTTATTTTTAATCTTTTTTCATGTCAAATTATTTTACTTTTACCTTTGAAATTAATTTACTTTCGAACAAAAATTTAGGTTTTATATTTAATTATCTTTTTACCGAGTAAAATATAATTAAATAGGGGCAGCTGTAGTACCTCGATTTTGTCCTACAAATTAAAAATAATTTAAATAAATATTTATCTAAAAATTATAAAATTTATATTGGTTTTATTACATTACATTTAAAATAAATAAATAAATAAAAACCAAGGAAAACAAAAAAATATAAAAATATATTCCCTGATTTTTCTCTTTCTATTCCTCTGCTTCAGCCTGCAAGTTCTCTGATAATGTTGAGGTTGCTTGATAATATTGTAAAAAACAGTGAGGTTGCTTGATAATATTGTAAAAAACAGTGAGGTTGCTTGATAATGTTGTAAAAAACAGAGCTTAACTTTATACAATGGACACAATCGTGGCCTGTTTTTGTCTATATATTGAAACAAAAAATCAATCAAAGAAAAAACACTAAAACACAGGTTCTAAATTTTGAAATAGAGAGGAGGTGAGATTTCGAAATAGAAGATCTATCTTCTTTGCTTTTGACATAAATCAAGAAAAAAAGAGGAATTTTCTAAAAAATCAGAAAAACGAGAGAAAGGTAGAAGATAGAGTGTTCTTAGAGAAACAGATTTTACCTATAACAAACTCAGATCTATCAAACCCAAATCCAGCAAACAGATCCATCAAACCCATGTCCATAGCTAAAGGATATTCAAACCCATTTTAACAACACCGATCAAAGAGACAACCACACACCATCTTCACCCGCATCGGAAAGTTCAGCCGCGCACTACAACATCACCTCCATCTTCACCGTCGCAGATATCTGGAAAGGCATGTATATTGTTTTTTTTACTCTCTTTAAGTTTGTTTTGCTTTTCAAACTTTATATTATGGAAAGATATAAACCCCACTATGTTAATGACTAAATTTGGAAGTGAGTTTGGAAGTAGAGTTTGATTTGTTGGAAGATTGAAAACTTTATTTTATTTAACGTTGCTTCCCTGGTTTGGTTTGGCTTATAAGACTATAACTTCTTTTAGTTTTTATTTTATTATTATTATTATTATTATGTAAAGATATTGCTTTATATTCTTACTGCTAGTGCCAGCCTTGCTATCTCTACCTATTATCAATGTGTTGGTTTTTGCAAGAAGTGACCGCCTGCCATTCTGCTTCTTTTTCCCTCTGATATCACGTTAGCCAACAATAAGCAATATGTGTGCATGTGATGTTGAATTAATACTTTATTTCATTTAACTTAAATAATAATCATTTAATTTAATAATAATGGTTATTTAATATAATTAAATTGTTTTAATATAATTAAATTGATTTAATATAAATAATTATAGATGTAATTAAATAACAATAAACATCATTTACTTCATTAGTGATTAGTGTTAACTGATTTTATTTTATTTTTTTTTCTCTTTTGATTTGTACTATTTGATATAAAAATGATTTTTTTTTCTCTATTTATTTATTTAAAAAATATTTAGAAAGAAGCTTGCACTTGTAAACAATTTTTTTGTCCCATTATTAAATTGCGTTTTCATTTATTTAACAGATTAAATTACAAGTTTATATATCTCTTTTGCTCCTATTTTATTTTTATGCTCATTATTGATTTCATTTTGTAGAATCATTTTAAACTTATATTTAATTTTTAATTTTATTTATTTATCTATTTATTTATTTATTTTTTAAAAAGGAAGAAAATAAAGATAAAATTATAATCAAATATTGTAAGGTTAATTAGATGTGACATCTTTTTAATCTTTGAGTTATTAGAACATAAATTGTGACAATTTGATGGTTCTAAATCTCATATTCACAAATAAATTAATAAACTAAAAATCATAAATAAATTAATCATAAAAATTATTTCAAGTTAATTAAAAATGATATTTTAATCCCAGAGTTACATAATACAAATTATATATTTTGATAGTTCTAAAACTTATTTTTATAAATAAATAGATCTAAAATTAACTTTTTTTTAATCTTGGAGTTGTTAAGACACAAGTTGTACTACTTGATAGTCTTAAAACTCTACTTTAAAAAATAATCAAATATTCTAAAAAAAAAGGGTTAAATTATATGTGACATTTTTTTTACTCTTTTTTGAGACACGGGTTGTACAACTCGACCGTCTTAAAATTCATATTTTAAAATAATTATTCAAATCAAGCAAGTTTTCGTTATGTTCGTCAAAATTAACTTTTTTATTAAAATGCAATTTATTTAAAAGCAATCAACACATCCGCATTTTCTACCAAGAACTACGTAGCTTTGATTTCTCCATCGCACCGGGAGATACGTAGGAGCAAGATCACACTCTTGTCAAGCACAATAATAAAAAACTTTTTTTTACTCTTTTAAATACGTTTTTATCGCGTTTATAAAAATAATTTATATTCATATTTAATAATAAAAAATAAGTATATTTAAGTTGATATAATTTTGCACAATTAATTATAGGTAACCGTTTTTTAGCGGATGTCGTAGGGTGCTAATACCTTCCCTACGTATAATTGACTCCCGAATTCAAAATTTGGTATCAAAGACCATTTTTTATATTTTTTTATATTTTTAAGGGTTTCCCAATATTTTTCCTATTTTAAAATAAATTTTGGTGGCGACTCCATTGAATTCGAGGAAAACTCGAAATTTTAGGCCGCGACAGCTGGCGACTCCACTGGGGACTTTTAGAGAGTCAAGCCTAACAAATTAATTGTGCATAATATTTTTTTTAACTTTTTCCATATTTGTTTATTTTATTTATTTTTTATTTTTTATTTTCTTTATGTGTTTATTATTTTTTTTTAATAAGTATTAGCTAACATTATAATATTCGTTTAAATTAGTAAATTATTTTTATTTTATTTTATTTTATTTATCTATTTATTTTGTATATATATATTTTGTTAGTATTATGGATTTATTGAATCATGTTTATTTAATGCCTACACATTTATTAAGACACACACTTATGAGTGGAACCTTATACCCGGGTTTGAACAAAACTTAAGTTTAGATTCGAGATTGCGTAGTGGTAGCCTTCTGGATGTACATCCTGTTTGGTTAACATGAAGATCTCACCTAGAGTTTGATTCTGTTGAGGTTATTGTCACTCCAAATAGTTTACCTATTGTTGTTGACAATTTTCCAAAATAGAATTATTGGCTCTTGGAACCGTGTTTAGAACCATAGAGCCTCCCTTGTGAGAATTTCACTACATAAGTCAATAGACCCTTTCAATGTAAGAATATCCATAAAAAACCAATAAATTATTTCATATATTCAAGAATTTACATATATTAGTTTCATTCATACTTCATGATATATTTTTTTTCTTTCCTCTCTTTTTCTAAGGAAAAATAAAACATAATAGCATTTTGCATTAATTTTCAGGATTTTTGGGGAATCATACAAATCTTAGTCACGTGTTATTTAAGTGGACAATGGGATCGGAAAAAAGGAAAACCTTACTTTTAAAGTTCAAGCAACCTGATTTGAAAAGTTTAAGAGACATCAGCAATCAAATGAAAACTATGCTACGTGATAGTTTCTTTCACAAATATGGGAAGATCCTAAATCTCTTGGCAGTAAATGTGCAAATAGGTGCCCTCACCGCATTGGCTCAGTATTATGATCCTCTCTTAAGATGTTTCACCTTTCAAGATTTTCAGTTGGCCCCAACATTAGAGGAATTTGAACGAATATTGGGTTACTCCTTGGAAAGAGGAAATCCTTACCGATATATTGGGCAACCACCGAAGTTGGAAACAATTGCTGAAGTGTTGAAGATCGACGTAAGAGAATTGGCAAGTACAAAAGAGGAAAAAGGGGCTATTCATGGGTTTTCAAGAAAATATCTAGAGCAAAAGTGCCAAGATTTAGCCGATAGAGAAGAATGGAGTACTTTTATAGATGTTTTGGCCCTCATTATCTACGGTATTGTTATATTCCCAAACCTTGATAACTTTGTAGATTTTGCTGCCATAAATGTATTCTTAGCTTTTAACCAACATAAACAAAACCCAGTTCCCGCGATTCTTGCTGATGTATACTACTCTCTGCACATGCGACATGAGAAGAAGGGGGGAACAATTTTGTGTTGCGTTCCAGTGTTATATACTTGGTTTGTGGCTCACATGTTCAAGAAAGGGTATCATGTTGGGATTAAGAGTAATCGTGAATGGGCGCAGAGTATAGCTAGTCTTACTGGGGATACAATTTCATGGTATTATAGAGAACAAGGAGTGGAAGAGGTAATATGCCGATGCGGAGATTTTCCAAATGTACCTCTCATGGGAACGAAAGGATGTATTAATTACAATCCAATGGTAGCTCTAAGACAACTTGGCTACCCCATGTTGGATAAACCAGATGATAGGTCATTAGAGGCTTTTGTTTTGCACAATACGGGTATAGTAGACCCACCAATATTGAGAAGGATAAGTCGAGCTTGGGAGTTGATCATTAGAAAAGGAAAAATACTCGGATGTAGAAGTTGCAGCACAAAAGAACCCTATCAACAATGGGTAAAGAAAAGAGTCCAAGAAATTAAGCTGCCTTTCCACAATACAGCCTCAAGTGATCAGGATATGCCTGAAGCCACCTTTGTTACAAGTGAAGAAATAGAAGAGCTCAAAGCATCATTGTTAAAATCTGAAGAGGAGAAAAAAGAGCTACAAGCAAAGTTAGAACAAGTCTCCCAAGAAAACGAGAACTTACGATCAGAAAACACATGTCAAAGTCAATTTATTGAAAGAAGCAACAAGAGGTTGAAAACTAAAAAAGAAAATAAACTTGATATACAAATTTGTTTGAGAGGTGCAAATGAAGAGTTAGATGTGCGAAATAAAGAAAAGAATGCGGCTATTGAAGAAGCCTACATGTGGAAGCAGTTGTGGACAAAATCAGCAAGCTCTGAGAAGAAGGTAAAAAAAGAGTTTGAAGATTTAAAGAAACAACTAAAAGAAATGGTAGCTAAATACGAGAGTCAAGTAAGGGATGAGAGGCAACAGAAAGAAGAAATTGAAGAATTACTCTCAAAACACCAAGATGCACTAAAAACAGAAATGGAAACTTCTAGTGAGTTGAAGAATTACATTGATTATCAAGAAAAGATCTATGATGACTTGAAGGATGAAACCATATATTGGAAGGAGCGTTTCATGGTGTTGCTTGGACAATTGAAGAATCAAGAGATTTATAAAGAGTTGGAAGATAAAGGAAAACATTGGAAAGATTGCTTCTCAAAATTGGCCATGCTAGCTAATCAGGCAATCATAAAAATTCCAAAACACTTAAGAGAGATTGATGCAATCATGCACCCACTCAATACTCCAATCAAAGTCTACAAGTTCGTCGAATATTGCAAACATTTAGTAGAAGAATTGGAGGAGAAAATCGGTTGTCCTATTGGAAAAGATGATTGAAATACCATAATCGATGTAGCTTTTTAATTTAAATGCAATGTACTTTTTTCTCATCAATGAAGGATTTGCTGTTTTGTTTATCGATTCCCATGTTCTTCTTTCATTAATAATTCGTGCAAGACTTATGATTCCCCAACATCCACATAAAAAAGGGAGATAATAATTGCATTCCATTCATGTTTAATACATACTCATAAATCTTTTATTGTTTTAAAAAAAAAAACAGAAAAAATCAATAAAGCTGTTTCCCCGACATCCTTATCGGACTCGTGCAAACTCAAAGATCATGGAAGAACTTGAGCAAAATCAAGAGGTGATGAGAATAGATGTCAACCAATTAAAGGACAAGGTTGATCAAATCTTAGAAGCTATATAAGCTTTGTCAAGGAAGGGGAACATAGATGAGAATCCTCCGGCTGTAAATGAAGAACAACAAACCACTCCTTCTCATCCACCAAGCTTTACACCGACTATCCAACAACCTCGTACAACAACTATACAATTTCCTATGTACGGTCTTCCACCCGGTTATACTCCACCCTTAGTCGCCAACCCCATGGAAAACAACCCAAACCACTTAAATCCCCAAAACACTCTACCATCAGAAAATACTCCATATATTGCACCCCAAGTACCCAATTTCAATGCTAATGGGACTTGGCATCAACCTCACATTGGGGATGATACACAATCAAAGGAAAAATTCCAGGTCTTGGAAGAGAGAATAAAAGCTATTGAGGGGTATAATGTTTATGGCCTCGAAGCTTTCGATATGTGCTTGGTTCCTGATGTGACCATCCCTCCCAAATTCAAGATTCCTGACTTTGAAAAATACAAGGGAAACACATGTCCTAAAAATCATCTAACTATGTATTGCAGAAAAATGGCATCTCATACTCATAACGATAAACTTCTCATTCACTTTTTCCAAGATAGTCTGAGTGGGGCATCATTAAGTTGGTATATGCATCTTGAGCGAAATCAAATTCGTTCATGGAAAGACCTAGCTGATGCCTTTTTGAAGCAATACAGGTACAACGTTGACATGGCCCCTGATAGAATGCAATTGCAAAATTCCTTGAAAAAGGACAACGAAGCTTTCAAAGAATACGCACAACGGTGGAGAGAAATGGCATCACAAGTAGAACCCCCATTATCTGAAAGAGAAATGGTGGGTATGTTTATGGATACTCTCCAGTCGCCTTTTTACGACAAGATGATAAGGAGTATATCATCAAATTTTTCTGACCTTGTCATGATAGGAGAAAGGATAGAAAGCGGGATGAGGAGTGGCAAGATCGTCTGTGCAACAACTAGCGTGAAACGACCCCAACCGACATTCACAAAAAAGAGAGAGGGGGATGCCAATGCTGTAATGATAAGCCCTAGAGTCTCCTATTTTCCACCCATCAATTCTTATCGACCCCCAAATTTGCAGCCCCCGATACCACAAACTCCTTACATCCATTATCCATATGTGGCCGCAACTACACAAGTTCCATACTCTCAATATCACCCTTCAAGACCACCTTTTTATCAACCACCACCTACCACATTTTCCCCACAAAATCAATGGAACCAGAACCCAATCTCAAATCTCTATAGACCACCTATCAATCGAGAAAAAAGGATAACCCGTTTTGATCCAATTCCCATCACGTATAGCCAATTGTTGCCCCATTTACTTCAAAATTCAATGGTAGTCATAAGACCAATGAAACCTCTTGAACCACCATTTCCAAAATGGTATAATCCGAATTCCAAATGTGAATATCATGCAGGAGCCGTTGGGCATTCCATTGAAGATTGTCAAGCCCTAAAATCTAAAGTGCAAGAATTGATTAATTCCAAATGGCTTACCTTCAAGGAAGACGGTCCCAACATAGGGAGTAATCCTTTACCGGGCCACAGGGATGCCTCTGTAAATGTCATTGAAGATGGGATAGACCAATATGCAACAGATGGTCGTGTGTTCACCATGGGATCATGTATAGAAAGTAGTATATCTTTCCCAAAACCATTGGAAATTCTTTACAAAAAGGAAAATCTTAAGCCAACTCCTAGCAAGCCAAATGCAATAATTGTGCAACCACCGATCCCTTTTCCTTATGGAAATACCAAAGCAGTACCGTGGAAATACGAAGTCACATCCCATTTGGCCAATCATCAACCAAGTGATGGTTGTGAACCTAAAGGAATTGATGTCACTAACATCTCAGGGATTGGTGGAATGACTCGGAGTGGTTGAGTATACACTCCTGAACAACTTAGGAAAAAGGAGGTTCATGTGGAAAAAGGGAAAGAAGATATGTATCATGCCATAAAAGGACAAGAGACCAGTAAAAAAACGGTATTTGAAGAAGAAGCTAATGAATTTTTGAAGTTTATCAAGCAAAGTGAATATAAAGTGGTGGATCAGCTAAATCAAACCCCTTCCAAGATATCAGTTCTCTCCTTGTTATAAAACTCTGAAGCACATAGAAGAGCACTAATGAAAGTTTTAAATGAGACCCATGTTACTCATGATATCACCATCGATCAGTTTGATGGAGTTGTCGGTAACATCACTGCTAGTAGTTGCTTGAGTTTTAGTGATAATGAATTACCAGCTGAAGGGACAGAGCATAATAAAGCACTACACATCTCTGTGAGGTGTCACGATCATATTCTTGCACGAGTGCTAATAGATAATGGTTCATCATTAAATGTCATGCCTAAATCAACACTGTCAAAACTATTTGTTGAGGGAGCCTGTTTGAAGCCTAGTGCTTTGGTGGTGAAAGCATTTGATGGATCTAGAAGACAAGTTGTTGGTGAGATTGACCTGCCAATTCAAATCGGACCCCACATCTTTGGGATAACCTTCCAAGTAATGGATATTAAACCAGCGTACAGTTGCCTTTTAGGGAGACCATGGATTCATGCTGCTGGAGCAGTGACATCTACCCTTCATCAAAAGCTAAAGTTTATAGTGAACAATAAACTGATAATAATATCTGGGGAAGAAGATATGATAGTAAGTCATTTATCTTCTACAGGCTACATTGAAAACACAGAGGAAGCCATAGAGACTTCCTTTCAAGCATTAGAAATTGCCAATGCCGTCGTCATGGGTGAAGAATATCGTTTAAAAAAACCAAAACTATCTACCACATCATTGAAGTTTACCAAATCGATGTTGGAAGAAGGAGTTTTTGTTAATTTGGGAAAGTTGATAGAAATAGCAGAAAAGAACAATAGGTACGGGTTGGGATATATACCTACTCAAGCTGATAAAGAGAAGGCTGCGAAGGGAAAAAGAGAAAACTGGACACCGAATTCACAGAAGATTCCTATTTGTGACATTCGCCAAACTTTTCAAAGTGTCGGATTAATATATGCTCATCAAGTGGCTGTTACAGAAGAGGATCATGTTGATGATGACACCCTCAAGCTAGTGTATCCTTATTCTCCAAACACCAGTCTCAACAATTGGAAGATCCTCGAGTTTCCCGTGTTTGTTAATTCATGTTCAAAGTAATTATGTATTTTTTAACTCCTTTTGCTATGCCCAAGGCTATAAGGATAATTAACTAGGGCATATGTATTTCAATTCCGTACTTATTATAAATAAATGCATTTTCCTAAATTCTCCAACTGGTTTTGTCTTTCTCTTTTCTTTTTTGGACAATCCTTATTCATTTTTTTCCCTTTAATTTAAACAATGCAGAGTCAAAAACGAATATGTTGAAAATGGCAGCGCTAGAACCCTTTCTTGTAATTTTGAACGTTTGATTAATCACGCTGATGAGGATTGTGAAGATGACTGTGAGCCTCCCCCAGAACTAGAAAAGTTAATTGAACAAGAAGCTAAGGTAATCCAACCTTATCAAGAACCTGTTGAGGTGATCAACTTAGGGAATGAACATGATAAGAAAGAAGTTAAAATTGGTATGTCTCTGAGAAAAAGTGAACGAGAAAAGTTGGTTAAACTTTTATTTGATTATGTGGATGTCTTTGCATGGTCATATCAGGATATGCCTGGGCTAGATACTAACATAGTTGAACACAAGCTACCACTCAAGCCTGAATATGCTCCAATTAAACAAAAATTGAGGAGGATGAGACCTGATATGTCACTTAAAATTAGAGAAGAGGTCAAAAAGCAATTTGATGCTGGGTTCTTAGCAGTAGCAAAATATCCTCAATGGGTGGCTAATATTGTACCAGTTCCAAAAAAAGATGGAAAGGTTCGAATGTGTGTTGACTATCGGGATTTAAATAAAGCTAGTCCTAAAGACGATTTTCCTCTGCCTCATATTGATGTCCTGGTGGATAGCACTGCTCAATACTCTATTTTCTCCTTTATGGATGGTTTCTCAGGATATAATCAAATCAAGATGGCTCCCGAAGATATGGAGAAAACTACATTCATCACACAATGGGGAACTTTCTGCTATAAAGTGATGCCATTTGGATTGAAGAATGTCGGGGCAACCTATCAAAGAGCAATGGTAACTTTGTTTCATGACATGATGCATAAGGAAATAGAGGTTTACGTGGATGATATGATTGCAAAATCTCAAACCGAAGAAGATCATGTTGTTAACCTTCAAAAGTTATTTGAGCGACTAAGGAAGTTCAGACTCCGTTTAAACCCTGCTAAATGCACCTTTGGTGTAAGATCAGGCAAATTACTGGGGTTTATCGTTAGTCAAAAAGGGATAGAAGTGGACCCAGATAAAGTAAGAGCAATACAAGAAATGCCAGCTCCACGCACAGAAAAAGAAGTTCGTGGCTTTTTGGGTAGATTGAATTACATTGCGAGGTTTATATCGCATCTCATCGCTACATGCGAGCCAATTTTTAAATTATTGCGCAAAGACCAAAAAGTTGAGTGGAATGATAATTGTCAAATGGCTTTCGAAAAGATTAAGCAGTACTTGTCAAAACCTCCCGTCTTAGTACCTCCAGTTCCTGGGAAACCGCTTATCATGTACTTAACAGTACTTGAGGAGTCAATGGGTTGTGTATTGGGACAACATGACGAATCTGGTAGGAAAGAACATGCTATTTATTATTTGAGCAAAAAGTTCACCAGTTGTGAAACAAGGTATTCACTGCTTGAACGAACATGTTGCGCATTGGCATGGGCTGCTCGTCGGTTGAGGCAATATATGTTATGTCATACAACTTGGTTGGTGTCTAAAATGGACCCAATTAAGTACATCTTTGAGAAACCTGCTCTTACTGGAAGGATTGCCCGTTGGCAAATGTTGTTATCAGAATACGATTTAGTATATGTTACACAAAAATCCATCAAAGGAAGCGCACTAGCAGAGTATTTGGCCCAACAACCGATAGAAGATTATCAATCAATGCAATGTGAATTCCCCGATGAAGGCATATTGACTTTAGGTGAAGAGACCAAATCATCTGATAAAGAAAATTGGATGTTGGTGTTTGATGGTGCCTCTAATGCGTTGGGGCATGGAGTTGGAGCCATTTTGATTTCCCCTGAGAACCAGTTCACTCCATTTACGGCTAGGTTGTGTTTTGATTGTACAAACAACATTGCAGAATATGAGGCATGTGTTATGGGCATTAAAGCAGCTATCGAATCAAATGTAAAATTTCTTGAGGTATATGGAGACTCATTGTTGGTCATCCATCAGACGAAAGGAGAGTGGGAAACGCGAGATTCCAAATTGATTCTGTATCACACCCATATCAAAGAATTGACAGAACACTTTGAGAGGATTACTTTTCACCATATCCCTCGAGAAGAAAACCAGTTAGCTGACGCCTTGGCCACTTTGTCGTCAATGTTCAAAATAACCACTAATCAAGACGTGCCAATCATAAAGATTCAACAAAGAGATAAACCTGCATATTGCTTATCAATAGAAGAAGAGTTTGATGGCAAGCCGTGGTTTTATGACATCAAATGATATGTTAAGAATAAAGAATATCCATTGGGTATTTCAGAGAACGACAAAAGAGTTTTAAGGAGATTGTCAATGAACTTCTTCTTAAGTGGGGATGTGCTTTATAAGAGAAATCATGATATGATTCTCCTCAGATGTGTGGATAAAGCAGAAGCAGAGAAAATCATCCAAGAGGTTCACGAAGGTTCTTTCGGAACTCATGCAAATGGGCACGCAATGGCAAGAAAAATCTTAAGGGCTGGCTACTATTGGTTGACCATGGAGTCCGATTGCTTTAGTCACGTAAAGAAATGTCATAAATGTCAAATCTATGCTGATAAAGTACATGTACCACCCACCTCTTTGAATGTTTTAACATCACCATGGCCATTTTCAATGTGGGGAATGGATGTTATTGGACTCATTGAGCCTAAGGCTTCAAATGGACACCGGTTTATCCTAGTAGTGTAACACCCCAAATTTTATAATAAACTATTTTATTAATTAAATAGAATTTTAAATAATTAATTTGATGTTAAAATTATTTTAAAATATATGTTGATAAATTTTGTGAATAATTTTCGTGATATGGATGTTTTCTATGACGTGCTGGTATGATAGATATTATATTTAATGAGCAATATAAATAATAAATATTTTCTTTATTATTTTACATATCTTTCTAAAAATAAAAGTATTTTAGTGCAATATTTTAAAGAACAAGATTTTATATGATTTTAAGTGTATATGTGAGTTGGTAATTAATATGAGATTTTAATCATTTTTAAGTATCTCTTTTTTTAATTATTTCTAAATATATCTTATTTTAATTATTTATAGAATCTTGAGATCGTAGTAATATTGTGTTTGATTTTCTTTGTTTTTATATACTTATTTTTGAATTGTGATTATATATATATATATATTTATTATGATTTAGTAATTTACATAAAATATTATTGTTATCTCTATTTATTTTATAATTTTTACTATTTTCTAATATGATGGTATTGTTATAATATGAATATTTTGAGAAATAAGTATAATTGTAGGGATTATTTTGAATGTGAAAGTTTCTATTATTAGTAATATGTTTTTTTTATATATTATTTTAATTACTCTAATTTAGAAAATATTACTAATGTTTGAAAAACTAAATGGGGTTTGGAGGAATATTAAAAAGGAGATTAAATAATTATTAGTTTAATTTTAACAAAATAAAAATAATAATAGTAAAATATAAATAAAGAGACCAATGGGGTTGACTCTATGAACCCTAATTGTTAAAAATATAAAACAAACAAAAGAAGGGAGTTGGAAGGGCAGCCGTAGAACCAAAGAGTAAACACAACAACCTATCGTTTGACACTGGAGAGCCATAACTGTCCCAGAAAAGTTTCTCTGTTTTCGTCCAAATTTCAAAATCCTTATTTTGCACCGTTCTTCTTCACTGTAAGTCCGATTTGAGTGAAACAAACGCCAAAACGACCATGTGAAAAGTGGCTATATTATCCATTGATTGGGTTTCTGATTTATGGTAATTCTCCTTGACCGAATTTCGAATTTAGTTTTTAGAGTATCTTCTCATAATTTATTTTTAACGTTTACCGATAAACTATCGAGTTAGATCGATTGAAGGACCAAGAATCAACGAACAAAGATTGTTTGCTCGTGGAATCGTATTCGTGTGTGAAAGCTTCAAAATAAGGTAAGGGGTGAGAGAGCGTTTGAATTCATGAGTATAATATATTGTGAGATGAACGGGAAAACTGTATTTCCCAACGATTCATCCGGGGCTTGCTACGTACGGCAGTAGCCCTTTGAGAGATAAATTGATTAATTTGAAATATGAGAATTGTGAGATTAAAATGTGAAATAGAAATTTTTATAAGGTGTTGATTGATTTAATTTTCGATACTTGTGTGGTAGTTGATATTTGTTATTATTGTGAAGTTGGATGTTGAATTAAATTATGTGTACATGTTTGCTTACGTAATGATAATGAAATATGGATGATTATTATTTGTTATTATTGTGATGTGATTATTTGTTATTATTGTGTACATGTTTGTTATTATTTGTTATTATTGTGATGTGATTATGAAATATGGATGCATGGTTTGATATATGCTTATGTGATGATAATGATGATTTTTGATTGATTATAGTGATGTCATAAAATTGTGATGAGCTTATATATTGATCATGATTATTTATGATTAATGATATTATAAAATTGTGATGAAAATATTGAAGTACCCCATACTTGATGAGATAGTGATGATTCTTAAATACGATGCTCTTAAGGGAGTAGTCTAAGCTAACGGGGGGAGAAAATAAATATTGTGAATGTGTGAAGTGGAGATTATTTTGTCATCATATAGGTAGGGCCTGACAAGCCTAGTGATTCTGGGGAAGTACAACTGAATGAGCCTGATCGTGGCGGTCTGCTGTCGAGCCGTAAGGCAAGATTGTTAGACCTTGGAGGTATTCCGGTGGGGAATTCCTAGGTGACTTGGAGGTAGCACTCCAAATGTCGGGAGCTACCATGCAACACACGTTTACCTCGACTGTCACGTATATGTGTCTCGGGTTTTGAGTTGAGGGGATCTATGAGGACAGGGCCAATTTGAATTGTCCGTCCACTGGGATGGTGGCATAGTATCATGGCCTCCTAACCAAGTACTTCAGAGTTAGAATGGTACCACATTGTGAAGTAGAGTCTAAGCTCATGCATAGCATTGCATTTCCTTGTGATTGTTTTGTTGTGATTGATGTGTTTCAAAGGTAATATTAATTAAATGATTTGATGCATATTATAATGAGATGATTATTTTACTTGAGTGACTTTGATGTTATAGTATGATACTATTTAATTAAATATTTTTGATATATCGTAAAGTGATTATGATACGGTTCTATTATGATTGTTTGCGTGTTCTTCTTACTCATATTATACTATTAACATGATTTCAAAACTCACCTCCTTCGTTGTTTGTGTTTGACTGGCTGGGCCCTGCGTTTGCAAAATCGCAGTTATTACAGGTTAATGAGTCTTGAAGTTCAAGTTTGGGAGGAACCCCGCTCTGATAGGTGATACCGGGAATAAGGGTTTTAACTTGTATTTTACTTATTTAATTTGATTTGAATTTTGTATGAAAACCTTAGAAGTACTAGTAAGTTTTTAGAATTAAATCAAGTAATTATACTTAAATCAAGCTTATCGAGATTGCACTATTTTAATTGACAAAATAAGTATAAAGTGTTTTTATTTTTATTTTTGAGAAACGTGATATCCTAAATTAGATATTAAATTTTTATTCTCTTTAACAAATTTCTTTATCCGCTGCAAGTTTTCTTTAAATAATTTAGTATATATTATTACAAATGTTATTTTGGGATTTAGGGTGTCACAAACACACCTATTTAATGCACAAGATTGGTTAAAAACCCTAATTGGAGAAGAATAACCATAGGGAGGACGAAAATGACCTTAATGTTCATCCAATGACACAAACACACCTATTGGATGCACAAGATTGGTTAAAAACCCTAATTGGAGAAGAATAACCCTAGGGAGGACGAAAGTGACCTAAATGTTCATCCAATGACACAAACACACCTATTGGATGCACAAGATTGGTTAAAAACCCTAATTGGAGAAGAATAACCCTAGGGAGGACGAAAATGACCTAAATGTTCATCCAATGACACAAACACACCTATTGGATGCACAAGATTGGTTAAAAACCCTAATTGGACAAGAAGAACCATAGGGAAGACGAAAACGACCTAAATGTTCATCCAATGACACAAACACACCTATTGGATGCACAAGATTGGTTAAAAACCCTAATTGGACAAGAAGAACCCTAGGGAGGACGAAAATGACCTAAATGTTCATCCAATGACACAAACACACCTATTGGATGCACAAGATTGGTTAAAAACCCTAAATGGACAACAATAAGTGTAGGGAGGACGAAAATGACCTAAATGTTCATCCAATGACACAAACACACCTATTGGATGCACAAGATTGGTTAAAAACCCTAATTGGACAAGAATAACCCTAGGGAGGACGAAAATGACCTAAATGTTCATCCAATGACACAAACACACCTATTGGATGCACAAGATTGGTTAAAAACCCTAATTGGATAAGAACGACCCTAGGGAGGAAGAAAATGACCTAAATGTTCAACCAATGACACAAACACACCTATTGGATGCACAAGATTGGTTAAAAACCCTAATTGGAAAAGAATAACCCTAGGGAGGACGAAAATGACCTAAATGTTCATCCAATGACACAAACACACCTATTGGACGCACAAGATTGGTTAAAAACCCTAATTGGACAAGAATGACCCTAGGGAGGAAGAAAATGACCTAAATGTTCAACACATGACACAAACACACCTATTGGATGCACAAGATTGGTTAAAAACCCTAATTGGACAAGAATAACCCTAGGGAGGACGAAAATGAACTAAATGTTCAACCAATGAGACAAACACACCTATTGGATGCACAAGATTGGTTAAAAACCCTAATTGGACAAGAATGACCCTAGGGAGGAAGAAAATTGTAACACCCCAAATTTTATAATAAACTATTTTATTAATTAAATAGAATTTTAAATAATTAATTTGATGTTAAAATTATTTTAGAATATATGTTGATAAATTTTGTGAATAATTTTCATGATATGGATGTTTTCTATGATGTGTTGGTTTGATAGATATTATATTTAATGAGCAATATAAATAATAAATATTTTACTTTATTATTTTACATATCTTTCTAAAAATAAAAGTATTTTAGTGTAATATTTTAAAGAACAAGATTTTATATGATTTTAAGTGTATATGTGAGTTGGTAATTAATATGATATTTTCTTACATGTTTGACTAATGTTAAGTGTGTACATATTTAGATTTTTAATCATTTTTAAGTATCTCTTATTTAAATTATTTCTAAATATATCTTATTTTAATTATTTATAGAATCTTGAGATCGTAGTAATATTGTGTTTGATTTTCTTTGTTTTTATATACTTATTTTTGAATTGTGATTTTATATATATATTTATTATGATTTAGTAATTTACATAAAATATTATTGTTATCTCTATTTATTTTATAATTTTGACTATTTTCTAATATGATGGTATTGTTATAATATGAATATTTTGAGAAATAAGTATAATTGTAGGGATTATTTTGAATGTGAAAGTTTCTATTATTAGTAATATGTTTTTTTTATATATTATTTTAATTACTCTAATTTAGAAAATATTACTAATGTTTGAAAAACTAAATGGGGTTTGGAGGAATATTAAAAAAGAGATTAAATAATTATTAGTTTAATTTTAACAAAATAAAAATAATAATAGTAAAATATAAATAAAGAGACCAATGGGGTTGACTCTATGAACCCTAATTGTTAAAAATATAAAACAAACAAAAGAAGGGAGTTGGAAGGGCAGCCGTAGAACCAAAGAGTAAACACAACAACCTATCGTTTGACACTGGAGAGCCATAACTGTCCCAGAAAAGTTTCTTTGTTTTCGTCCAAATTTCAAAATCCTTATTTTGCACCGTTCTTCTTCACTGTAAGTCCGATTTGAGTGAAACAAACGCCAAAACGACCATGTGAAAAGTGGCTATATTATCCATTGATTGGGTTTCTGATTTATGGTAATTCTCCTTGACCGAATTTCGAATTTAGTTTTTAGAGTATCTTCTCATAATTTATTTTTAACGTTTACCCATAAACTATCGAGTTAGATCGATTGAAGGACCAAGAATCAACGAACAAAGATTGTTTGCTCATGGAATCGTATTCGTGTGTGAAAGCTTCAAAATAAGGTAAGGGGTGAGAGAGCGTTTGAATTCATGAGTATAATATATTGTGAGATGAACGGGAAAACCGTATTTCCCAACGATTCATCCGGGGCTTGCTACGTACGGCAGTAGCCCTTTGAGAGATAAATTGATTAATTTGAAATATGAGAATTGTGAGATTAAAATGTGAAATAGAAATTTTTATAAGGTGTTGATTGATTTAATTTTCGATACTTGTGTGGTAGTTAATATTTGTTATTATTGTGATGTTGGATGTTGAATGAAATTATGTGTACATGTTTGCTATTATTTGTTATTATTTGTGTACATGTTTATTATTATTTGTTATTATTGTGATGTGATTATGAAATATGGATGCATGGTTTGATATATGCTTACGTGATGATAACGATGATTTTTGATTGATGATAGTGATGTTATAAAATTGTGATGAACTTATATGATGATCATGATTATTTATGATTAATGATATTATAAAATTGTGATGAAAATATTGAAGTACCCCATACTTGATGAGATAGTGATGATTCTTAAATACGATGCTCTTAATGGAGTAGTCTAAGCTAACGGGGGGAGAAAATAAATATTGTGAATGTGTGAAGTGGAGATTATTTTGTCATCATATAGGTAGGGCCTGACAAGCCTAGTGATTCTGGGGAAGTACAACTGAATGAGCCTGATCGTGGCGGTCTGCTGTCGAGCCTAAAGGCAAGATTGTTAGACCTTGGAGGTATTCCGGTGGGGAATTCCTAGGTGACTTGGAGGTAGCACTCCAAATGTCGGGAGCTACCATGCAACACACGTTTACCTCGACTGTCACGTATATGTGTCTCGGGTTTTGAGTTGAGGGGATCTATGAGGACAGGGCCAATTTGAATTGTCCGTCCACCGGGATGGTGGCATAGTATCATGGCCTCCTAACCAAGTACTTCAGAGTTAGAATGGTACCACATTGTGAAGTAGAGTCTAAGCTCATGCATAGCATTGCATTTCCTTGTAATTGCTTTATTGTGATTGATGTGTTTCAAAGGTAATATTAATTAGATGATTTGATGCATATTATAATGAGATGATTATTTTACTTGAGTGACTTTGATGTTATAGTATGATACTATTTAATTAAATATTTTGATATATCGTAAAGTGATTATAATACGGTTCTATTATGATTGTTTGCGTGTTCTTCTTACTCATATTATACTATTAACATGATTTCAAAACTCACCACCTTCGTTGTTTGTGTTTGACTGGCTGGGCCCTGCGTTTGCGAAATCGCAGTTATTACAGGTTAATGAGTCTTGAAGTTCAAGTTTGGGAGGAACCCCGCTCTGATAGGTGATACTGGGAATAAGGGTTTTAATTTGTATTTTACTTATTTAATTTGAATCAAATTTTTGTATGTAAACCTTAGAAGTACTAATAAGTTTTTAGAATTAAATCAAGTAATTATACTTAAATCAAGTTTATTGAGATTAAATTGTTTTATTTGAGTAATAAAATTTGAATTGGTGCATGTGTACTTTGAGAAACGTGATATCCTAAATTAGTTACAAAAGATTTTATTTTCTTGAAAATATAATTCTATTTATCCGCTGCAAATTTTATAGGAATATGATAAAAATTATTATATATATATATATATTATTGTGGGATTTAGGGTGTCACAAGTAGCTATTGATTATTTCACAAAATGGGTTGAAGCTGCTTCTTATGCCAATGTGACGAGAAGTGTGGTTGTCAGATTCATCAAAAGAGAATTGATTTGTCGATATGGCTTGCCAAATAAGATAATCACTGACAATGCGACTAATCTGAACAACAAGATGATGAAAGAGTTATGTGATAGTTTCAAAATTCAGCACCATAATTCTTCTCCATATCGTCCAAAAATGAATGGGGCTATAGAAGCAGCAAACAAAAATATCAAGAAGATCATACAAAAGATGGTGAAGACATATAAGGATTGGCATGAAATGCTTCCATTTGCATTACATGGCTATAGAACCTCTGTTCGTACCTCAACAGGGGCAACTCCTTTCTCGTTGGTATATGGAATGGAAGCGGTACTTCCCATTGAAGTTGAAATTCCCTCCTTCAGAGTCCTTATGGAAACAAAACTAGAGGAGGCAGAGTGGGTTCAATCACGATATGACCAATTGAATCTCATAGAAAAAAAAAGAATGATAGCTTTGTGTCATGGTCAGCTATATCAGAAAAGACTCAAAAAAGCATACGAGAAAAAAGTTCGTCCTCGAGAGTTTAGAGAAGGAGACTTAGTGTTAAAGAAAATATTGCCCATAAAAAAGGATTCTCGGGGAAAGTGGACTCCGAACTACGAAGGACCATATGTTGTAAAAAAAACTTTCTCTGGGGGAGCTCTGATACTCGCAGAAATGGATGGAGATGAGCTTCCACTTCCAGTAAACTCAGATGCAGCCAAGAAATATTATGCATAAAAAAAAAATATATATATATAATAAAAAATTGGGCTCGCTAGGTTGAAAACCTGAAAAGGCGACCTAGGAAAAAATTAGAGCATCCCGATGGATTGAAAACTTGGAAGAGCAGTCCATGCAAAAGTTAGGGATAACAAAAAGATCAAGCATTTCAAGCTGGGGCAGTTATTATTTTTAGAAGTTCTAAATTACAAGAATGTCTATCGTTTGTTATCTCTCCAACTAAAGCTAAACACATTCACCACATTGTAATCCCTGTCTCATTAGTTTTGTTTTCAATATAACGAATGCATATTTTCCAATGATGTCATTTGATGTTGTACCTTACATTGTTTCTAAATTAATTCAGTTTCATTGATTGATTTATTCTAGTATTTTAAAATGTTATTTTATGATAATAAATATTGGAATTGGAAATATGTAAAAATATAAAATAAAAAAAGTCTTAAATATTTTGACGCTTGAAAATATATACATGGGAGCTCGAGATATATGGCTGCATAAAAAATTGAAGGGTAAGCATTTTAAATAATTCACATTTGATTGACCTCAAGAAAAAGTGATTACACAAGATATACTAGAGTCATCATTGTTATCATCGTTGATTCTTTGAATCTTATAAGTGTGTAAAGTCGCATAAGGATCGGGGGAACTAAAAAATAATAAATAAATAAGAATTTATCTTCATTGCATGCATCTTACATTTTTTTCAAAAACTCACACATGATTTATGCATCTTCACTCATATTTTATTTATATTCAACAACTTTTGTGTCACATTGTTCATTTTACGTTTGCATTGCAATTACCACATACATGCACTTTTTTTTTAAATAATAAAAATAAAAATAAAACAAATTTATCTCATTTTATTTACATTATAAATTTTAAACTCATATTTGGTTTAGTCATCATTTTATTTTATATCAATCGATATGCATCGGTAACCAATCCGAAGACGATCATTTTTATCTACGCATCGGTAAGCAATCCGAGATCATTTTATCTATTTCGGTCTGAGATCATTTTATCTATGTCATTTTATCTATTTCGGTAAGCAATCCGAGATCATTTTATCTATGTCATTTTATCTATTTTTATCTATTTCGGTAAGCAATCCGAGATCATTTTATCTATGTCATTTTATCTATTCCGGTAAGCAATCCGAGATCATTTTGTTTATGTCATCGGTAATCAATCCGAAGACGATCAGATTTTTATTTACTTCCCTAAACCATTGGTCTTAGTCATTTTATTTATTTATTTATTTTTAATCTTTTTTCATGTCAAATTATTTTACTTTTACCTTTGAAATTAATTTACTTTCGAACAAAAATTTAGGTTTTATATTTAATTATCTTTTTACCGAGTAAAATATAATTAAATAGGGGCAGCTGTAGTACCTCGATTTTGTCCTACAAATTAAAAATAATTTAAATAAATATTTATCTAAAAATTATAAAATTTATATTGGTTTTATTACATTACATTTAAAATAAATAAATAAATAAAAACCAAGGAAAACAAAAAAATATAAAAATATATTCCCTGATTTTTCTCTTTCTATTCCTCTGCTTCAGCCTGCAAGTTCTCTGATAATGTTGAGGTTGCTTGATAATATTGTAAAAAACAGTGAGGGTGCTTGATAATATTGTAAAAAACAGTGAGGTTGCTTGATAATGTTGTAAAAAACAGAGCTTAACTTTATACAATGGACACAATCGTGGCCTGTTTTTGTCTATATATTGAAACAAAAAATCAATCAAAGAAAAAACACTAAAACACAGGTTCTAAATTTTGAAATAGAGAGGTGAGATTTCGAAATAGAAGATCTATCTTCTTTGCTTTTGACATAAATCAAGAAAAAAAGAGGAATTTTCTAAAAAATCAGAAAAACGAGAGAAAGGTAGAAGATAGAGTGTTCTTAGAGAAAGAGATTTTACCTATAACAAACTCAGATCTATCAAACCCAAATCCAGCAAACAGATCCATCAAACCCATGTCCATAGCTAAAGGATATTCAAACCCATTTTAACAACACCGATCAAAGAGACAACCACACACCATCTTCACCCGCATCGGAAAGTTCAGCCGCGCACTACAACATCACCTCCATCTTCACCGTCGCAGATATCTGGAAAGGCATGTATATTGTTTTTTTTACTCTCTTTAAGTTTGTTTTGCTTTTCAAACTTTATATTATGGAAAGATATAAACCCCCACTATGTTAATGACTAAATTTGGAAGTGAGTTTGGAAGTAGAGTTTGATTTGTTGGAAGATTGAAAACTTTATTTTATTTAACGTTGCTTCCCTGGTTTGGTTTGGCTTATAAGACTATAACTTCTTTTAGTTTTTATTTTATTATTATTATTATTATTATGTAAAGATATTGCTTTATATTCTTACTACTAGTGCCAGCCTTGCTATCTCTACCTATTATCAATGTGTTGGTTTTTGCAAGAAGTGACCGCCTGCCATTCCTGCTTCTTTTTCCCTCTGATATCACGTTAGCCAACAATAAGCAATATGTGTGCATGTGATGTTGAATTAATACTTTATTTCATTTAACTTAAATAATAATCATTTAATTTAATAATAATGGTCATTTAATATAATTAAATTGTTTTAATATAATTAAATTGATTTAATATAAATAATTATAGATGTAATTAAATAACAATAAACATCATTTACTTCATTAGTGATTAGTGTTAACTGATTTTATTTTATTTTTTTTTCTCTTTTGATTTGTACTATTTGATATAAAAATGATTTTTTTTCTCTATTTTTTTATTTAAAAAATATTCAGAAAGAAGCTTGCACTTGCAAACAATTTTTTTGTCCCATTATTAAATTGCGTTTTCATTTATTTAACAGATTAAATTACAAGTTTATATATCTCTTTTGCTCCTATTTTATTTTTATGCTCATTATTGATTTCATTTTGTAGAATCATTTTAAACTTATATTTAATTTTTAATTTTATTTATTTATCTATTTATTTATTTATTTTTTAAAAAGGAAGAAAATAAAGATAAAATTATAATCAAATATTGTAAGGTTAATTAGATGTGACATCTTTTTAATCTTTGAGTTATTAGAACATAAATTGTGACAATTTGATGGTTCTAAATCTCATATTCACAAATAAATTAATAAACTAAAAATCATAAATAAATTAATCATAAAAATTATTTCAAGTTAATTAAAAATGATATTTTAATCCCAGAGTTACATAATACAAATTATATATTTTGATAGTTCTAAAACTTATTTTTATAAATAAATAGATCTAAAATTAACTTTTTTTTAATCTTGGAGTTGTTAAGACACAAGTTGTACTACTTGATAGTCTTAAAACTCTACTTTAAAAAATAATCAAATATTCTAAAAAAAAAGGGTTAAATTATATGTGACATTTTTTTACTCTTTTTTGAGACACGGGTTGTACAACTCGACCGTCTAAAAATTCATATTTTAAAATAATTATTCAAATCAAGCAAGTTTTCGTTATGTTCGTCAAAATTAACTTTTTTTATTAAAATGCAATTTATTTAAAAGCAATCAACACATCCGCATTTTCTACCAAGAACTACGTAGCTTTGATTTCTCCATCGCACCGGGAGATACGTAGGAGCAAGATCACACTCTTGTCAAGCACAATAATAAAAAACTTTTTTTTACTCTTTTAAATAAGTTTTTATCGCGTTTATAAAAATAATTTATATTCATATTTAATAATAAAAAATAAGTATATTTAAGTTGATATAATTTTGCACAATTAATTATAGGTAACCGTTTTTTAGCGGATGTCGTAGGGTGCTAATACCTTCCCTACGCATAATTGACTCCCGAATTCAAAATTTGGTATCAAAGACCATTTTTTATATTTTTTTTATATTTTTAAGGGTTTCCCAATATTTTTCCTATTTTAAAATAAATTTTGGTGGCTACTCCATTGAATTCGAGGAAAACTCGAAATTTTAGGCCGCGACAAATAGAATTTAAAATAGAAAATAATATTATTAGTATAATAATAAAAAAATAATATTAATAAATAATAAATATATAAAGGTCGGCCTGTCAGACCTAATAGGTTTTTTTATAAGTGATCTATTTAAATAAATAGGCTTTAAAAACAGCATGAACCTAGTCTTTTTTATTAAATAGATCAGCTCAGACCATAAATAGACCAGATCATAGGCCCCTATGGACGGCATAGCCTATTCTCATCCCTACTTGAGACTTAACGAAAACGATTTTTTTCTTTTATTATATATAAAATTACATTAGTTAATATTATCTCAATATTTATAATTGTAATTAATAAGCTAGTAAGCTGCATTAACTGCATCCGCTATCCGAAGCAAATTCTCATAGATCTCTACCTTCATTAAATGACTTAATATTGTCTTTGTTTAAATAACTTTTATTATAAACTCGTTTGTTATAGATTAAAAAATAATAATTTTAACGTTATGTAATTTATATATTAATTATTTTTTTATAAAAGAAAATACATCTCAAAATGCTTTTCATGAACAACTATTCAAAACAACTTATTATATTAATAATTTTAAGATTATTTTTTTGAATTTTCTATAAAAATTGTAGCCATAAAATAAAATACTTTAAATAATTTTTTAAGGAAATTATTCAAACAATTTTTCATTTGATTTTTTTAAAATTAGTTTTTAAAAAAGTTATAACAATATATAAATATCTTTATTTTTTATTTTAAAAAATGTTGTAATAAACGGGTCATTGAATAATCATGTGGGCCAAGCTGGCAATAAAGCAGTCCGGAGAGGAGGAGGAGGATGATTTTAAAAAATGGTTAGTTTGAATAAATAGTTTAGTTTAATTAAAAAGACTAAATTACTATTTTTTCGCTTATCTTTATTTTTGGATTTCGTTTTGCTAACTTAATTAATTTTCGTTCGATTTTGCTTCCTTAACTATGGTTATGTGAGTCACTTTTGGTTACGTGAGTCACTTTGATTAGGCATGACAATAGGGTATGACAGGATATGTCTTCTCTATCTCATATTAGATTAATTGAAAAAAACCTGCACAAGTCTCTATTTTATAATAGATGTAAAATTTAGGCCTCTATCTCCGTCTATAACGGGGTTTGGGTTTCACCGTTCATACCCGACCGATTAGATAGTTGGCTTTTGTACCCCTCAATTAATCTTATATCCCTCATTTAAAAATTTTATTTTGAAATTAGTTTCCGGTAAAATGCCGTGTGTTTTGGGCAAGATGAACATATCGCTTTCATAATTGATGAATCATTTTACTTGAGACTAGGGGTGAGAATACGCCAGGCCAAGTAAGACTTTGAAAGGCTTGAGCCTGACCTACAATTTATTTTTTCGGCCTAAGTCTGGCCTACGGCCTATCATAGGCTTTTTTTTGGGTCTTGCCTGACCTTTTTAATAGTCTTGTCTGGCCTAGAAGCCTTTTTAAAAGCCTCTTTAAACGCAATCATTATTACCTCTTAAATAAATAAGTAACAACTACTGAGTGATTGACTAATTGAACGGTTATTAAGTGATTGCCTAATAAATAGAATTTAAAATAGAAGATAATATTATTAATATAATAATAAAAAATAATATTAATAAATAATAAATATATAAAGACCGGCCTGTCAGGCCTAATAGGCTTTTTTATAAGTGACCTATTTAAATAAATAGGCTTTAAAAACAGTATGAACCTATTCTTTTTTATTAAATAGATCAGGTCAGACCATAAATAGACCAGACCATAGGCCCCTATGGACGGCATAGCCTATTCCCATCCCTACTTGAGACTTAATGAAAACGATTTTTTTCTTTTATTATATATAAAATTACATTAGTTAATATTATCTCAATATTTATAATTGTAATTAATAAGCTAGTAAGCTGCATTAACTGCATCCGCTATCCGAAGCAAATTCTCATAGATCTCTACCTTCATTAAATGACTTAATATTGTCTTTGTTTAAATAACTTTTATTATAAACTCGTTTGTTATAGATTAAAAAATAATAATTTTAACGTTATGTGATTTATATATTAATTATTTTTTTTATAAAAGAAAATACATCTCAAAATGCTTTTCATGAACAACTATTCAAAACAACTTATTATATTAATAATTTTAAGATTATTTTTTTGAATTTTCTATAAAAATTGTAGCCATAAAATAAAATACTTTAAATAATTTTTTAAGGAAATTATTCAAACAATTTTTCATTTGATTTTTTTAAAATTAGTTTTTAAAAAAGTTATAACAATATATAAATATCTTTATTTTTTATTTTAAAAAATGTTGTAATAAACGGGTCATTGAATAATCATGTGGGCCAAGCCGGCAATAAAGCAGTCCGGAGAGGAGGAGGAGGATGATTTTAAAAAATGGTTAGTTTGAATAAATAGTTTAGTTTAATTAAAAAGACTAAATTTCTTTTTTCGCTTATCTTTATTTTTGGATTTCGTTTTGCTAACTTAATTAATTTTCGTTCGATTTTGCTTCCTTAACTATGGTTATGTGAGTCACTTTTGGTTACGTGAGTCACTTTGATTAGGCATGACAATAGGGTATGACAGGATATGTCTTATCTATCTCATATTAGACTAATTGAAAAAAACCTGCACGAGTCTCTATTTTATAATAGATGTAAAATTTAGGCCTCTAACTCCGTCTATAACGGGGTTTGGGTTTCGCCGTTCATACCCGACCGATTAGATAGTTGGCTTTTGTACCCCTCAATTAATCTTATACCCCTCATTTAAAAATTTTATTTTGAAATTAGTTTCCGGTAAAATGCCGTGTGTTTTGGGCAAGATGAACATATCGCTTTTCATAATTGATGAATCATTTTACTTGAGACTAGGGGTGAGAATACGCCAGGCCAAGTAAGACTTTGAAAGGCTTGAGCCTGACCTACAATTTATTTTTTCGGCCTAAGTCTGGCCTACAGCCTATCATAGGCTTTTTTTTGGGTCTTGTCTGACCTTTTTAATAGTCTTGTCTGGCCTAGAAGCCTTTTTAAAAGCCTCTTTAAACGCAATCATTATTACCTCTTAAATAAATAAGTAACAACTACTGAGTGATTGACTAATTGAACGGTTATTAAGTGATTGCCTAATAAATAGAATTTAAAATAGAAGATAATATTATTAATATAATAATAAAAAATAATATTAATAAAAAATAAATATATAAAGACCGGCCTGTCAGGCTTAATAGGCTTTTTTATAAGTGACCTATTTAAATAAATAGGCTTTAAAAACAGTCTGAACCTATTCTTTTTTATTAAATAGATCAGGTCATACCATAAATAGACCAGACCATAGGCCCCTATGGACGGCATAGCCTATTCCCATCCCTACTTGAGACTTAACGAAAACGATTTTTTTCTTTTATTATATATAAAAATTTTATTTTGAAATTGTAACGCCCCAAATTTTTGATCCAAACAAATTACTTAAAAATATTTATTTTCTTTTATAACCAACTATAACATTTTTTTCTTATTAATAATTGATCTTATAAAAATTTGAAGATGCATTAGAAAATGACTTGATATATTTTTTTGTAAAAGAACATAATGCAATTTGCTAAAATATTATTCATTCATTTATTTGGCAAAATTAATATTCCAATTATTAGATCAATATTTATTTATGCTCCAAAATACAATAAATTCTCTTTAAGTGAAATTCAAAAGAAACAATGTTGAAATTCATTTAAGGACATTCAATTGGAATAAAATCTCACTTCCACATTTTTATTAAAAGTTAATGGTGACGAGTAAATAACTTTACAATGTACCACAAGAATTTTAGTAATATAAAACATTATTTTTAATAAAAGTCCCATTTTCCCACGCGCGTGCACCAACGAAACATCATTCATGCAACTCAACTCTTTGAGATCATTAGTACCTAAATGTTGGTGTAAGGGGTCAGTTCATCTTACAACAAAATTAAACCAAATAATAAAATAACAACCATAAAATATGAATATAAAATCCTTTTGTAATAAAAGATTTAAAGAAATTGATTATTTAATAGTTCTCAAAGATATATCAAAAGTCATAAAATGTATCTAAATAAGTAACAACCGTAAAGTAAATAGTTAAATCAAAATAAAAATAACAATAAAATGTATATAAGTTATGCATTCTCCTAAATATATATGATCCAGATATAACTAGCCACACAGGCGTCCACACAGAAGTCACCCATACCAATGGGGAAAATTAAACCAGCCACACAGGCGTCCACAAAGATGCATATGATTTGTTATGAAATGATAATGATGCTAAAAAATTACATGACACCACTCACTTAAATAATTACAAATCATCAGTCACTTAGACAACCACAAAGATAACAATATTTAAAACACAAACCACCTGCCACTTAGGCATCCACAAAGATAACAATTTTTAAAACACAAATTACCAGTCACCTAAGCAACAACAAAGATAATAATATTTAAAACACAAGTCACCAGCCACTTAGGCAACCACACAGATAACAATATTTAAAACACACATCACCAGAACCACAAAGACAAAATATTTTAGAATAAAGTTTTTAATCACACAGGACATCAAATTTATATTCTCATATTGTGAAAATTAAAGAAATATAAAATTCTCACCAATTTCTTCAAGACACATATATTGTTCATAAAAGTCAAGTTTTAATTTTAAAATACTCAAAAGTCCACACTTAAAATCAAATACTCATCATAATAAACATATTACTAATTACATCATTATAAAAATTATAACTTTATAATTAAATACTCTAAAACATGTAAAGCACTAAATATTTTCACTACAAACATATTTATCAAGGTATAATAATAAAAATAATACTCTATAATTAATTTAATCAACATAGAGGTATATAAAAATAAAATAAAACAATCAAAGAATTATAATTAATTTCTTTACGACGAAAATAAAAATCAACCTTTTTCTTATAAGACATCCAGACATCATATCAATATCTTAGAATCGCTAATTTAATATCTAGTCTAACTCTGCATGGGGAAAAGCCCTTACCTTGGACGCTTTCCTTCCACGTAACACTACATATCCCGCGAGAAACTCATAAAGATGAAGGAACAAAAGCTTAGAGCTTCCACAAGAAAGAGAGAGAATATGTGGGTGGTTGTTTGAGTGACTTAGAAAATATTTCAGATAAACAAAATATAATGTTATGAATGGAGAGTGAAGCTGATTAGAGAAAGAGAATAATTTTTCTCATTGAGATTTATTGCACACATCAATAAGATATTCAATTGGAATAATATGATTTAATGACCAACCGTTATAAATTAATTTACGTACTTATTCGTGTTTGTTACATTTGAGTAGATGTGAAATAAAAAACACATCGTTCTATAATTAAATGCTATTAAAAATAAAATATAGTGTGAATGATTAAATTTTGACCAAAATTGACTTGGTCATTGTTCACTCTAAAAATACCCCAACAATTAATTAATTAATTAATTAATATAAATATACTTCATCAAATAATTAAAATTTAATGAACAATTACTTTATTATTGTCACACTAAATTAATTAAATAAAATATTTAATAAAATGAAGGATTTTCACTAACTCTATTATCTCCTAGTTTAAATACTTATTTGGTTTAAAATAAAACTAATAAATGATATAACTTTTATAAATTATAATTTAATTAAATAATTTAAATAATATTTTCATCAACTAAAATAAATCAAGACAAAATTATCACTGCAGGTAAGGTATAAAAATAAAGTCAATGTATCTAACACATCAATTTCATGATTATCGAAAATAATCAAATAAACAAAATACACAGTTGTCCACTTAGAAAATAATTATGTCATAAACCGTTCAAATATAATTGTGACACCAAAACAATTAAGTAAAA
>JBBPBT010000850.1:15996277-16006300 GCA_037974875.1 Cicer bijugum | reverse complement strand
ACGTTTTTTTTCTCTCTCTAAACAATGTCATATGCATGATGGGTGGATATATTATTTTATTCAACAATAATGATTTTTTGGTACAAAATAATAATAGTAAAATAACGTTTTTCTTCTTTCTAATGATGGACATTAGTATAGTAACATAACATTTTGTGGAAATAAAAGCAACTTCATAATAGAATAATAATGTAGTAATAGAAAGAAACTTGAGAGGTACAATGATAATAATTATTATTTAAATCTAATTATATGGTGCAGTGTATACATATTTATAATATGGTTGAATGCATTGGTTCTTGGATGGTACGTTTAACCTCTTTGAATATTAGACATGTAGCTGAATTATACATATAGATAGAGGTCTCTCGTTGGAATGTTCACATAGTGATTTTTGATTTATATTATGGCATTCAAAAACATCATCTCTAATAATTTTTTGTCAATACTTTTCAATCTAAAAGTAGTCATTTACTGTTTTGTTTAATGGTTGAAATCTTTTAAGTCATTTTTTAAATATTTTTTCTATAATTTTCCATCTGAAAATTATCATTTGGTGTGATTTGTTTAATATGGTTGCAAGTTTAAAGTGATTTTTGAAATATTGACTATATTTTCAAATTGTTCAAATTTGCTTTGTTTTTTATGATTTTATTTTTAATATTTTGTATTATATTTCTCAATTACTTTATAATAAGTAACAATAACTAATCGTGAATTGCATAAAACTACAATCTAATACGTAAATAAATTAGTAAGTTTTGAATTTTTCTCTGACTCTAATAGCTCCGAGTACCAATTATTATAAAGTTTCATTCATAGAAAAATCAATGTTTTTTCTATCAAGTAAAACAAAATCAATGCTCTAAAAGCTCCACGTTCGAACATCGATACTCTAAAAATCAATGCTAATTAATTAAGTGATTGATTAAACCATGACTAATGACTTTCGAGCATGCTTACAACTTTATTCCCACCATCTTCCTTTCCTATGTGGAAAGCAAGTCCTAGGATGTTACTTTTGTGCTCATAAATTTTTCAACATATTCATGTGCCGGCTCATAACCCTTGACATTTATTTTTCTCCTTTTCAAAACTAAATGTTTCAGAATATGGACCCATTCTCGAATCAAAGGTAGTCTTGAATAATCGGATATCCCAAATTATCCGAATTTGTGCTCAAAAGTGGTCACTCTCCATTCCAAGTTTTTTTTACTCCTTTATTCTAAAACTTTTGTAGTTTTAGCATTTTTCATTTTAAAATATTGAGTGTTTTTATGTTTTATTTTACCTTTGTTTTCTAACTATACTCTTAATGTAATTAAGAAGATTTATTTCTACAATTTTGTTTGTAGAATATCTATATATGATAAATATAAATATTTTGTTATAAAGATAGAACATTAAAATAACCTCTTAATATCAACCTGTTGAGTTTAACAGAAGAAATTAAACTTCTATAATATGATGATTTTTTTCGAATATCCACCAAAACAAATATATATATTTAGTAGCCGACACACCTCAAATTAAATTACCTTTAATTGTAAGAATCTTTAAAAGAAAAATAGCTTTTTAATATATAAAAAACTTTCCTACGTACTACTATATATATATGTTGAAAAACATGTTGATTGGAGTAAACCATTAAGAAAATTGTGTCATAGAGCAATTATTTTTTGAAAAAGTCATAAGAGCAATAACTGAATTATTGATATATATATATATATATATATATATATATATATATATATCCAAAGTGGTTGAAGGATATGTTGAGAGTTACAATGTCATTATCTAAATAAAGGTCAACTTGTTGGACTTCTTAAAATAACACTCACTCCCACAATGATCGATCCATTTATCATTTTACATAAATTTTAAAAATATTTAAATGAAAGAAATAAAATTGTACTTTTATTAAATTAACCTCATCAAATATCCACAAATATTCATTATTACCATAAATATAAAGTTGAAGATAATGAGTTGAGAGAGGTGATGTAATATTAATTAAAAGGTAAACATGTAAAAGTATGATTAATAGAAATTGACTCATAAAAAATAAAATAAATAATATCAATAGTTAATAATCGTTGATATTATATTCACAATTACCATCAATCATAAATAATTATAATATTATTCATTAATTTATTTAGTTTATTGCCTTTTATTTTAAAATAGTCAAATTCTACTTTTTTTAATATCACCCTAAAAATTGAATATGTCAATTATTTTAAAATATTTTTAGTCAATTACGGGACAGATAAAGTAAAATACTATAGTTGTACCCAAAAAAAATTAAGATACACTAGATTCAAATTAGAAAATATAATTTGAAAGCAAAAGGAATTGGGCAGTGATGAATATATAGAAAGGACGAAGCCGGAGATGGCGAATAAAAAAAGTAGAGGATGTTGGGTGGCATTGAAGTGTTCATATGAATCATATGGTTTTCAAAGACATGAAAATGGTAGTGGAGGTTCTTGGATTCCAATGGCAATTATTAGATGGTGTTAGCAACAAACAAAAAATAGTGGAGGGTGCTTAATAATGAGAGATAGTAGATCGTGCTTGGTCCCAATACCAAACAAATGACAAACAAAATAAAATAGTAAAAATACAAAATAAATATAAAACTAAATTAATATTAGCTGTTTCTTGTTTTAATATATAGAAAACATAAACAAACAAAATTTTAAGAACAAGTCGTCTTAAAGCACATATTCAAAAAAATAATTAAATTGCAATCAAACTTGTATATGTTGACTATAAATTTGCATGCCCAAAACAATTGGTTTAGACATAGTAATAAAGGGTACTAATGTCAACTGGTTGACTTATTTAAAAAATAGTACAATAGCTAATGATCATGCATGACATTGATTCAAACAGAGTTAGGGCTATTAGCTGTTACCAAAAAATTCATTCACGAAGAAGTTCAATAACTAAATCATTTTAATGAATTCACAAAACTAATTTATAAATAAGAGATGACTACCACTTCTAATACTAGTCACGTTATACTATTATTTAATATGTAATTTTGTATATATATATATATATATATATTGAATTAAATTTGAAAGATTTGACTTTTGAGTTGTGTATACACCGGTAGACAAATTAGCTCCAAATATTATTACACGAAATTGAAAATCAATCTTGTCTATAAATATCAATATTTATAATATTTTATATATATACAATTAATCAACAAATTTTTTACGTTATTTTTATCACACTATTTAGAATAGAATAGACACTAATATAGTGTATAAACATAGATTAAGAACTCGTTCGTAAAATAGAATAAACCAATTTGTAGTTAATTACTAAAACATTAACACATTATTTAGAATAGACGAATAACTCATAACTAAAGAATAAAATTTATTTCTTAGCATAGACGTTTGAAGAAAAAAGAAATCAAAAGTTGAAAAGAATAGTTAATTGTTTTCCATGTACAAGACTTGATTAAACCTTCATGTAGAAGCAATTTAGCTTGTGAACCTTGTATGCACATGTATATGAACAAACAAACATATGAACCAGAAATTTTACCATCTTAAAATTTGAATTATACTTAATTTAAAAAATAAAAAATTATCTTGTAAGTTCCAAACTAACTCTAGTTATAAACACATTAGCAAGTATTTATGTATTTCCAATGTAAGGGTAACATCCTAAGGTGTTCAAAATTGAAATATTGTTCCCTATTTATATATTTTAGTTAAATTTTCAATTGAAGATATTATTGAATTGAATTGAATTGAATAAAATGAAATGTGTGCCGTTGGATGCATATGGTAACACGAGACCCTTCACCAAACGTGGAAGTCATGCATCATCAACCCACTGACTCTTATAATCTGTACGGTTGTTTGTCTTTCTCCATCACCTAACTAATTAAATTAAATGCATTCCATATACCAACAAACCTATTTAATTTCTCTATGAATTCAAATTAATATGGAAAAATTCAAGATTCTGCCTCTCACTCATTCCAATAGATACAGTTAAATTTAGATTTCAGAAGCACAAATATGGTCCACATACCCTATTGCTTGTCTTTGTCTCCTAATTATTCTACATGCAAAATCTCATCCTCCTTTTTTGGTCCATATGTTTGTTTCTTCATATACATCTACATATATTTACATACAAGCTTCACAACCTAAGGTGCTTCTAATAAATCACACATATTTAAGAATCAAAATTCAATACCAATTACCAAATAAAATCTAGTAAATTATAAATAAATAAATAAACGGAAATTTTGATTTGAACATCATTAAGCACTTGTTTAAGTCAAAAATACATCATTAAGGGTAAAAAGAAGAGGCGTGTGCTATTTGATATGGTTTGGTTTATGTTAGTGCTTGACTTTAATTTGCAATTGGTTTTATCACAATTTCGACCATTTTTGACCCTACAATTTTTCTATCTCTTTTTCAAATATTTGGATCCACTACATCCCTTCTATCTCCTCCATTTATCTTTTAGTTATGTTTTCATTTTTTTATAGTGCATCATAAATTATCTAGAGATCTCTATAGCCGTAGAACATCTAAGCCCCTCTCCACACTAGAGCAGTTAGGAACTAGTGGATCCACATCAATGCATTCTACTCCAAAAATAAATTTAATTTGTAGGAGAGAGAAGATGGAGAAATAATTAAAGAGTGATTAGAAGAAAGGGTATAATTATGAGTCATTCCCTTCCAAGTGCATATTTTTCTCTTTATCTCTCTCATATGATTCAAATTCCAATTAAAAGAGAGAGAAAAAAAATGAAGTTAAGAGATGTAGAGAAACTTTGTGAGAGATAGATTTCAATTCTTTCTTCCTTTTGAAATTGGATCCTCCTCACTGTCCTTCCTCTCCAACACCTAAGGGCAAAATGTCATAAAAAAAAGAATGATATATATATATATATATATATATATATATATATATATATATATATAAATGGAGAGTAAGATAAAAATTAAGAAAGCAATAAAGGATTACAAAGATTGTATCAAGAAAATAATTTATTTTATGTATTTTAGTGTAGTTATTAAGTTAGATGTACCACCAAAAATACTTAAAGAAATGCAAAGTGCTCTAATAAATATAGTTAGATCAAATGGAGAAATTTTATCTCTCAAAATTTAATAGTTTTTAGAATATCTACGCCATACAAAATTGTGGTAAATAAAGAATGTACATATATCTATCATTTAATTAAAATCTGGCATTTCAAATTTTACAACAGATTTAATTATTTTAAAAAAAAAGAAAAATCAATCTTAAAATTTAAATATCATGATCTTAATCAAACGGTTGGACATTTTCTACGTCTTCTCCAACCAAATCTCAGTCGTAGGATGTTAACATCTCAAACAAAACATCAACCATTGAATAAAAAATCTAAGAGGTGATATATATATGGCTGAATTGACGATCCAGAATAATTAAGAACAAAACCCCAATTTTGCTTTAATCTATTTAGTTATTGGCTCGCTCTATTTTATGATGATAACGATTTCAGTGACTCAAAAAAATTAAAGATACAAATAATTTAGCACTACTTACAGTCAATTTCATCCTTTTCAATCATCTCATAATCTTTCCAAATGAGTGGTGTACAAAATTATTCTCACTCATGAAAAAAAAAATATATAATAATCTTTAATTTAGAAAAGAATAGAAAAGCATCGTTCTTTTTTATTTAAGTTTTTTGTTTTTAATAGCAAAGTAGCTCTATTCACGCAACTTTACTTTGGAGAAATAGAATATTACATGTTCGAATTTAAGGTCATGTATATCGATGTCGTTGAATTTATCAATTGAGTCGAATTTATTAGAATTTTCATTAAATTTCTATCAAATTATTATTAAGGAAAAGTAATTACAATGAGAAAACCAACATTTTGTAGTCTTCACACTTCACCTTCAACAACACCTAACAAAATTAAGAAAATAAAACATTTAACTATAAAAGTTTATACTTTATATACTATATAATTAAAAAAAAAAATCTAAAATCTAGAAATTTACAAGACCAAATCATTGGAAACATGAGACCATGATTTCAGGGTCACAAGACTCAAAAGAAGAACATTTTTCTTCCTTGTTCTAATTTTGTTGTTTCTCATAGTTAAGATAATAAATCAAAAACCAAAACAACCACCATGGTTATGAAGATTTTTGTCTCTATCAATCAAACCACGAACGTTTCTGAATTCTTCAACATGACAAGGGATAGTTATGGTTCCCTTTTGATCAAATCCATATTCTTCCTCTGCTTCTTTCAAAAGTTGAATGAAAAGTGGATGATTGAAATACATAACAGGAACAACAAACCTTTGTTGTTCTTCTCCTTGACCAACTTTTATAGCCATAAACCCTTTTGGAACACCTTTGAACTCTTGCTTATGAAGATTTTGGCGATTTAAATGAAAAGCAATTTTTGGACTCTTTTCAACAAAACCCATTTTTGAAAAAACCAAAAAGATACAAACTTTGAAGTGAAAAATTGAGTTATAAGAAAAAGGGTGAAGAAAAGAAAGAAGTTTTTGGGTGTTTTATCGATTTGTTGAAGAAAATAAGGGAAGGGTATCCCATGATGCTTGAAAAGTTATACATGGTTTGATATATTTAAGAAAAGTGAAATAAAACGCATATAAAAATGAAACCATAGTAAGATATATATATATAAGGAGATAGAATGGTGGGATTTTCTTAGTAGTGAGTAGGGCCACTAGGTTGTAGACTTTTAGTTGGATTCTACACCGTTTGATCTTGGTTGGTGATCATAATTAGCATTTTTCGTGGAGTAATTAGATTACTCTAACAAGTTTTATAGAGAAGGAATAGGAAAAGTTGGTTGGAACTTATTTACTAAAAAGAAATCTAAACTTAATAAAAACAAATTAGGTTTCACTATTTAGTTATTGATTTTATGTATATGTCTTTCTATTTCGGAGGCCTAAACAAAACTTTAAAATGTTAATTATCAAGTCTTGTGAGATTGAGTAAAAAAAAGTCTAGTGAAAGATAGTGAGACATAAATTATACTTCTGTGTTATAAAACGAAAGATAATAAAAAAAAATTATAAATTATACACATAAGAATATTTAAATTACATATGAAAAGTCACTTAAAAAAATATTTTTTTTAAGAGACAAAAACTATCGAAACAGCCCAAAAGCCTTTAGAAGTTGCCCTATACTAAGGGCTTCCAATGGCCGTTAAATTCTCATAATTTATAAGTAGTAAAATTGTCCCCAATGCTTTTAAAAAGAAGCCACATAATTATCCCATTGACTTCAATTTTTGTTATTATATATAATATGTTTTTTTTATTATCTTTTAGGATAATATATTTTCTTTAGGACAACTTTTCATAAAAAAAATAGTTAAAAAAATGTTTAATAACTAAAGAAAAAATATCAAACATCATAAAGCAAATAAAATAGTATATATTCAAAAAAGTTATATGGTGCATATAGTGTAAAAAAAAAGGAAATGTTCAGTTAAGAGAAAAAAAAATAGAAACAAACATTATGAAAAAATTTAATAATTTCTTTGAAAATTGAATTCAACATACCATATACACAGATATGTATTAAAATATTTTCTATTTTAATTGAATTGAATTGATTTTCATTATAGGAATTTTCAGTTTCCAGTTTGGTTGTTGTGATTTTCATTGGATTGGATGTAAGCACTCGTAACATTTAACATTCTATGATTAATACAAGAGAGTAAAATAGAGTAGGGAACAAAATAAGAAAGTAAAAAATGACATAAGCTCGCACTAGTTCTTTTAAAATCCCACGGAGACTATAAAATTTTGGTCCCAACTAAGGGCTATAGCAGTTGGGACTAACATATGTCCATATCAAGTGCCTAAGTCCTCATAACCTAAAACATAAATTTTGAATTTGACACACAAAAAATTCGTCGTGGGGTTAAAGTTACCGAAACTATCATGTTTTCATACCAAGTGTTTGAAGTAGTTGAAATATCATTAAAAGATGGGTTGAATAGAGATATTCTACTTTTCTTTTAAAATAGTATCCTTAGTGTGAATATAATAAATAGGTATTAGAAGATTAATGTTTAGAATTGAAATGAGAGTTAGAAAAATTGGGGAGAAATGAGTATAAAGAATGACATACACAAATTTATATTGGTTCACTTAAAATGGGTTATGTCTAATTCTCACCTACTTGTGAGTTTTTCACTATGGCTCAAAAGTCTTATACTCTTAATGTATTTTTTTTACTGTGTATTTTCTTAGTCTCACTAGGGTTACATAAAAAAGTTATCTTTTTGTCTTACTTATCTTACACAACCATCAATAAGTTAATATTAACTTGAGGATATACAATTTTTTGAGAGATTTGATGAAAAAATGATTCTTGCACTATGATATACTTTCTAAAAGAATGATCCAAATATATAATTAAGATTAGTAGAAATTATGTTGAGAATGAGATTGATTTTCACAACTTTGATATTTTTCTTGTATGATGTTTCATATATTTTTCAAGGATGAAATCATCTGAATTTATAGAAACTATGGTGCTTCAAATATGAGGAGAAGTACAAAATATTCCTTGGAGACTTAGATGCTTATCTATGGTCTTTGTTTATAATTACAAATATACCCTTCAAATGTCCTTATTATAAGAATGTTAGGAGGATGAGTGTAGCAATCTATCCTTGGATCTGAGTTGTATGAGGATTAAGCTTTTATATTAATTCTAATGTGAAGTGTTTTTTTTTTTAGGTTTTTCATTTCCCCAACAAATTGAAGTGGCTTGTCTTACAAGTCAATGACATCACTTTTTTATACTTTAGTACTTTAACTCATTTTCTCATGTGTGAGGATGAGTAGAGAAGATAAATGTACTCTCTTATGTGTTTTTTATCCTTTAAAATTTGTATCGGTCTTTTGCTCAGTATTTTTCTCAAATAGTTGTCATTTTTATGATTCTAAGTGTTTTGTATGTTTAGGCTAAAAGTAGTATCATTCTTTTTTAAGAGGACAAATATATATGTAAAATCTTCATCTAATAAAAAATGTAAATAACTTGTTTTTTAAAATTGATACACTCTAGATCATAAGTAAGATGACACATATAAATAAAATCGTTAAAACAATTTTGTTATCATTAAAATATTTGAGAGAAATTTTGTCTCAAGAGTGTTGTAGTCAGAATAGTTCACAAATTCCACATTTGGTATTTGTGAGGGCTCTTCAAATGGTACAAGCCGCCATTGGATTTCAAGAGTCTTAAAGTTGTCAATATGATTTCCAGAAATTTAACACATTCTTCTATAAAGTTAGACTGACAATTACATTTTTAGAATAACATTATGTTGAATAAATATATTTTGAAATCAATAGTTGGATTAAAAGTTACTCATATTGATAAAATGACTATTGATTTCTCATTTTGATGCTTTATAGAAGAAGATAAAGTGAAATCTAAAATTAATAAAAAAAAAATAAAGGAAAATAAAGTATTGTAAAACAAAATCTAAAAAAAAAAAAAAAATTATGATGCACATAAAGAGTCAATAGCCAAGAAAGCAGTTTAAAATTTGAATGAGGGGCACAATTAAAGAGAATGTGATTATGAGAGTGTTCCAAAGTTTTGAATATAGCACACCTCATATGTCTTTTATTGGTTTTAAGATATATTCACGAAAGAAATATTTTAATTGAGATATGAAATTAATTGATATTTTTTTATTTTAAACAATTAAATTGTTATTTTGTAAATTTGAGAGATTGAATTTACCGATGTTTACAAATTCTAGAATAAAATGTATATGAACTCTAATATTTTATACACTTCTTTCAACTCATTAAATGTCACTATATATCTATGACAATTATTAAAGCTTTATAATTGATAGTTAGTGTTGCATGTTATAACGAAATACAATGAAAATGGTTTGTTATTGAGTTGTGTATTCAGTAGCACATGACTATTACTATTTGGTGAGGGACCTATT
>JBBPBT010000850.1:15910470-15924518 GCA_037974875.1 Cicer bijugum | reverse complement strand
AATAAATAATTATGTTTAAAGACATGTAATAATTTATATTTATATTTTAATAATATTTAATATTTATTTTAAATTGTTTTTAGAATTTGAATTGTCCCTATTTTATTTAAGTGATTGATATATTATATTGGTGTAATATTACTTGACATGATTATCATGTGATAGAAAAGATAATTGAATAATTGTCTAAATATTTTTAAAAGAAAAACTTGTGTTGATAATTCAACTATATATGGATGAACTACCATCACATATAGAGTTTAGAGTGTTAGATTAATGATTAAATGTGAAAATAATTAAATACTTACATGTCTAAGAATTATTGGACTTAACAAAATAGTTCAACTATTACGATCCAATCAAAATATAATTTAAAACAGATTAATTAATTAATATTTAATAACAATTGACCGTAATATATATTAATAATTTTTTTTTATTTAACGATATAATATTATAAACGATATGAATTTTGAGAAATGATGCATATTATACAGTACATGCGTCGGTGCCAAATTAAATTTCCTGTTTCTGTAAAAAATAATTTAATGATTTCTGTGTTATTTTTTTTTGGCTGTTTTGTGATGCATGCATAGTTGACTATAGACATATGTGACAATATATCAAATGTTGTCTACCTAGAATGAAACTAGCGGTTTATAGGGAAACAAGTTAGGAAATTAAAATTTGTTCATACCATAGATGGGACAGATTTATATTTAATTCTTGTTAAGGTCCTTTGATGTCACTTGATTTGGTCTATACCCAAAATCCCCAATGTCACGATATCTATTATACAATGTTGCACGTTATTTTGATCCTTTTCAACGGCGCCATTGGTTTTCTTGTGTTGAACAATTCTCTGTTATTTATTTTCTTTATGTTACAAGTTGAACAATTCTAATTCAAACATCAATATCATTGAAACAAAACCAGTCAATCTCAAGACCAAGAAAAAGATTCACAACTAAAATATTCTCTTTCGTATATTATAAGGTTGCAATAAAACATAAGTAAATTTATTATAGGACCACGAATTTACTGCACTCTCATATTTAAAAAATATTTAAAATTCTAATTATTATATATAATTTCTTATAAGTAGACGTTAAACGATTATTTTTTTATGATAGAGATAATAATTTAAATAATAATAATTCAATAAAAAAATAAATATATATTTTGTATTGAATAAATTTTAATTAACTCAATGTATTGAAGTTAATATTTAACTTTCTTAATTTAAAAGTTAGTTGCGATGTACTGTATATTCAATATCTATTTGAATGATTTAATAGTTATATTTCCTTGGAAAAAAGGGTTGTATTTATTTTTTTATTTTTTAAATGTCATGGGATGGGTAGTTGATTTTTGTTAGGGAAAAAATTGAGCCAATGACCTATTTACTACTCTAATTGACGTTTCTCTCATGTAAATCATTAAGTCATCTTATCGCTTCGATTAAAAAATTAGTTAGTTGCTTTTGTCTTTTCAATGAGAAAAATATATCACTTTGTTTGTACTTGGCTCAATAAAAGGCCCAATTGATGTTACACTCAAAAGTGGATTAGATTGCATAAGATCTATCTTGTGGATGGACATATTGATTGAGTTTCAGAATTATGCACAGTTGGAAAATAAATATCTTATAGTGTGAATTTTAAAATGTGTTGAAGTCCTACATTGAAAAAAAATATTTTTTGTAAATTTAAGTGAAAAGAAACTTGTTTTAAAATTCAAGTTCTACATTGGAATGAATTTGTTTTGAAATTTCACAATAGAAAACTATCATATTTTGTGTAGTTTCAACTCTATACATATTAAAGTCTCACATTGTTTAGAAAACATATGTGAATTTACTTCCATCACTATATAATGAGTTTCAAACTATTGTGAAAAGAACACCAAAGTTGAATGTTTTTTCCAACTTTCTCTTTTCTCCCTCTTATATTTTGTATGCCTAATCACGAGCCACTTCTCCCCTTTCTTTTAGTCCCTTTCGGTTTTTAGAGCGGTCATTATGCCGCAATCCCTTTCAGTTTTTAGAGCGGTTATTATGTCGCAGTCCCTTTCAGTTTATAAAGCGGTTATTATGTCGCAGTCCCTTTTGGTTTTTTAGAGCGGCTATTATGTTGCAGTCCCTTCCAGTTTTTTAGACTGGTCGTTATGCCGTAGATCCTTCGGCTTTTAGAGCTGTTGTTATGTCGCAGTCCCTTCGGTTTTTAGAGCGGTCGTTATGCCATAGTCTCTTTGTTTTCTATAGCGGTTGTAATGTCGTAGTCCATTTGTTTTTAGAGCGGTAGTTATGAGTGGTCGTAGTACCATGTTGCGAATGACTTTAATCGTCATATTGAGAATGACTTTAATATTCATATTAAGAGTGACTTTAAGCACCATATTGAGGGTGTAATTCTAGAACAGTTTTCTACAGTGTATTAGAACTCTGATACAGTGATTTGGGTTGTTTTATCCTGGAGACTTCGTGGTTGATAATCTGCCTTGCACAATTGGGGCAGTGCCGCGAAACTTCTTAAAGAGAGCGACCTAGTCCGCGACTCAACTCAATAATATCTTCGGTGGCATAAATTGTGATTTTTTAAATAGTTTTTGAAACTCAAAATCCAACATACACTAAACCAAAACTAGTACAACAATCAAAACACTCAAAGTAGAGTATGGACCACACTTGTTTGTGGCATTGTACTCATAAGTGAATTTAGATATCTCATTCGCAATCAAAATATTATTGAATTTTTCATTGTTAAAACCAAACATCAAGACCTTTTAGAGAGCAATGCAAAAAAAATGGGTTGCCAATTGATCCTTACTTGTTAGCCACTTGAGAATCCAAGAGTTGAGTGTGATATGGCTTGGAACATGTGCATCATTTTGATAGTAAGGCACTATTTCCGGACAATGCATGAAGAAATTATCTTGAGATTTTTCTATACTTACACATTTTCAAGCTAGATTAATTAGGTTGGGAGAATGTTCTTGGCATCTTTTAAAAGAAGATTTAGGAACATCTCTGGTTGCGTTTCAGCAAGTGTACTGAATCGTTGCAAGTAATAATAAAACGGTAGTACCGAGTGTCGAACTCAAGGATTGCGTTTTACTATTTAATTATATTTGATTACTAAAATTGAACAAAAAGGTTCCCAAGTTGATTGAAATAATGTTTGAAATTAACAACAATAATAAAATTGATCTTTTATAATGAGAAAAATGTCAGGGATGAGTTTCACTTCGAATCCAACCTTGGTGTCTAATTTGATCCTAGTTACTGAATTCCTTTATTGAATTATTATTGAATTCTCTTTATTATTTTTGCCCTAATGTCTTAGTGACAGAACCTTTAATTCCAAAGTAACCCCTAATTCCTTAGTAGATTTAAGATTAGAATTAAGCATTACCGTATAGAAATTCTCTTGTAAATTATTGTTTTGCAACTAATTTAATTGGTTTCATGACCTGCATCTATCCCTATACTACAAATTCATGAATTTCTCATCTCAAGCATTTGTAAAGTCCACTTCCGTTTCAAAATACAAATCGTAGAACATTTTAATGTTGATCAAGCAATAAAAAGCATTAAGCACAGAGATGAGAAAAACAATTCAATAAACTCATTGATATAACTAGAAATCAAATCAGAAAAATAAGGGTTTCATCTGATTACACTCATCCCTAACAAATAGGGTTTAGTAACTCATGACAGAGATACAAAAGATAAGGATTAAAGAAGAATTACAAGAATGATTCATGGGTGATTCTTGATAAAACTGCTTCAATGGCGTTAGAAACGGCCGTCTTTGAGTTTCTATGCTAGGGCACAAGTCTCCCAAGTTCCCCAGAGTCAAAAAGATCCATAAACAGTAAAAAAAAAATTGCGTTTTTATGATTGCTGATGCGTGTCAGGCGCCCCAGGCGCAGGATTTGCGCTCCGGGCGCGTATTGGCAGTGAACAATGGCTGGAAATGCGCTTTAGGCGCGTAGGGCGCGCTCCAGGCGCCCAACATCTGCTGTCTGACGTATTTTGCATTTTTCTCATCTTTTGAGTCTTAATTGGTCCCGTTGTCTTCATGCAAGTTGTAGATATGGATCTTAGCTTTCATTAGCACTTGGAGTGACACTAATTGGACATCTAGAACTGCAGATATGGCTGAAATACTCCACATATGTCATGTTGATTTTTCACCAAAATTCAGCACTGCACTAAAACAAAGTAACAACGCAAAACTACGAAAACTCTCTACTTAATTAAGAAAATAAGAACAAAAACATTTCATTAAATCAAATAACTAAAATCAACAAAATATATTAAATAACTCATTAAATTAACTAATGATTAAAGATAAATAAGACTAAAATCAATAAAAATTATGCATGTGATGAAGAGTCATCACAACCCCAAACTTAATCTATTGTTTGTCCCCAAGCAACAATTAATTTCATATTTGGTGCAGTTAAAAGAAAACTTAAACTCAATTTCTCAATTCAAATCAAACTCAATTCTCAAAGTCTCAGCTACTACAAAACATCCATCATACTCTATGGTTGCTTACAAAAATAATAAGGTTTGTACACCTTGACATTCATTTATCAAATTCAACTCTCTCTTCACACAATCTCACCAAAATTTCTCTAAAGTGTTTAGAAGGGTTATGAATTTATCACTCAAATCCTAGAGCATGCATCACGCTACTATAGGCTTGAAAAAATTCTAGTTAGCAATCACAATGCAGCAAACATATACATTTTTGAAGGACTTTCGGGTTGTAATGGGGCTTAGGTAAGGGTAGGACATTTTGGGATAGTAGGCTTTACTACTTGGAGTTAGGCATATATTTCCAAATTATTCTACCATTTTTTTTTTCTTCACCTTTTCATTCTGGAGATTCTTAAACATTGACAAAAGAACCAAGAAGATATTATTTATCGTTTTTTTTTTCTTTTCTTCTTTTTTTTCTTTTTCTTTTTCTTTTTTTTTCTTTATTTTTATTTTTTTGTGAGAATCAACACCCCAAACTTAAAAGGTTGTTATCCCATGAGCAACCCCAAACTTAGAATTTGATCAAGACAAGACAAAAATTTTCTACCTAACTCCAACTAAGGTGATGTAATTGAAGTAGGGTTTTTGTTTTGTAATGTGGCTAGTAACCGAAATAAAGGGGCAAGGCTCAAAGGGGCTAGAAAAGGATAACATTTTCATAGGGTAGTTAGAAAGGCTCAAACGACCAAATAAAATTGCCTCAATGTATGCATAAATTACAAGTGATGCAAGTCAGAATTAGTGCAAGTTCTAAAGGGATAATACACGTCTAGATAATCACACAACAAAGAATTTAAGTGTTTAGGCTCAAAAGCTCACAACTAGGATAATAAGAAAGAGTATGAATTATCTAAATGATGTCAAACATGCCACTACAAAATTTATTTAGTGTTTTTTTTTTTTAAAATGTGAGTTAGACTTCAACAACCAAGCAGTAATCAACAATGTATGAATTAGTGAAACTTATTGAATTGAGCAATGATATGAGCAAAGAAATATAGTTTAAATTTCAAAATTTCAAACATAAAACTTAAGACCAAATGCAAGTTGTTAATAATTCTTCATCATAGTGCATGTTTACACACAATTAGAAAGAAACAAATTCAAATAACAAAAATAAGATTGCAAAAATTAAAATTTACCTCTACCTGTGGGTTGCCTCCCACGAAGCGCTTCTTTAAAGTCATTAGCTTGACGCCTCAACTACTATCAAGGTGGCATATATGATAGGAAGAACACATCATCCTTCTTTTTCTTTTTGTTTGGTAGAAATTCCATGAACTTAAGAAATAAAAGGTGTTGCTTCCATGTCCTTCTCAATTGGACATTGATGAACAAGGCATAGATTGAATCTCGAACTTTATCAATCTCTTCATTTTTCTTTTCCTTGTTCGTATTTTCCTCTTTTTCCTCTTGCTTATCTTCTTCTACCACAACAATGAAATTATCTTCAATCTTCAACTTCTCCTCCATCATCTCAAACTTAACCACTTGCTCAAATAACCTCTCACATTGACTTTCAAATCTTTCAATTGAAACCATGTTATTCTTCATGAATTCAACCAAAACGTCCGTAATGTGAAAGTCTTTGTCATCTGATTCTTTGGATAGAGTTTTAGGAGGTAGAATTTGTTCCCAATAGATCTTTTTAATATAATACTCGTCGTTTTCTGTAAGTTTGAGAAAAAAGTATTCATATTCTATTAGTTCATCAATGTCATCTAAACAACGTCCATTCTTATGTGCTTTTCCGCAAAAGTCACATCTAAGAGGCTTCCACAGAGGGATCTGAGGGTGATATTTTAAAAATGTATGGCTCAAGATTTGCCCCTCGATCATTCGACATATACCCGATATAAGACAAGTATCACACTCTTCATATAAGTGTAGTAGAATATCATCTTCATAATCTTCCATGCTCTACAGCGCATAGTTATCTCAAACAAAGAAGAGAAAAACCACTAGACATGACATTAGCAAGTTCAACAAATAAAAATAGAAAAAAAAATTGTTATTTAAAAAAAATAAAAATAAAAAAATAAAAAATTTTATTGCATAGCAAAAAATTTCAATTAAGTATATAAATTAAATTCAATAGTGATATGGCAATCCCCGGCAATGGCGCCAAAAACTTGATTGTGTTTCAGCAAGTGTACTGAATCGTTGTAAGTAATAATAAAACGGTAGTACCAAGTGTCGAACTCAAGGATTGCGTTTCACTATTGAATTATAAATGATTACTAAAATTGAACAAAAAGGTTCCCAAGTTGATTGAAATAATGTTTGAAATTAACAACAATAATAAAATTGATCTTTTATAATAAGAAAAATGTCAGGGATGAGTTTCACTTCGAATCCAACCTTGGTGTCTAATTTGATCCTAGTTACTGAATTCCTTTATTGAATTATTACCGAATTCTCTTTATTATTCTTGCCCTAATGTCTTAGTGACAGAACATTTAATTCCAAAGTAACACCTAACTTCTTAGTGGATTTAAGATTAGAATTAAGCATTACCATATAAAAATTCTCTTGTAAATTATTGCTTTGCAACTAATTTAATTGGTTTCATGACCTGCATCTATCCCTAGACTACAAATTCATGAATTTCTCATCTCAAGCATTCGTAAAATCCACTTCCGTTTCAAAATATATATCGTAGAACATTTTAATGTTGATCAAGAAATAAAAAACATTAAGCACATAGATGAGAAAAACAATTCAATAAACTCATTCATATAACTAGAAATCAAATCAGAAAAATAAGGGTTTCATCTGATTATACTCATCCCTAACAAATAGGGTTTAGTTACTCATGACAGAGATACAAAAGATAAGAATTAAAGAAGAATTACAAGAATGATTCATGGATGATTTTTGATAAAACTGCTTCAATGGCGTTAGAAACGACCGTCTTTGAGTTTCTATGCTAGGGCACAAGTCTCCCAAGTTCCCCAGAGTCAAAAAGATCCATAAACAGTAAAAAATTGTGTTTTTATGATTGCTGATGAGCATCACGCGCCCCATGCGCAGGAAATGCGCTCCGGGCGCGTATTGGCAGTGAACAATGGCTGGAAATGCGCTTCAGGCGCGTAGGGCGCGCTCCAGGCGCACAGCATCTGCTGTCTGACGTATTTTGCATTTTCTCATCTTTTGAGTCTGAATTTGGTCCCGGTGTCTTCATGATAGTTGTTGATATGGATCTTAGCTTTCATTAGCACTTGGAGTGACACTAATTGGACATCTAGAACTCCAGATATGGCTGAAATACTCCACATATGTCATGTTGATTTTTCATCAAAATTCAGCATTGCACTAAAACAAAGTAACAATGCAAAACTCTCTACTTAATTAAGAAAATAAGAACAAAAACATTTCATTAAATCAAATAACTAAAATCAACAAAATATATTAAATAACTCATTAAATTAACTAATGAATAAAGATAAATAAGACTAAAATCAATAAAAATTATGCATATGATGAAGAGTCATCAATCTCTATTTCTAGATTCAATGAGAATATGGTATATAGAGCGTAGATTTAAGGATGAATTCTAAAATTTAAAAAAGAGTTAAATCAACAAAAGGAGGTGAAGATTTAAGGATGAATGCTCCTCAGATATTGGATTTTAATGTTAGATCAAATTGGAATTCAAGGAGATTCTTAAAGGATTTTTCAACATTCATAAGGAACATAAAGCATTGAAGAAAAATGTTTTTGTTCAATTTGCTCATGGAGTTTCTTATTGTAATAATAAAAATTCATCGGTTACTTATGGTAGAAGAAAATATTTTGCCGATTGATAAAAGAATTGTATATAGGCCATCATCGAGGACGACTATGACTAAACCAGTGTAAATCTTGGTGTCTTCGTCTTAATGTCTTCGTCTTATCCACTACTCTTTATTTTGAATAAACTTGATTATATTGTTTGATAAATTTTTGTTTGTTTGATTGTGATTTCTGCACAAAGTTTTTGTTGATGATAAATTTTACATTTGTGTAAGTGTAGAAATTTATCATATTAATATTGAAATTTTTCTTGATCTTAATTCAATTAAAGATTCTGTTGTAATTTTTGTTTTCATAAAATATCAAGTTCTCAAGTTATTAATAGTGACTATGGTTAAAAACTTTGTCTCTAAATTTTGTATGCAAGTATTAATAATTGAATAAATTTCATTATACATAATCCAATTTTTCTTAAATATATTTTGGTGTTACTAGTTTGATATAGATTTTTTTCAAAACATAATATCAACTTAATGTTTGGTTGTTTTATTGATGTTTATTAACCGGCTAATTGTTTCATTTTAATTAGAAGATTAAGTCATTGATATGTTGTTATCCTTGTTAAGTGTTTTGCAATCAATTTTATCATTTGTATCAATAGTTCTAATAAGCATAGCCTTTAATTTGCAAAAAATATTGTAAAACAGTTGTTTTATCCGATGTGTACTTGGAATCTATTCACCCCTCTAAATTTGATATGCCATAAGACCTAAAAAAATATGAGTGTATTTTGATTTGTTTTCCTTAAAAGGGTTAATGATGCTCTTGATAAGTTCCATTTTCTATTTTTTGGTGTCTTCATCAATCAAGTCACTTACTTTAGCATAAACGAGTAAGATTTTGATTGGGCTTCACACCTTGAAATTTTTTTGGTCAGAAACAACTTATCACCCCAAATTGTAAGAGTTATCCCATCTTCGATTTGTCATCTAGTACCTAGCTCCATGGTGTCTCAAGCATATGTCAAGATTCTCTAGGCATAGCCAACTCAACTAGTGGACTTCTCTTTCAGCTTCAAAGATTCCCCACCAGAACTTTGAAATTAATGCTTCAGAAAGAAATGAAGAAGTAATTTTTTATATGAATTTATTTGTCTCCATCTTGTTACAAATAGTTTCTTGCTCTTTTATTTGTCTAAATTTACCACCTAAATGTCATGAATTTTTCAAAGGCTAATAAACCTAAATTTCTTAGGCGTGACAAGTTTTTACTTTTAACAATCAAATCAAGGACAAAAGATTTGATATCATGTACCATAATATGCTAGTATTTCAGATAAAAAAGTTGCATGGATCTCATTTGACTCTTAGGGTTTTAGGGTATGCATTTGGCATATGGCTTCTTTTATATTTTCAATAGAAAAAATGTGTCACATAAGGCCTTGTGGTCAACTACCAGCCTTTACTAAATAGTCTCACACAATTGTTTCATTCCACTTGAGTTGAATGTGAAAAACAAGTCGAAGAAGCAAGTTAGAAATATTCTTTTGGCATTGCCATCCATATGCCCCCAAAACACCGTATTCATCTTTCAAACAACATTTATTATTCTTTACTTCAATGCTCGAACATTGTAAGGGTTATCAAACTAGAGCATCCCTATTAAATGAAATCATCCTCCTCTGGTTGTTCTTCTAGGAGATTGCGTGAGACAAGTTTCTCACGACTCTATCACTTTACATTGCACGAAGTAAAATTTTGGTTGTTAGTAGTCAAGATCAAAGACATATTCAATGAATAACTATTCTCAATTAAATCTATATTTAAAAAATTGTGTGAAGTAGTATGTGTAATCTTAAGCTGTATGTTAAATCCTAAATGTTAAAGATGTTGAGTGAGAGAAATTTTTCATTGTGGGGGAGTTCCAAAGTGAAATCATATTTGTTAGCACGAGAAGGAGAAAATGCAAAAAATTAATGAGAAATGACCAACATGTCATTGTTATTATGATAAATATGTACAAATTTGACGAATATTGTGTGGCACAAGTAGTAGATATTAATATTTATGTTGGCAAACTCAATCACCTTGAAGAATTAGTCTATCTATAGTAGTGTGTGGGTGATATTTTGATAGATTAAATATATTTTTTTGTTCCTACAAATATAAAATATTTCATTTTTAGTCTCTCTAAAATTTCTCTTCAAACAAAAGTCCCTAGAATATTTTCTATTAACAATTTTGATATATGCTTTTAAGCGTACTCATGTGTATCATTCAAATTTTTGAATGAATTTTTACAAATATATTTAGAACATTATAATAATCTTCCCTATAAAACTTAAGATTTTTTAACCAAAAAATAAATTAAATATAATTTTTTTAGTGATGTAAGCTAAAAAATATCATATTTAGATGCATCTCTAGTTAAATAATTTTATATTTTTGTGGGAGATATTTTTATAATGTTATAAACATGCATGTAAAAAATCATTTAAAGATTACAGTGATACATAAATTTATTTAAAAGTAGATATCAATAAATAAAATATAATATATTTATAGAGACCAAAAATATTTTAACTCTATTTTAAATTACCCAAATAAATTACGGATTTAAACTTTAAATATTTATTTTCTTTAGAGAAATTTAGCAAAATATTCCTTTTTGTGACCACTTTTGGATTAGGTTAAAATTGAAGCCGTAAAAACTAAAATAACTCAATAAACTAAAATAACTCAATATACTATGCAAGTTATATAAGTTGGGCTTTACATAGGGTTTACCCAATAAACTATCATAATTATAAAAGAATGTGAAATTTATAATCTTCGTAAAAAAGATGAATTTGAATTTATTTATAAATAACATTATAAAATTGTAATACTCCTTATCTCTAGGATTGGGATTTTTATTTTTTTCAATAACTCAATTAAAAAAAATTATCAAATAAGTTTTTTTTTAAACTATATATCAAACTACTATTTTTTTACTTAATTACAAGTTGTATTTATAAACGGCTATTTCCTTAACGAAGCTCAAGTTTAGCTTCATTTAGATATTAGTTTGTTTTTTTTTCTTTGTAATTAAAGAAGTCGTCTTTTAAAAGAAAAAAAAAATTCTTACATCCAAATTTTTTTTAAGTTAACGAACATTGGAGGCATATGACAATAAACATTGTCGGGTTAGTAAATGCACTTCTCAAGGGTACACGTAATCTTTCAATCATTGATTTATTCCAATCAGTTGACGATAAAATGTGAGTTTTACATGTTAAAAGAGGACAATAATATCAAATACCATTAGCTTCTAGTCGAGTATACATATGTCACAAGATTAAATATGAAGTTGGTAAGTGTAACGCACACCAAGTTATGCAATTCAATCAAAATTGTTATTCTCTCGTGGTGCATGAAACAATAAACTCAATAGAGGTACAACCAATTGGTTATTTCGAAGTCAACCTTCAAAGAAAACTGTGTGATTGTGGAAAATTTCAAGCTATACACGTGTCATAGGTGCATGTTATTACGCTCGTCAAAACTATTTAGCGTATTTGTCTGATGTGTACAAGGTTGTTAATGTATTCAACATCTAAAAAGAAGAGTTCTCACCTATATCCAATGAATGATATTGACCGATATATAAAGATAAAATATTATATCACAATTCTGAAATGCGGAGAATTAAAAAAAGTCGTCTAAATAGTAATCATATTAGAACAGGAAAGGACGTTAGAGAAAAAGTGTCAAGAAAATATTCACTACGTCGATTAACTAGTAATACTCGAAAGTATTGTCTAAATGTTATGACAACTCTAATCAATCTATATAATTTTTGTAGAATTTATGTTGTTGTTTTTTATGAATGAATTTTAATGAATTATATTAATTATATATATATATATATATATATATATTTTTGTTAACTTAAAAGAAAATTGGATGTAAGAAGTCATTTTATTCAAAAAGTGACTTTTTTAATTAAAAAAATAAAAACATCTTAAGTAAAATTGGCATTACAAATTTAGAATTATATAAAAAAAACTACTTGAAACTAAATCAAATAATGAGTATATAATTTTTAACATGGAGTACCTTATTAATTTTTTTCTTCAATTTTAGGTTATTAAAAAAAACCTTAGGACTGACTCAAACACTATAGAAAACTCAAATCCTTGGTTTAGGTCTGGGAAAAAGAAAATCTATAAGGAACTAGGACCCCAAAGAAAAATATGTTTAGTCTAAGTTAAAAGTGTACATAAAAGTCAATAAATTGTCATGCACACATTTGACAAAGTGCTCTGCTTTACAGCTTCGAGTCAAGTCCTCCATCGAATTGGAACTAGTTCTAAAGTTCAAACAAAAATATTTTTCACTATAATGAATGACTACCTCTATAATATGCTACCATACTATATATATTTAAAATTTATTAAATATATATATATATATATATAAAGTTTCTTAAAATCTATTTCTTACATAATAAGCATTACAATTTTTATAATAAGCTTACCACTTTTCTGTTTATTTTATAGATAAATAATTTAGTATTAAGTTAGTTTTTCAAATTTAAATTTGAGAATCTATTTTTATTTTTTAAAATAAATTTAAGACTTTATTTTTAAAATTATTCCGTTGTATGTCTCTTAAGTATCCAAAAGTGTAAAGAACTCTAAATGCTTTCTCAATATTTAATAAAAATATTAATTTCAAGTCTAACGAACATATTAGAGAATAGAGGTTGCTTTAGGAGTATATATAATAAATATGAAGAAGAAAAAAAAAAGAATAATACATATATACGAAAATTGACCAATCCATTAAAGATGAGGTGACATATTTGGCTTTTTATTTTGACAAGAGTGGTGATATATTTGGCTTGTTGCATCAATAAAGACCAAATCTTTATATCTTGGAACTTCAAGTAAGATTCAATTAAGATTCTTACAACTATTTGGCCACCTTCCTATTCCTTCAACTTCAATGGTCATTTCTTGCCATGTATGTCCCCCCGCACTTGTTCTTTCTATACTATTTTTCAAATTTAATTTTAAGGTTTAAATATAATTTTTATTTTTTATATTATAATTAATATTTATTTTGGTTTTTTATTTTTATTTTTATAAATTATGTATTTTAATTTCGAATAATGTTATTAGAGCACAAAGCAAAACACAAATAATATTTGAACATTTATGAACAATCAAACATGATCATAATGTATTTTATACAATATTATAATTGTGTTATATTTTATATCAAATTTTGTGTTTCAATAATATTATTATTTTATTAGAATCTAAACAAAAGTTATAACAATATTTGTTTATTAAAATCTAATTGTTAATATGTATCTATAATAATATTCTTTTAGAAAATATTCATTTAACTCAATAATAGGTTTGCATTTAAAAAAATTAATTTTTGCAATTATGAAATATATATATAATTTCTTTAAAACGAAGAACATTTATTAGAGTTTACTATATTTTTACCTTATCTTTATTAAGATTGTACATTAAACATTATAAGTAATCAAATATTTGATTTCGATAGTTCATGACAATAATTATACAATAAAAAATACATTACTTATAAAAAATAAATAATTAAATAAAATAAAATGAAAAGATAAATTATCAAAAAGAATATTAAATAAAAAATAATGGATCAAAATTATATAAAAACCTAATTTTATTTTTTGTGAGAAATTTTAGTCCAATATGCAGTCGATGTTTATGATGGAATAAACGCTA
>JBBPBT010000850.1:15889978-15901232 GCA_037974875.1 Cicer bijugum | reverse complement strand
TTATTTATTAAATTATTATTATTATTATATATTTAAAAGAAATAGATTACATGTATATTTTTTTTTCTAAGTGCATATTTGATTGTGATAAATATATATAACGAGAAAATGATAAACTATTATTATTTTATTATTAATATTTTTTTCATTCTTGAATGGGATATAAACTTACCAAAAATGTGAAAGAACGTCAATTTGATCGCGACTAATTTATATGTATGTATTACCAGAAAATGAACGACGATTAAATTTACAACAGATACTATTCTAAAAGAAAGATATCAATCTATCATTTATAATGGAGGCTGAAGAATTTTTAAAAATTGCGGGCCGCCAAACTATTATTAAAAAAAAAAGTGGTATAAAATGTTGGTGTAAGAAATATTATTATACAAATATTGAAAATAAAAATGCAATAAAGAATCATTTGTATAACGATTGATTAATGTCGAATTATTCAAGTTGCACTAATCATGGTTAAACGGTGCTCCAGTTCAAAATAATCCAATTTAATTCTAATATTATAAATAAATTAAATAATTAAAGAGATGTTTTATTTTAATCAAAATAAATATTTATTCAATTTAAATAATTTCTTTAATTACATAAGTAATCTATTATAATATAATAACCATTTATTTACATAATAAATATATAATTACATTTAAATTAAATAATAAATAATTTTTTATTATAATTTTTAATACAAAACCTTGTGCAATTCATAATTTTTAGAGATGGCAATGGGTAGGGTTTGGGTAGGGTAATATAGTAACTGTACCTATACCCGCAGTTTAAAAAAATACTCATATCCGTGTCCGTACCCTAGGGATGGCAATGGGTAGGGTTTGGGTAGGGTACTATAGTACCCGTATCCATACCCGCAGTTTAAAAAAATACCCATACCCGTGCCCGTACCCTATTGGGTATCAACTTTAATACCCGTACCCTTACCCTCTGGGTACCTAAGTGCCCGTACCCGTATCCATTACCCACACTTTAACTAAAATAAATCGATAAATAAATATTATTTTGTGATTAAATTTAAAAAGGATAAATACCACCTATAGTCCCTTAACTTAATTTCAGTTAACGTTTTAGTCCTTTATCTTTTTTTTTCTCGATTTGGTCATTTATTTTAATTTTAAGTGACAATTTAATCTTTTTTGTTTTAAAATGTTAACAATGTTATTATTATTTTTACAAAAATTCATCAAAATTTTCAAACAAAACTCATAAATTTAGTTATATTCTTTAATATAAAATAAACTTTATCAAATTTGTAACTCAAATCTTCAAATAAACTCATATTTGTCATTCTTTATTTGATGTTGTTAGAGATAAAAATATGAGTTTATTTAAAGATTTAAGTTATAAATTTGATGAAATAGCATTATATTGAGGATGATAAAAATATGAGTTTATTTAAAGATTTAAGTTTATTTTTGATGAATTTTTTGAAATTTTGCCTAAAATAAGGATAAAATTGTTGATATTTTAAAACATAAAAGATCAAATTGTCACTTAAAATTAAAATAAAGGACCAAATCGGGGAAAAAAAAAAGATAAAAGACTAAAACGTTAACTGAAATTAAGTTAAGGGACTATATGTGGTATTTACCCATTTAAAAATTATCCAAATATCATAAATTAAATCATAAAATATTATAAACCAAAAGATTTTCTAACTCAAAACATTTCAAGTGAACACTCGTTACAATAATATTTTATGAAGTTGCAAGTCTTACAACAATATTATTTGAGATCAGTAAAAATAATTTATAAGTTGCAAGTATAATTATAAAGACACAATTAATAAGATATAATTCTTAGTTATAAAGTCACAATTATTTAACTATTAATCATAATCAAATTCTTAAAAAGTTTGCAAACTTTTATCTTTTGATTTGATTATAAATATTGTAATGGTTCAATAATATTAATAGATATTAAAACATAAAGAAAAACAATTAATTAAACTAAATATTAATATAATAAATAAATAATATATTTATATAAGTGCGGGTGCGGGGCGGGTACTATAGTACCCGTACCCGTACCCATACCCGCTTAATTTTGCGGGTAATTACCCGTCCCCGTGCCCATACTCATTATGCGGGTTTTTACCCTATCCATTGTGGGTTTTTTTTGCGGGTATCCACTGGGTCTGGGTCTAATTGCCATCCCTACCGTACCCTCTTGGGTATTAACTTTAATATTCGTACCCTTACCCTTTGGGTACGTAAGTGCTCGTACCCGTACCCATTACCCACACTTTAACTAAAATAAATCGATAAATAAATATTATTTTGTGATTAAATTTAAAAATAATAAATACCACATATAGTCCCTTAACTTAATTTCAGTTAACGTTTTAGTCTTTTAACTTTTTTTTTTCCCCGATTTTGTCTTTTATTTTAATTTTAAGTGACAATTTAATCTTTTATGATTTAAAACGTTAACAATGTTATCCTTTTTTTACAAAAATTCATCAAAATTTTCAAACAAAACTCATAAATTTAGTTATATTCTTTAATATAAAATAATCTTTATCAAATTTGTAACTCAAATCTTTAAATAAACTCATATTTGCCATTCTTTATTTGATGTTGTTAGAGATAAAAATATGAGTTTATTTAAAGATTTAAGTTGTAAATTTGATGAAATAGCATTATATTGAGGATGATAATTAATTTTATGTGTTTTGTTTGAAATTTTTTATGAATTTTTTGAAATTTTGCATAAAATAAGGATAAAATTATTGACATTTTAAAACATAAAAGATCAAATTGTCACTTAAAATTAAAATAAAGAACCAAATCTGGGGAAAGAAAAAGATAAAAGACTAAAACGTTAACTGAAATTAAGTTAAGGGACTATATGTGGTATTTACCCATTTAAAAATTATCCAAATATCATAAAATATTATAAACCAAAATATTTTCTAACTCAAAACATTTCAAGTGAACACTCGTTACAATACACATTCAAATATCTATAATAATATTTTATGAAATTGCAAGTCTTACGACAATATTATTTGAGATCAGTAAAAACAATTTATAAGTTGCAAGTATAATTATAAAGACACAATTAATAAGATATAATTCTTAGTTATAAAGTCACCATTATTTAACTATTAATCATAATCAAATTCTTAAAAAGTTTGCAAACGTTTATCTTTTGATTTGATTATAAATATTGTAATGGATCAATGATATTAATAGATATTAAAACATAAAGAAAAACAATTAATTAAACTAAATATTAATATAATAAATAAATAGTATATTTATATAAGTGCGGGTGCGGGGCGGGTACTATAATACCCGTACCCGTATCCATACCCGCTTAATTTTACCGGTAATTACCCGTCCCCGTGCCCATACCCATTATGCAGGTTTTTACTCTATCCATTGTGGGTTTTTTTTTTGCGGGTACCCTAGGTCTAATTGTCATCCCTAATAATTTTGATATAGAATAGGTCTAACATGTCTGTTTTGTGAGGGTCAAAGCCCTTCTAGTGTTTAACACGTCTGTTTTGTGAGAGCTAGAGTACAAGGAACATGTCTCACCCATGAATTTAGCAGGGTCGTAGCACTTGATACATTTCTAATAATCTTACAGTTGTGAGGGTCTTGGGTCTACTTTGTTGCAGGGATTTTGGCTATAAATCATTTCCTAGAGTTTTGGCCCAAGGAAATATTCTATTGTTTTTTTTTAAAAAAAATAAAGTGTATTTGTGAGGACTCAACTCTAGATATGATATTCCGACTAGCAATATAGTTAAGGCTTTATAGCCCTCGCAAATGCATCTTTTTTCAAAGTTATTTCGTATTTGCTAGGACTTTTCACGCTAGATATGGAGCAAGAAATCTTTCATTGTCTGTATATCAAACATCTACGAGATAATAATAACCTATAATAAAATAGAGTTGTCTAATAAAAATATAATTATTACTATTTTGTTACTATTAAATTTTTTATGATATTATAATTATTTTAATATGTGGGAACATGTAAGTCATCCTTCTCTAGAAATGGCATCCCGCAACACCTCGAGTCGGACGCAGATCCTTCCTGTCCAGGCAGCACATAAATAAATTTCAAATCTCTAGAACATTCATAGATATATCCCCTTTTCTATAAAATATTTTGGTTTGTCAATAGAATATCAATACATCATAATACATAACATAAATTATAGAGATAAATAATTATTATTGTCTATCAAATTTTTTTTTGAAATATCAATCAAAATTTATTATTAGTAATAAAAAAAACAATTAACATAAAACTCTAACATCAAATATGATAGAGAAAAAAGGGGAAATATAAACAAAGAAAATAATCAGAAATCCTCTGAATCAAAGTTTATTTTTTCAACCTTTCAATATGAATACAATTAGAAAACAATCATAACTTTTATCCAGTTGTAGAATAAAATAAATTAGAAAATATTAGGGCAAATATAAAAAGATAAAATCAATCTAACATCAACAATTATAGAATCAACTCAACATCAACAACATAAATCAATCATAATATCAAAAGAATAATAAATTCAGAGGAAATCAATCCGATGTCAACAATTATAAATTCAACCCAACATCAACAAAAGAAAACAATCGTAAAATCATAGGAAATAAAAAAAAAAAAACTATTTCATCAACACAATAAGAAAATCAAAGGAAATTAAGGAAAATATAAGAAGAGGGAAAAACAAGGAAAAGTGTACTTTGGGAGAGTGCGATGGTGGACCTTGGCAGTGGAGAGGGAGAGGAGAATGGGAGGGAGAAGAGAGTGCGGTGGAGAGAGAGAAGGAGAAAAATATGACAAGTTGACGATGGAGAATGAGAGAGAAACGTGAGTAGGAAAGAACAAATATAAAAAAATATTTATTAATGTTTATCACCTTAAAAAGTGATTATTTTAATGTACTTTAAAACTAAAGATTAAAAACTAAGACCCAAGTATGATATATTTAAAAAATTTGATTAGTGTATTATATCAAGTTGGTGCATCAAAAATAAATAAATATTAGAACAAAATAAAATCAAGTGTTATGTGTAAAAGTAGTAATAATATACTAAATTATAGTATTAAAATAGGATGCATGTAATACACCTTTTAAAATTGAACTTATTTTTTAAAATATTTTTAATATCTTAAAACAATTATATCACAGTGTTTTAGAAATTACTTAAAAATTGTTCGACTCCTATTCTACTCAACACTTTTTTTTTTCTGATATAGATTGAGTAATCAATACCTAAAAATTTACCATCACCACCAACAAACATAATTTGGGATTCGATTGGACAATTAAATTATTCAATTTGGTTCATAAATCAAACGTATGGATTTGAGTTAAAAAATTATGTTTGTTAACTTGGTTGAATAGGTTTGTGATAGCTATATCTTTTAGATAACATGCTGTGTTGAACTACGTATTCTATTTAATTGATGATTATTTATAAAAGTAAAAAATTAATAAGTAATAATTATTTGAAGCATAACCATAATTATTTTTATGTTAAATAAAGATTTTTTATTCATAAATCTAATTTATATATACTTGTAGTGCACCAGGGCAGCCCAAAGCCCGAACCACAGGAAATTTATATCTTAAAAAATAGTTTATTTAAAAAAGAAAAAATACCTCCAAACAAAATAATTTGTGGTATGTTTCAAATTTATTTCTATACCGACTTTTTAGCCTAATATAAAAGTGAAAGATTTTAAGTTAGTTATCCATAGTTCAACTATATTTTTCACCATTCAAGGATATAAATTAAAAAAAAAATATTGATTCAATAAATTAATAATTCTATTTTATTTTTAAAAATCATGAATGTTGTAAAAAACCTTTTTTGGACCGGTACTGACATGCACATATTAATATTATTTATCGAACTTAATTTTTCTAGTAACATTAAAATATTTAATGTGCTATATATATTTGTTATAATTACATATATAATGTTAATAATGAAAAGAGAAAAAGAGAAACAACTAAGAGATAGTTACTTTAAAATTTCATAAGATAAAATAAATCAAATTTAAGTTAATAAAATTAGGATAAATATGTATATAAAACAAATAAAAATATCTAAAATTACACCAATTAATATTTATTAAAAAATAATTAAGTGTATGTTAGTAACAAATTCAATTGAATAATAATTATTATTGATGCAAGCTGGTTAAGCCGTTTTGGCATGCCTACTAGGAAGTACTAAGAACACTCAATTAACCGACGTGTATCCAACTGTTCGTACTTGCTAGCTGTTAATTTACAATCGTACACAAAGTTGAAGTTATTTCCATGTACGATGCTTCAGCTAAATTTTAGCAACAACAGTGTTCTCTTTGGACGGATCAACAAGAACAGTTAGCCATGTTATGTTTGTACTATTTTTCTGTGCATGCACTTAAGTGTATGGAAGATAATGCATGCCAAAATGCTTCAATATAAGTACACAATGTTTTTTTTTATAAAAAAAAAATATAGTTTTAATTTTGTTAGCATATACTACTATAAGTTACTTCAAGTAAGGTTTTATATTCTCTTATAGTTTTATAATGTTTTTTCATGAGTCTATAACAATTTTAAGATAGAAATGCTGCTTCAAGTAAGGTTTCAATTTATAGTTTTCATTTCTTTTTCATTTTTATCATGTTATCTTAATTTTAATATATTAAAAACTATCTCAAATCCTTTTTATAAGAGTGAATTTAGTCTGTTAAAGTTGATCTATTTGATACCAAAGTTGTATATTTTAAAGTTATTTTATATTTTGTAGTTAATTCAATTGATAATTTTATTAAATACTTCAAATTCAATTAATTACTAATTTATTTGTTATCTACTCTTCCTGTCTTATTTTAAATGTTTCATTTTATCATTTTTTTTGTTTTAAACTATTTGTTATTTTATAATATTATATACAATATTTATGACTTATTTTTTTCCATTAATATACTTATTTATTAAATGTCAATTCATCAAACTTTTTAATTAATTGCAATTAATAAGAATATTTATATACATAAAAATGATAAGTTTACCCGGCTAAACTTATCTCTCATCCACTATTATAGGTTATTTTTTCGTTAAGTTCTAAACCATATCCCATGAATATTATCGAGATTATGCTAATGCATGGAGATTGAATATTAAGACGTTACACAAAATATTTTCGCGCCAGGCTCCCACAAAATTATTTTTCCTAGGTTTCTATGTCAGCCTCAAGATTCAATGGGATCATCCCTAACAATGCTAGTAAATTATTTCTAACGCTTTCCTTGAGTCTAAATTCGATATTATCAAATTGAAGTTAGTTTCAAATTCAAATTCAAAATTTCGTATTTTATCTGAATTTATATTGATATTTATGTTTTTTTATAAATAAAATTTTTTTTTTAATGGTTGTATAAATTAGTATATGGGCAGTGCGTATTTCCTAATAATGTATAGAAGTTTTTAAACCTTCACTTTTTTTCCACTCTATTTTTAAACCTATAATAGACCTAGTCACGGCAATAACAGGCATCGTGGAAATATCCTAGACAAATATTCCTTGACTAGGTTAATCAAACTCGTAATCTAAAAATTAAACTAGTATAGATTTTGGCATTGACAAAGTACAGTTCCTGATCCAAGAAAATAATATTCAATTAATCAAGCAATGATCAGCACATGGTCTTAATTTTAGTTGAATTTCCACTAAATAATGATATATCATCGCATAATTAATAGGAAGGTTTCCTAGAAGCTAGCTTGTTGGAGGTAATGACAATGACATGGCATATAAATTGATTTGTGACTAATTAATATAGTCTTTAGGGGTACGTTAATTTATTGATTAAATATTAATGATGGCCTTGAAGTGGACACACCACAATAGTTTTTCGGATTATTAAGATGGTTTTTATTTTATAAGCAAAATTGAATTAAGGGAAGTACAAGAGTGACACAACTCAAAGCAAAAAACAAATATTACAAAAATGAATAAAATTAGATTGAGTTTAAACACATTAATAAAAGTAAGCTTTTAAAATCACATTATTAATTTCAAAGTAACTACGAATATGAGTGAGGTAGCAAAACAATGAATTTTTATTAAATTTTATTATAAAACTGTTTTATACTAAAGATTCATACTATTCAATTTCTTTATTAACAAAATAGCCATGGCCATGATTACTTTTGATTAGGCTTTGGGTGATCTTAAAAGTTCGACTTAGAATGTTTAAAATTAGTTTAATTAGCTGGATCAAGGTAAAAGCACCAACCTTTCCAAATTCTATAGAGCCACATTGTCTCTAGCGTGTGAAATAAGAATTATATATTCTAAGAGTAGGTGATCAATGATAAATTCCATTCATATTCTTTAAAATACTCTGCATTATAAAAAATAAAAATTTGAATACATGAGGATAATGAGGGAAATTTCTTTGGGGTTAATATAATGTGGGAAATAATTAAATCACATCTTAACTAATTGAATTTTCAAATATGTCAATTAGGTGTCTTCAAAACAAATGTTAATTAGGTAAACGAGGGTTTTCAAGAACAAATTTTGCTGGAGGTTGGGAAGAATGAAATGAAAATGTCGACATCCATCCATGTTGACCTTGTATATTTTTTCTTAGAGAATAATATTTTTTTAATAAAAAAATTCGTGTAGGAAAATTTAATTCGAATTGTCAACATATATATAGTCCATTGGGAATGATGTGTTTGTCCTCAATTTAAAATTTGCATTAATTTAGTTATAATGATATTTTTTTTAAGATAAGAAATTTCTTCTAAGTAGTTATGAGGTTAAAGATTTTTATTTGAGCTAAATCATTTAGTCTAATATATCAATTATTTAATAAAATATTTTAGTTTTTTTTTATAAATATATTAAATTTAAAAATTAAATTAAATACATTAATTTTTTTTTAATGTATTGTAAGATGAAGAGAGTAGTTGAGTGTGAGCAGACACAAGCATGTCCAATATATATGTATAAATAATTGAAATATAAAAAAATTGTATAAGAAAAAAATAAAAAAATAATGAAAATTTAGAAGACGGAATTATGGTGGTTGTTAAATTGTGTTAAGTAAAGTGATGTAGTATTTGTGGATATAGAATTGATAAGGAGAGGAGAATCGCCATACTGAGATACTGATACTGAGTACACAGCAGTGAGTGCCTAAAAGCAATGTATGAGAGACAAAGTGGATGGGCCTCATGGGCCTCATGTGGTCTTAGTCGCATCACCAGAATTTCGCGCCACAAGACCCCCCACGTGTCTCAAATCCCAACCTCATTTTTTACTGCGCCCACGTTAATTTGTCGTCCCAGGATCTATTTTCTCCCACGCGCATTTTATTTGCACCACTACTCACCGCCCAACCCATCAACACCTTTTAACTTTTATTTAATAAATAATCGATTTACTGAAAAAAACTTATATATATTAAAAAATGATATTGTTGTTATTAACTTATTATTATTATTATTAATAAATTTATTTTATTAATTGTTGATATATTATTAATATTATTAATATATAGTGAAAGATATTCTATTAAAAATGATATAATGAAAAAAATCCGTTAAAAATTGAGATAGTTAATTATTTTAAAAATAATATTTTTTATAAATAAATAAATTATTATGAAATAAATAAAGCATTTTTTATCTCAAATATACATATAAAATGAGTAAAAATAAACTAATATATTTGATTTAAACTTTTTAGATATTTATCTTTAATTTTTTAATTAATAAATTATATTATTCAATGTAATATGGTTACTTTATAGATTTATATAATCGGAATTTAGTCATTTGAAATTACAAATTAATTTTAAAAAAATTTAACTCAAAATAATTGATTTTAATTGCTTATTGTAATTTAAAATTGTCATAATTTTAATTTATAATATTTTTTATCTAACCTAAATAATGTGATATATTAATAAGACATGCCACATGGCAACTCAGTAACACATCATAAATATCACGTCAACATCCAATATATGGCTTCATGTAGTAGAGATGAAAAACAAAGCCTAATTACAAAGAATAAAAGTGAAAAAATCTATAAATTTCATGGACCAAAAAAATGAAAAAAAAAACTTTAATTTTAATTTTTAATTTTGACAATTTTTTGTTGTTGTCTATTTTCACTATTTTTCTATAGAAAATATTATGTTTTTAAATTACTTTCTTTATTTTTATTGTCCATAATATTGACAAACAATTATTTTATTGTATTGTTACACTTTTTGTCCTAGTTCATTAAAAATAAAACTATACAATATACATTCTAAAAACTAAAGCATTCGTGGTTATTAGAGATTACAATTTATAAGGTTTTGATAGGTGTTATGCTACTTGAATAAATATAAATTATTTAATTTGACACCACAATGAGAGGGGGTGCATTTAATCGGATGCTCAATATGAGAATGAGTCAATTGTAGATGTTAGTCAAGAGTTTTTTCGTTGAATTGTCCGAAGAATGACTTAAATTATTAAATAATAATAATAATAATTTTATAGATCAAGTATCACCTACACCTTAGTCTTATTCATGAACACTCAAACATGCAAAATAACTTGTATTTGGTGAAACTCGAACTGAACATTAATATTGTACATAGTAGCCAAGATACAAAGAAAAAGAGCAATAATCAATATACTTGTGAAAATAGTAGATGTGTTGTATCAAAATAAGAAAACAAATTTCAGCCCTTATATAGAGTTGTCATGGTGAAGATGGAGATCCAAATTATGGAAAGAGACACAACACAAGCTTTCAAAACCAACATTATTGACCACTCAATTCGATGCTACTATAAGCCTGACTAGAAAATGTAATATGTTTTAATTATTATAGATATTTCAAAAATGATATGGATATGTAAATACCTAAAATAATTAAAAATGACATTGAGTCGTAATTATCATATGTACAAAGTGGTATCATGTCGATGTCGAACATCACCACACCATAAACACAAGTCTTTAATTTGAAATTTTATTGTTACATAAACATCAAATATTGATGGAACTGAAAGTAATGATTTTAAGATACAAATAAATAATAAGTATTGCCCTCTCTAGACTAAATTATTTGTTAAAATTAAGTACTATAATACTATATCAAACTCCACTAATTGCTATCACGAATAACAATTAATGCTCTAGTTTTATGTTTTTTTACCGTTGAAATTTTGCTATTGATAA
>JBBPBT010000850.1:15840477-15862401 GCA_037974875.1 Cicer bijugum | reverse complement strand
TTTCATTCTTAACTTTGTTTCTTGGTTTAGCTGGAGTTTTATTTTCTCATTTTTACTAATTCATGAAATTGATCAATGTATTTTTTTAATTAATGAAATTGATCCTTCCATTTCATTTTTTAACTATAAAATAACGATATAATATATTTTAAATAACGTGTTATATGATACAATGATGTAGAATGATAACACCTATAAAATTGAAATAAAACACAATAAAAACTTAATTTTCAACTTCAAAATATTTTATTTGTAATTTAATTAATGACATATGAATAATTAATGTATTTAGGTATCTAGATAGTTCTATATCATGTTATTAAAAATATGTCAAACCGCAATTTTTTAGTTCAAAAATATAAGAGATGAATGAAAACTGTCCATTTTTAAAATAAATAAACCAATTCGTGAATAGATAAAAAAAAATGGACGAATTTCATAAATAGATAAAAATAGAGGGGCAAAAACTACAATTAAGTTTTGTTAATTTGTATCAACTTAGTTTCTCACTTTGTCAAAATTTCAAATTAGTCCCTAATTTTTTTCATCGTTAATCAAGTTAATCCTATGTTAATACTGTTCACTAACAATGTTAAAACTAGTGGACACACACGTTAACCCCTATATAAACAAATCTTGGGAGTCTATTTGATACTTTTTAAAGTTGAATTGTTGACATATTTTTTCAACATTGTTAGGGACTAAATTGACATGTTTTAAATTAGTTATACTCGTCAAGTCAAAAGATAGTTCGTAGAAACAAGATCAACTAGTATTTTTTTCTTCACACCTTGGAAATAAAACGTTTGCATTCTCTCAAACTCATTATTGCAAACATCATCATCCTCATATCAAAACGTTTTTTCTTTCTTTCCATTTTCACGTTCAGTTTATTGTTCCATCATAAAAGTCAGCTGCAAATTATTTCCCTACTTGCAATGCATCTTTTTAGTTTTTTTATTTTTTTCTGTTAACTTTTAAATCAAATATTCATTTTGTAATAGTAATTAGTTTAGTGAAAAAATTGAATGAGGGTTACGGTTTAAATTGTTTGATTGTTTTTATTTTTGTTGTAAGGTTTATGGTTTTTTATGTTAATGTGCTATAGATTGTTGTAGTATGTGATAAGTTGTTATCTTTATTGAACGATGCTTGGTTTTGATCAATTCCCTTATCAGTTTGTTAGTATATAAGTAATTTTTGCTTTTGTTTAATGTTAATGGGTAATTTTTTTTTTTTTTTTTGCAAAATGAGTACTAAAATATCAATGATTGTTCTCTATGGAGGTACTTTTATAAGGAATGATGAAGGTGTATTGGAGTTTGTGGGTGAGAAAAAGAAAGTTTGGAAAAGAGTTGGATGTGGATACACTTAATGTCTTTGACATTCAAGAAATAGTGAAAAAGTGTAAGTACTATCATAGATTATTGAGATTAATGTGGAGGGTACTCAAGTTAGATTTGGATGACATGAAACTATTGGAGAATGACAAAGAATAAGATTGCTATTTATTGTGATTATATTAATAAAGATTTTTATCATATTTTGTCACTATCTTGTAGAAGAACAAATGTTGAAAACAAATTAGTGGTTGGAGATGTGGCTAGGGAGGAACAAGTAGCTAGGGAGAAAGACTTGGCTTATTTTCTTATTGATGACTGTGTTGAAGATAATAAATATAAGATTTCTCTGTGTTCTAGTTCTGATGAGGAAGAAGGCTTAGTGATTTTGTTTTTAAAGACTATTTTATCAATTTAGTCTTCATCATTGTTTAACAAACATTACAATGTTTCAACTTTAAAAAGTATTGAAAAAAATTTCAACATCTTTTTTTATGTTGGAGTTGGCATATCAACTCGCTAGTTTTAACATTGTTAATTAATTGATATTAATGTTCCGTTAATTGAGATTAACAGAGAGATTAGATTGATTAACACTGGAAAAAATTAGAGACTATTTTAAAATTTTGATTTGATGAGAAGACTAGGTTGAAATAAGTTAAGTCAGACACAAAATTGGAATAAGAGGCCATAGCAAATCAATAACACAAAAACACTCTGCATGATTTTGAGATACTGAAATATCCATTATTTAAACCATACTCCAAAAAAACAATACTCCAAAAAAAAAATACTGCCTTATGATTCTGCTTTGATATATAGATAGATTATTATGAATAATAATATAAATCTACTTAAAGTCTATAACTATAGCCAAAGCTCAAATTCAAAGTTTATGATTCGTTGGACTTGTTTTCTTTCCCATAGTACTGCAGACCAAATGCAAAGCCCAATATCAGCAACGGTACCAGGTACTGCAAGAACTTCAAAAAAAATCCAGAAGATTCATTGCTTATGGTAGGTGCTTGTGTTGATGGGGGTAATGGTTGGCTCTTAACTGCTGCTGGAAGAGTGGTGTTGTCAACCTCTCCAACAAAGTACTTTTCCATGGTCTCTTGAGCTGAATCACTGTGGCCAACGTCTTCGAAATCGACGGTGGCATCCTTCCCTATGTAAAAACACCACAAATTCTTGGTTTATGCATTATTTTCCACTGAGTTATATAATGGATCACCTTTGTAAGTTGTCCACGTAAATCAACACTTAAAAATCATCGAAAATTCTAACGACGGTCGACAATACTCTTCAAAAATAATAGTTCATGACACTCGCCGTTTCTATGGATAAGACGGTAACTAACCTGATTGATGTCGATTCAATACGAAATACATATTTACTTTTCCTTATTTTTATCAAACTAGTATCATTTTAGTCACTATTTAAATCATGAAAACGAATATAACTATTAACGTCTATTTCTAAGAGAAGACGTTTGTAGTCGTTGAGTTTTAAACAGTTTTCAAGTACACGTTCATTGTGAACCCTGATCCATATTAGAATTTTCCTTATTTTCTATGTTTCTCTATTGATTAAAACTCTGTTTAGATAAGCAACTTAATTAAACACTTACAACATAATCTTTTATCATATAAATACCTATGTACTTGCTATTTCTATAACATAAAATAAAATCAAACTATTTTCATAAGCTATCCCAAATAGCTTATCGAAATAAGTTGAAATTTTTTTATGGACATGTCATAGGTTGTTTCCCAATGCTCTCTTTAAACAGGCTCACCAGGACTTGTTAGTAGATAAACTAAAAAGAGTAACCAAATAAACCTAATTTTTTTCTTGCTTTCTTCTTTACTAAGATAAGGAAATAGTTTTTACTTGCAGAATAATGAAATGAACCAACAAAGAGAAACTAATTACCTGTAGCAGAGAGTAAAGACTCATCACCTCCAGGATGATCATCCAAAAATGGGGTAACATCATATACCTGTTCGAATGGAATGCAAGTTAGGTAAACTATTTTTTTATGTGTATATACTCATAATAATAATAAAATTACAAATCTAGAATGTTTGTTTTGTGTAATCTAAATACATTTCACATGAATGAATGCATAAATGTGTAATCTCATGCTTGTTACAGGGTTATAGAATTTATTCTCAGGTTTAAAAAATGGTGTTTGAAAACTTATTCACAGGAGCGAGGAATGTTAAAACAGGTTATCAAACACTATTTTAATAAGTACCTGGGAATAGAATTCCGACCATTACATTCCTCAGAAAGTTATTCACAAAAACGAAATATCATCATTTGAAACATACACCCAATAAAGAAAATTCTACTTTCATTTTTAAATATCAATTGTAAGAGGGGAAAACTCTGTTAAAAGAAATTAGAGGCATTGAGAACTTTGAGCATGTTTTGACATATAGAAATGATAACTGACAAGTTGAGGTATTTGATCTTAAATTATGACCAAATACATCAACTTTTCAATTACTCTTTTCGGTACTCTAAAAGATGAGGGATTTTTCAGTCAACATGATACTGGACAGGACATGATCAATCTATTAACAGCTGGTTGCTTATAATGTTGAGTCTACAAATTAGATTCTACGAAGAAAGGTTGTCAAACTCGAGTTTACGCAACTTACAAGTTAAAAATTGGTGGACAAATTGACAAATGACAAGGCTCAAAATTACTAAAAAGTGAAGGATGGTGGGACTGGGTTCCAGTCATGGAGCTAGATTCAGCTTGGTATAGATAGGTATCTAACAAACTGAGGGCAAGATTCATCTCCCACAACAGACTGAGAATATGATCTATCTAAAAATATTTCACTAGCAAATGTAGCAATGCCAAAGTTACAAAAATAAAAAAGACAATCCAATTTTTACACACAGTATAAATATGATTCAATAATAATGCCCAATTCTTTCCTTAGAAATTTCATAAAGAAAGAATTGGCATCATTTAAATGACCCCAAATATACCAATCATGATATATTATATTCTATGTACTCATACATAACAAAGATGTCTTGTGAACAGTACACATTATTTATATATAACCATTTTTCTGTTTTTGCATTGCAGCTAATAGAGTTAATAACATTGTTCCACTCTTGTAAAAAAAAATAGAGTCTTTGTTCCACAATATAATTACTCTTAATAAACCATGTAATGCACTTCATGTCAAATATTTTTCCATTACTTTTCCTTATTTCATTTCAAACAGAACTTCTACACTTTCTTGACTCTCAAATAGCAGGGGTTTTATAGGCATTTGAGATGCAAAATAATATAAACAGTTGACATTATGAAAATTTGGTGGAAATATGATGCAATTTGAAGGATTTTTTGTAGGGTATGAGATTGGAGTTTCAAGGATTCTTTCTTTTAAATTTTCAAGGATAGCAACACGTACCCCGACACAACAATGTCTACATAAAACCCTGAAGTATATATAAATTGATCAAAAGACAAGATCGTGGCATGTAAACAAAAAATTAACACAAAATTGCAATAAAAAATTATTGGCAGATCGAAATGCTCATTAGCCAAATTTGTGAACTACGCTGAAGCAAAAAAATTCAAGGGTATATTTCAAACCCCAATTTTCATTCCCTTTCAAAAGCATACCAAGAATCATATTCATATCACACATCATTCTCATTCAAATCAGGTAAAGAAAAAGTCTTTGTGCTCAATAAAATGTCTCTTATGCATTTGAGGTTAGCAATTAACACACATCAGATTCATCACAGAAACTAAAAACAGATCAATATGAAATTTCAATCATAAATTCAAGTTAGACCTAAAAAAAAAGTTTGACCTTTCCGTTGACTATGATCCAACAGTCATTCTTTTTATTGTGCTTAGCCACTTCCTCAAAAGTGAAAGTCTTAGATTCTGAACCCATCTTCTTCCACTGCAAAACTATTATTATTTATTCATCAAATTAAATGAAATAATTCACACACAAGGAAAAAATAGTGTTGAATAGTGAAAACCCAAAATAATTACAGATTGTTCGAAAATGAAGAAGAAAAAAAGAAGGAGAATTTTGCTTACACGATTAGGACGGAAAGGTTGGTGATGGGATTTCAAACTACAGTTGAAGTGATGATGTTTTTTGTATATCTGTTTCTGCACAACCTTAAACTATTTCTACTACAGTGTTTGAATTTCGGGATCCAAAACGACGTCGCTGAGTCAACATCGTTTATAACGCTGGTGGATGCATTAAATTGAAATTAAATATTTACTACCGCACGTTTTTTTTCTTTCGGTCTTCAATGCTCAAACTTAGTTGTATTGGTAGCATTCCACACATTTGATTAAATATCACTTGAAATTTGAACAATATATTTTTATTATTATTATTATTATTATTAAATTTTAAAGAATAAATTCATTTCTCTTTCTTTTTATCAAACTTATATTGAAGGAGTAATTATCTGAGTTATATATACTATTAGATACGTTAAATTCTAAGTTTAAAAAGTGTCACTGAATATAATTAAAATTTCAGATAACTTTAAATATCAATTTACGATGAATTATATATTCAAATGGTTTGAATTTTATTAAGGTGTGACTTTCTTGAAAATTCATTCTTGGCAGTAACAAAATAAAATATTAATACAATTCAAATATATTATTAATAACGTTCTTCGCTTAGGATGTAATTTGATCACTTATATATAAATGGTTAAATATCACCTGTGATTCTTTAATTTAATTTTAATTAATATTTTAGTTATTTATTTTTTTATTTTTTTATTTTTCTTTTGATTTGGTCATTTATTTTAATTTTAAGTGACAATTTGATCTTTTATGTTTTAAAATATCAACAATATCTTTATTTTTTTGCAAAAATTCAAAAATTTCATCAAAAATTTCAAGCAAAACCCATAAAATTAATTATCATCCTCAATATAATACAATTTCATCAAATTTATAACTTAAATATTTAAATAAACTCATATTTTCATCTCTAACAAATTTATTTGAAGATTTGAGTTACGAATTTGATTAAATTTATTTTATATTAAAGAATATAATTAATTTTATGAGTTTTGTTTAAAAATTTTGATAAAATTTTGAACATTTGTAAAAAAAAAGGATAACATTATTGACATTTTAAATTAAGTTAAGAGACCACAAGTGATATTTAGCCTATATAAATAATCAAGACAAATGTTAAGTCCATAAATTATACTCTCTAACAAAATTAAATTTTATTTGAACTATGTTAAAAATTTATATGATATAATATTTTAATTCAAATGTAAAATTTAAAAAATATGTTAATCAAATAGTAAATAAACTTATATACAATTGCGAGATTCTAGATTTATTAATAAAATGATATAGGATATCTTGTAAAAAATAGTCATACTTACATTTTTACATTAAATTAAAAATGCTCTATTATTTAAACGAATGAATCACTAAATTGCACAAATAACACCTTGTAATTAAAAGACGTCTAACAATATAGTCGTTTCGTTAGTTTGATTAATGAGGTTGACGTAGCATTAGCTAATTATGAGGCGAATTCAGTTGTTAATCAATCCATTGTCATTAGGGATGAGATGCGTTAGATCGTCTGTCACGGACCTATAGTCTGACCTACTTATGGTCTGATCTGGCATGACCTATTTAATAAAAAGATTAGACTCATGCTATTTTTAAAGTCTATTTATTTAAATAGGTTAGACTCATGCTTATAAAAAAGTCTATTAGGTCGGGCAGGCCGACCTATGTATATTTTATCATTTATTAATATTGCTTTTTTTTATTATTATTATACTAATAATATTATTTTCTATTTTAAATTCTATCAATTAAGTAATCACTCAATAATCATTCCATATTCAATATTCGTTTCATATTCGGTAGCGATTCCATATTTGGTAGTTGTTCCATATTTGCTAGTCGTTCAATTAGTTAACCACTCAATAGTCATTCCATATTTGTTTAAGAGGTAATAATTGGTGTGTTTATTTCAGAACAAAATCAATTATTTGAAATATAAATTATTTTTTAGGGTTTAAAGGATGTTTGTTACAGATTTTTATAAAATTATTTTGTTAGAAAAAATATTTTTTATTTAATATATATAGATATGTATATTGATATTGGTATGTGGAGAACATCATGTGGTATGGGTAGAACATTTAAATGTTTTAATGTGAATAAGGCTTTTAAATGAGCTTTCAGGCCAAACCAAACTTATAAAAAGACCAGACCAGATAAAAAAAAGTCTACGATAGGCCGTAAGCCAGACTTAGGCCGAAAAAATAAATCGTAGGCCAAACTCAGACCTTTCAAAGTCTGATCTGGTTTGCCCTATTTCCACCCCTAATTGCCACAAATGAGAGCGACTAATTTGCCAGATTTAGGAAATAAAAAACTAATTTGTCTTCTTTTAAAAAAAATATTGAGACCCAATATAATTTTTTTTTAAAACTCAGTCATTATTGTAAGAGTATCATCTTCATCTATATAATTCATTTGTGTACTTCTTCCATAATTTTATAAATTTTGTAAAATACATGTTTTTGATGACGACAAAACCACCAACTATGGACAATGCAACAAGATCAAAAAGAAGATCAATAAGCTTCATAATAAGCTTCAAATTAAAACAATAGATGATAAAATGTAAAGGTATATGATACTAACCAATACTTCAAGCACATGAGAACAAGTCACATTTATACATGCATTTAAAATAGTTTCAAAAGTCCAAACCACATTAACAAAGTATTTAAAAATCATATTTTTGACTAAGTACATAAGTGTATTCCAATACACCATGTTGTATTCGAATACAACTTAAGTCAGAGGCAAAAATTTAAATGTTGTATTCGACTACAACAATGTGTAGTCGACTACACTTCAAGTCAGTGGCCAAAATTGCTATATGTGTATTCGACTACACACATATGTAGTCGAATACAAGCTAAGTCAGAGGCTAAATTCATTAATCTGTATTCGACTACACCAATGTGTATTCGAATACAAGATGTAAAATTTGAATTTTTTGAACGTTACACAGACGTGTATTCGAATACACATATACTGTATTCGAATACACCTGTAAACATTACAATTTTTCAGATCTGGGATGGCTCTAGAACATTGTAATTATTCATCAAACCTCTTGGATCAATGGCCACGAATCTGAAGGGATGTTTTATGGAGTATAAATACCCCATAACTTCAGATTAAAAATTAACGATCCTTGAATCAATTCATTGAATAACTTTAAACAAAATTCTGATTTTTCTAAGTACTTGCATTAGATTTTCATATCATTTTAAAAGGTTCCAAAGTACTTGAATTGTTATTGAGTTGTTTATCAATATACCACTCATTCAAACCTGATTGTATCAATTGTATCATTTGTATCAAATAGTTTAATCTAAGATAGTGGTGTGCTATCTTTGAAGTATTGTTAGAAATTTTGTAGCAAGAATCCTAGGGTGGGAGTTGTACATTTTCTAACAAGTATTGAATAAATCTCTTGTGGTGTGCAAGAGGACTGGACGTACCCTTAGTTATAAGGGGAACCAGGATAAATCTTAAAGTGCCATTTACTTACTGCAGTTATTATTAAGCCTTGTTTCTAAATTAACAAAATCCAACTTCCATATAACGAAAAACAGAAAAATCTACCTACACCTAATTCACCCCCCCTCTTAGGCGTACTTCTGTACTTACAATTTTTTTTTTCAAGAACCTTCATTTATATAATTCATTCTTCTTCTTATTTTATTGTTTTCAAATTGTAGAAAATAAAATAAATAAAAAAAAACTACTTATTCTTCTTCTTGTATTAGTGAAAACTTGAACAGGTGATTTTTAAATGTCATTGTGAAAGAAAAGTTTTTGTTAGAGTGCTGCAATGTAAAAGAACTATAGAACATAATTGTTTTAGTTGCAACAACTTTAATAACAATAGAGGAAGAAAAATAAGTGGTTTTTGATTTTTTTTCTCAATGCCATTTGTGAATCATCGAGTTCAAACTTTCACCTATGGAAGAAGAAAAATAAATGATTTTTAATTTTTTTTTTTCTTTTTCTACAATTTGAACATTATAAAATAGGAAGAATAATAAATTATATAAATGAAGCTTCTTGAAAGAAGAATATATGAAATCATAGAAGAATAATAAGAATGAATTATATAGATGGACATGTTACATTTGCTATGATGACAAAGTTTTTTATTTTATTTTATTTTAAATTGTGTTTTAATTTGGTTTTAAAAAATTGGACAAATTAGGCCATTGTATTTCTAAAATCATGCAAACCCTAAACCCTAAACCCTAAACCCTAAACCTCATTAACGTCCCCATACACCTTATTAATGAAACAAACTAACAAAGAGATTATATTATTCAACCTTTCAATGTCAATGTGTAATTTATCTATTTTTAAATTTCAAGAGATAAATACTCGACTCTTACAATTTCAAAAGTTAATTGATTATTTACTCCTTTTAAATGTTTTGTAACGACAAATTGATTTAAAAATTTATTTTTTAAGACGATTATTTTAAAAATTGGTTGTTTGAAACTTGAATTAGAAAAAAATTTCTAACAAGTTTAAATTGATTTTTGAATTACCAACTTAAAAGGTATTATATGTGTTTCAAAAATTTATGTAAAAATATGAATAAATTTTATATGACATAATTTTTTAATTAAACGGTTAAATTTTAAAAATATGTATCAAATATATATATATATATATATATATATATGAAATACAATTTAAATATCACAACATGATTCGATGAGATTGAATCTTCTCCATCGATCATCTCTCTCTATCTCTATCATCAAATTTTGTTCTCTCATTTTTTTCTTCCTATCTATCCATCCCTTCATATTTCAATATTTGATTAGGGATTCAAGAATAGAACTAGTTTATTGTTTCATCTCATTGTGTTGATAGAACTAGTTTATTATTCAAAGTACCACATGTAGTGATTGCCCGTACTATATTCCCTAGTTTTGTTTGTTGCGTATTTGTCATCTAAGAATTTGATTTGCAACCTATTTGATTCCGTGTTGAACTATGATCACATTGAGCTATGAATTTTATTGGATTTTGATGGCTTTGATTATATAATTGTTGTCCACTTTTTTAGCTTTGATTACTTTTAGCCTTTTACGTTTGATCCAATTTTCAGATAGGTGCTTTGTGCTTTTTTTTTTTTCCGCTAGGTCTTTTAAGTTGCATTTTATTTGCAATGTTAGCCTTTATATTATTGTTTGTTTGAAAAAATACACTGTCATTTTTTTATAGCGATTCAACAAGTGTACTGAATTGTTGCAAGTAATAATTAAAACGGTAGTAACGAATGTCGAATTCAAAGATTGCATTTTATTATCAAATTATGTTTAATTACTACAATTGAACAAAAAGTTTCTGAATTGATTAAAATAATATTTAAAACTAACAAGTGTAATAGAATTGAACTTTTATAATAAGAAAAATATCAAGGATGTGTTTCACTTCGACTGAGACCTTGATTTCTAATTTGATCCTAGTTACTAAATTCATTTATAGAACTACTACTGAATTTACTTTATTATTGTTGTCTTAATGTCCTAGTGACAAAACCTTAAATTTTAAAGTAACCCTAATTCCGTAGTGGATTTAAGATTAGAAGTAAACGTTACAGTACAAGAATTCTCTTATTAAACTATTGTCTCTATAAATAATTCAATTGGTTTCATGATTTGTATCTATCTCTATACTACAATATCATGAATTTTTCATCTCAAGCATTTGTAAAGTCTACTGTCGTTTCAAAATACGAATCGTAAAACAATTTAAAGTTGATCAAACAATAAAAGACATTAAACATAAAGATGAGAAAAATAGTTCAATAAACTCATGCATATAACTAAAAATCAAATCAAACAAATAAGTGTTTCACTTGTTTCGTTAATCCTTAACAAATAAGATTTAGTTACTAATGACACATATACAAAACATATAAATTAAAGAAGACTTACTAAAAAGATTCATGAATGATTCTTGATAAAACTCCTTCAATGGTGTTAGAATCAGTCGTCTCTAAATTTCTCTACTAGGGCACAAGTCTCCAAAATTCTCAATAGCAAGTCATGTGCCCCAAGCACAACATTTGCGCTCTAGGTGCACCTGGACATAATCAAGAAAGTAGAAATGCGACCCAAGCACTAGAACTTGCGCTTCAAGCGCACAACATCTGTTGTTTGACATTTACTGTATTTGTCTCCTTTTTTGAGTCTGAATTTAGTTCTGGTGTCTTCACTAAAGTTGTAGTTATAGATCTTAACTTTTCATTTGCACTTGGTTTGAGTCTAATTGAATATCTACAACTCTAGATATTGATGAAATACTCCACATATGTCATGTTGATTTCTCACCAAAATTCAGGATTGCACTAAAACAAAGAAATAACGCAAAACTAAGAAAAATCTCTACTTAATCTAGGAAATAAGAACATAAATATTTTATTAAGTCCAAGAAGTAAAATCAACGAAATATATTAAAGAACTCCTTAAATTAACTAATGATTAAAGATAAGTAAGACAAAAAACAAAGAAAAATATGCATATGATGAGGAGTTATCATCCTTTAAGTTTAAACTAATTTTCATTTAGACTCACTTTTTATCTTTTACCTCTTCAGCATCTTCCTCTTCTCCCATCTTTAAAAAACCTAAAACCCAAATTTTTTAATTCCAATAGTAAAACTCAAAACGTCGACTATGTGAATTAGAGACAAATCAAAACAAGAAACTCATCATTCCAACAAGAATTAATAAAGGAATTGTTGTAAATAAAGAAAAATCTACCAAAAATAAATTTGTTCGTACATTTGAGAACTAGATCAAACATTCGGACACTAGATCAAACATAATGTAAACGAATACTCTATTGCATACAAATTCCAAACACACACATAAAGAGGAGCATTGTCTAAGAATATTTGAGTTAGTAAATTTTTATTATAATATTTTATAGTTCTTATTTAAAGATATTTTAATAATTTTTAATTGAGTCACAATCATAACAATTATTATTTGTTATTTATCGATTTATTTTAATAACTCGATATGACTCGTATGAATATTTAGGTATTCAACATATATGAATACATATATTAAAATTACTACTATCAAATATTCAAATACTTTTCAAACTGAGAGTACTAATACTATAACATTCTATAAAAAATTTAGACTAAGTTGCACTTTTAATCCTTTATTTTTGATCAAATTCTCGGATATATGAACAATTAATTTATTTTTATTAGATTTATGGTAGATTTATCATTATTTACAATAACTTATATTTTAATTCTTGTTGGAATGACAAATTTCTTATTTTGATTTTTCTCTATTCACGTAGTTGGAATTTTGAGTTTTTCTATTGGAATTATAAATTTTGGATTTTAGGGTTTTTAAAGATGGAGTGGAAGAGAAAGATAGTGAAGAAGATGATGATGAGGTAAAACATAAAAATTGCGCCTATGTGAAAATTGATTTAAAAATAGAAGACAATAAGTGTATTTTTTCAAAACTTAAAAAATCAATATGAGAATTTTTCCTTTTATAATTTGTCATATCAACACCATTATGTACATATCATTGTAGCAATAAGGTAACATTTTTTAACATTACTAACAAAAATAAAAACATTTTTACAAATAGATAATAACATAAATACTAATGTTGTAAATAAAGTGTCACATTAAAGACCTATTTAAAAATAAAAGTAAAAATATAAAAATCTTATTTGATATTTTGTTTGATTTACGAACCTTGCAATGATTGGTGCATCTTGTACTCAAGCTTGTTCTTTGTCTTTAATTCAATTTAAGCTTACAAAATAGTGATAACTGTCCGTTGATATTTTAAATGAACTTTTATAATTGCGAATGAGAGTTTGGGGGACTTAATAGGAATCTAAGTAAACAATAATTTAATTGGCAACGAGTGCCGTTCCTTTCAACAGTGGGGAAATTTTGTGAAAAACTTTTTTAGCCACGGTCAAAATTTTATTTGCCACAGTTTCAAGAGTGGGGAATGTCCTTAGCACCAAGGAAAAGAGGCATTATTGTCATGAAGTGTGTTATGAATTATCTATTTCAAAAACTTAAACGGTAGCATAAAAACACATTAACGGTTTTTACACTTTTATTCCCTCGAAAATGTATTATAAACAAAAATATAATTACATTAATTAAGAAATTAAGTTTATCATAATTAATTTATACAATCACAATTAAAAAAAATATAAATTGATGTATAAATTACCTTTCATTATTAATAAATTAGATTATTAAAAATAAATAAATAAAATTTAAATTAATATATATATATATATATATATATATATATATATTTTAGAGACACTACAAGAAAACATGAATTTTGTGAGGGCTAAAAGCCCTCGCAAAGGGGAAAAAACAGCCACAAAAATGGATTTTGTGAGGGCTTTTGGCAGCCACAAATAAGCTGGTCACAAAATTTTGTGAGGGCTTTTGCAGCCACAAAGTGCCTCTGAAACAGGTTGGCATTTGTGAGGGCTTTTGCAGCCACAAAAGACAGACATTTGTGAGGGCTTTTGCAGCCACAAAAGTCTGTCTTTGAGGGCATAGGCCGCCACAAAATAATTCGTATTTAATAAATTAATTTTTAAATTCAAAATTAATAGTTTATTATAATATTATATATAATAAATTAATATAAATATAATATTAAAATTTAAATTATAATTATATTTAAATTTAAATTAAATTTAAAATATAATGTAATTATAAATTAAATTTAATATATAATAAACTAATCTTAATATAATTAAAAAAATTAAATTAAAATTAAAGATTAATAATTAAATTAATCATTAATTTAAATAATAAAATATTTAAATTAATAATAAATGAAGCTTAAAAGTAATTTTGTGTAAAGAGAAGGAGGAGAGAATAATTAGAATGACGTTTTAGAGAGAAGTTGGATGTGAAAAAATGAAGGAGGAGGGGAGAAAAATATATATAGTGTTACCTTGAGCATTTGTGGCGGCCAAAAGCAGCCACAAATGCTGGATTGTACATTCCTTTGTGGCGGCCTTTGCAGCCACAAATTCCACTGGTCACGTCACTCTTTGTGACGAATTTGACCCTCACAAAATGCATTTTTTGTGGATGTAAAAGCCCTCACAAACTCCTTAAATATTTAACTGGATTTTGTGGCTGCCTAAGCCCTCACAAAATCACAATTAGGCAGCCACAAATTCCAGTTAAATATTTAAAAATTTGTGAGGGTTTTTTCAGCCACAAATAAATATCAATTTCAATTTTGGCCTTTGTGAGAACTTTTTCGATAATTAATTTGTGAGGGTTTTATTCGACCACAAAATATTTATAAAGTTGGCCACAAATTTAAGTTTTTCTTGTAGTGAGATACTATCAAAAAATATGAGAGAAGTTGTTAATATTTATTTTTATTTCATTCTAAAAGGTGTGTTAATTTTTTTATATATATATTTTAGTCTATAATTGAAATAGTAAAAAAATTTACACTCAAGTGTAAATTTTTGAATTTAACTTAATAATATTAATTTTTTTCAGTTGACTTATTTTCATAACTAATGATGTGATATTATTTTGTTTGCTTAAAAAAAAATTGTGGAACTCTTTTTATTTGCACAATTCTAGCATGCCTTAAAATGATCCAAAATAATGCATAATTAATGGTATGCCAAATCAAACCATCATAAACAACAGAGATATGTTCTTACTTCAAACTAAAGCGAACATAAACAACAGGATAACACAAATTACAAAATCACATGGTTCAATGCATTGGTCATATGAGACAGAAGAAAACCTAATTAAGTATTTAATCTCATACTTATCATAAATAAATCTACATGTCCAGATAATTAAACAGTGACACTCCAAGGGCTCAACACTAGCTAGTACCTGCTACATGCCAAAAAGTTAAACGATATATAAGCTCAAAAAGAAAAAATCACTCATTATTTTAAATAAATAAAATTGAAGAATAATTTTGTAAGTTTCATTTTAAAATTAATGATTAAAGGAAGTATAGGTTGCTAATCCACCACTTATAACTTTTAGGTGTAGATTAACAACATTATATACTTTTTATTTTGACAAAAACAAAACTCATTTACAATTTTAAATAAATAAAATTGAAGGATGATTTTGTTAGTTTCATTTTACATGATAAGGAAAGAAAATAAATTTAAAAATGTATATTACATTTTTAGCTCTTATTTATGTAATTTTCTAAAAGAGATGATTGAATTCTTTTATCCAAAATAAAAAAATTACTAATTTACACCAACTAAAAAATAAGTTAGGGTAATTTAGTTAAATATATTTTCTTTTTCCTACAAAATTTTATTTCCTATAAAAAAATTATAATTATAATTTTCTAAAATATCTCCATTTACATATTAATTAAGTCTCTAACTACAATGTGATATTGCAGATGAACTTTTTGCTCATATGAAGACACATAAAAAAAATATTTTATTTAATTAGATATAAAATTCATGATTTGTATGAGAGAGGATCAAGGGATGGATTGAGAGAGGGAGAGAGAGATTTTGAGATAGATCTATGTTGCTCTCTTCTTTGCTCTCTCGTTTGTTTCTATTAACTCACTTACTAGCTCCCTCTCACTATGCCTGGATTAGTATGGTTATTAAGAATCAAAACTTCATCTAAGATGATAAAATAATCTTAACCAAATCCTTCTATGTTTTCTTCTTCTTAAATGATGATAAATATCAACGGAAAAAAAAAATATATATATATATATATATAGTTGTTGTCAAACTAAAATATAAATATTTCAAAAAAAACAAATTTTTTTAAGGAAATAAATAAAAAAATAAAAACAGGTATTTGAAACTTTCAGTTGTAAAATACATTAAGAGTTAGTATAAATGACAGACAATCATTATAATCGTTATTCATAAATATTTTATTATATGTATAAGTTAATTTGATTGAAGAAATTTAACTTTTGATTAAATAATAATAATTTTAAATATTTTAGTGAATAAATGTTTTATTAAAAATATTTTATCAAAAATATTTTATTTCATTTAAGATGAAAACTTTAAAGAAATTTGTCCGCATTTTTTAGTTAGTCAAATGATTAACAACACAAGAAAACGCATACAATTATGCTAAAAAGAAAAGAAAGATGCAGACATTATATGATGCTAAAGCAATCTCCATCATTATCACTTTGATAGATTGATTTAAACGTGCTATGTGGATCTCTTTGCTTGGATTTTTAGGGCAATTCTTTGAGATGGACCCACATGTATTTATTTGTATATAATTTCGTTTGGAAAACAAGTTTTTCAGCTCTCCATCTATCTTTACCAAAAATGCATGCATATATACCTTTATAAGGTAAATTGGTAACCATAAATATACTAGAGTATTTTATATGATTTCTTTCATTAAGTTCCGAATGTGTCAATTAAATCACCTTAAAAAAATTTGCACCAAACAAAAAATCACTTCAAGAAAATTATTTATTTTCGGCTTAATTATAATTTTAGTCTCTCTATTTTTATTGATTAATGAAATTGGTCTCCCTATTTTAAAAGTTGAAAGTTTTAGTTCTTCTTTCAAATTTTTAACTAAAAAATGATGACGTGAGATCTTTTAAATAACGTGACATTTGATACGATAATATAAAATGATTAACACCCATGAAATTGAAATAAAATGAAGTAAAAACTTAACTTTCAACTTCAAATTTTTTCTTCATATTTTTAATTTAATTAATGACATATGAATAATTAATTCATCTAGATGATTTGATATTATAAAATTGTATGTCATAATTAATTCATCTAGATGATTTGATATTATAAAATTGTATGTCATGTCATTAGAAATATGTTAATTCCGCATTTTTTAGTTCAAAAATTTGAAAGAGTGACCAAAATTATCGACTCTTAAAATATGAGAACCATTTCCATGAATTGATAATACTATAGAAACTAAAACTGCAATTAAATCTTTATTTTCTTAATGTTTTGTTTTCCTTTTACTATATTTTATTTCTAGACCTATCTATTTATGGAAAATTATACAGATGATAAGTTCAAATAATAAATGAGTGTAGAGATAAATGCAAAAGACAATTGTGAAAAAGTTCTATTGATGGATAATTATGCTCTTTCAACCTAAATTATGTGTTTGTCATATGTTGAGAAAACAAAGAAGAAAATCCAATCTAAATTGTCTCATACATTACTTTTAGTCATACTTAGTTGTTTGCCACAAACCTTCCACAAGCAAATGAAAACATAAAATAGACATTACATGAAAAGGGAATTTGAAGCTACTATATAGCTTACCTTAAATTGGGAGAAAATAACTTGAGTCACTTGCTTCATTAATCATGTTGTTATCAATAATGATTCCTTCTTCGTTGATTTCTTGACCTTCTGCTTTGTGATTCTTGACATCAAGATCCGGATGAATTTTCCTCTTTAACATCTTCTTCATCAGCTACAACATTATAAATCATTTATAAACCAAATCAATTAATTTCAAGCAAATAATCAACTAGGGGCTTAGTACTTCATTCAAATTAAACACAAGTACAAAGAGCATTAACTGTGCCAAATTATAAACCACGTACACTAAATTTGACACTGACATGTCTAAATGTGTTATGTCAGTGTCAAATACAGGACACAACTTCAATACAAAGTGTCAGTGCTACCAAACATTTATGTACAAAAGATCCATAGTACCAAAATTATGAAGCACTGCTACCTTATCATCGATAATAATTTAAAAAAATACAACTATTAACCACATGGGTCATGTACTAGACACAACTTCAATATAAAATGTTTGTGCTACATAGGTGTCAAAGACAACAAATTTCGACAAGGTACTTGAATTTGTTTGTTCAAATTCATTAGAGTATTTTAGTTTTATATACTCTTTTTAGATAATTGAAAAGTTGATATATTTAAAGTTAATGTATTTAATCTTAATTTTTTTTTTCTGCTAATATTTCATTTAAGAATATGTATATATTTATCAAGTGCATGAGATAGTACTACTTACTTTCTTGATGTCTTTAATTGGGCGTGCATTGTCCTTAACAAGAGGAATGATCTTCTTAGCAAAAGAAAATCCATGTTTTGATTTAATGTTTGGTTTTTCACATGGCTCAAGCAAGACTTTGGGTGCAGGGTAATGAAGTTTAATCTTAACATCAGAATCAGCAAGAAACAAATCAGCTAATGTGATCCTTTTCTTTTGATCAGCCTCGACATCATTTGCCTCCAAGATTTCATTACAAATCAAAGGTGTAACCTCAACAATTTCCTTCAAAGTCCTAATCATTATTTCTTCCTCTTTGTTAGCATCATCATCATGGTTTTCACAAACAACATCCTCAAAGTTGTGTTCAAATGTGTTGTTGATTAATGGATTAAGTTCCTCTTGTTCAGCATTATAGAAGTTTTCAACATCATCATCATCATCATCATGAACCATGTCATGTTGTTCTTTCAATGAATCATAGCCAAGAGTACCAATGGTTAGAATTCCATCTTTCCAACCTCCAAGCATATCAGTGAGAGCAACTTGTTTCAACAAAGCTTGATGATTATCAATGTTGTTGATTAAAGTTTCATTCTTTTTCATGTTTGAAGAAAACCCATCTGAGTAAAATCAACAAAAGATTCATTGAAACTAAAGGGTGAAAAATAAAGTGAGTGAAATTTAATTTTATATATAGAATTCAAACCCTTGAGAGTATTGTTATGATGAAACCTCTTGTGCATCCAATTGAAGATCTGTAACAAACAATTCAGACTATGATCACATGAATTATATATTAATTTAAGAATATACTACTTATGATATCAAGATATATATTATTTAAAGGAATAAAGGAAAAGTAAAGTAAAATGAATATGCATGAGAAACTAAAAAGGCTGTGTTGTTTGTGCATGATTTCAATTACCTTCATGGTTTAATTTTTCCTAAGAAAGTTGGCTAGAGAATGAGGGGGTGCAGGGGAATTGAAATGAAGAGTGAGGGAATGAAGGGGTCAACATAATAATGAGGGAAAAGAATGAAAACAATAATGGGGACCAACATGGGATGTTGAATTAGGTTGTGCCACGTGGCCCCCGACCCCCACTTGCTCCCTTACACTTGGCTTTTGTTGTTGGTTCATGTTTGTGTCACTATGTATGTTAGTGAATTTTGGTGTTTTCAGTTGGAAAAAATTATGATGACACAGTGATTTTCTTGAAGTTTAAAATATAATATTTTGATAAAATTATGACGATTCACTTTGATTATGATAATAGTATGGTCTAGTTGATTATAAAAGAGATCCAAATTAGTCCTACATTGGCCGAAGCATTGGGTATCATATAGGCTATTCAGGTGGCCATTGATCTTAACTCCATGTCACCTTCGTCTCTAATGCTTTAACATTTGTTAAAGGTATTGAAGGAAGACCTTGTCCAGCCGACATTGATCTTAACGTCCATGATTGTATCTCTCTTTGTAACGGATTTGTTACTTTTTAATTTAGTTCAATTAGCTAAAATTGTTTTGGAGTCAAGTGGAAGTTACAAGTATCACATTAGTTAGAAAAGTAAATGTCGAACAATATACAAGTTAGATGACTCATAAGCCTATTGGCTTAAAGTTTTTAGGTGAAGATGTTATGTTCATCTCGATGATCATGTGTTTGCTCTTAGTCCAATAATGGTATCATAACCAATGGTTGGTCGAGATTTGATCGGCTCCTTATATTGAAAATCTTATTGACCGAAGGTGTTCAAGTGGCGTGTCCTATTGATTTGTGGACAATGTAATGTAAGTGTGTGTGGATGAAAAAACTCCCGCTTGAGGGAGAGCATAATCATTTAAATGGATAGACTCACTTGAGTGAAAGATTATTGGTATTAAAATATAACTTAATAGTCTCACATTAATTGAAAAAATGAATGTTGAATAATATATAAGGGAGGAAACTTATATATCTATTGTTATAAGATTTTAGATAAAGATGTGGTATCTAATACACTTGTGTGATTGATCTTAGTATGATGTGATGATTCTCCAAATCCCTCACGACCCATTTTTTATTTCAAAACTTGAAAGAATTAAATTTCATACCCCTGGAATTTTTTAAAAGTCTACTTCACCTCTACCATTTTGACATACTCACACTTAAAAGTTTTGGACCCACCTCCACAAACTACAAAATTTCTAGTATATAACTGTTTTTTCAAAGTTTCCAGTTTATAAATTAGATATTAGAAATATCAGCATTGAAAAATATATGGTATATACTGAAAATTTATGAAACAAGATTTTTGGTATACATTAAAAAGCAGAGAAAAAATATTACATACGAAAAATTTCAAAAACAAATTTGTAACATGCATTAAAAATTAAATAAAGAATTATAAATATCAAAAATTTCAAAAAATAAAATTTTCAATTTATATATATATATATATCGAAAATTTTGAAAACAAAATGTTGGATTGTTTTTCTAAAAAATTGCATTGTCTGTGAAGGTATTTTGAAAAGTTCATGGAAGAAGAGGCAAAATATGGAGTAGAGGTCAAATTGTTGGATGTATTCAAAAACAAAATTACAATCGCGATTATAATTATGTTGTAAAACTTAATATTGCGACAAAATACAGATAAATACAACGAATGTAATTGTAATTGATATTATTGTTGATGCCTCTACAATTAACTTTTATATTGGGCTTGCAATTTAGAACTCTGGTCATCCATCATACTAGTCCTTTATTTATTCTTCATGTTTAAGTTTTGCACATTCTCATATGGGAAATGCAAAATTACATATAGAAGTTGAGCTGCTTAATGTACTTCATCATAATGTGTTTCTCTTTGTTATCAAGCAATTGGTATCCAATCTGTAAACCAGTTGGCAATGGACCATTTTCTGCCTAATCTATGTTTTCAAGAATGCACGTCTTATGCATGAAATAATTAGTTGAGTAACACTAATTCATCACGTGAATTAAATTTGTTGGAATTTAAGTGTGAGTGGTTACTTCTACATTGACTAAGAATAGAGTAAATGATGAATATATAAAAGAGGTACCTATATACAAAATATCTTATTGTTTTGGATAGAAATGTGTTGTCAAGATTCTTAGAGATCTTGAAGGATTAATTCATTGTTGTTGTCACATTCTCTCACATGTTTTATATATATATATATATATAAAAGATATTATTTTATTTTTTAAATAATTAATATTAGTAATTAATTATTAATTTTTTAAAAAGAAAAATTAAACTCATGACTTGTTTATCACTCCAACTTTCCTAAACCTTCAAACCAACTTATGACTTTTATTTATCTAAATTTATTCATGTTATTTTATTTTTCAATGACTACTCCTTGAGGTCATAGCATTTTGTTCCATTTACTTAGTACTAATATTATTATTATTATTATTAT
>JBBPBT010000850.1:15820691-15840400 GCA_037974875.1 Cicer bijugum | reverse complement strand
TTATTAGAGAATGAGTTACATTCTCTGGTGACAATAACAAAACAGTTAAATACATCCCACAATTATATATGTAAAGGACTAATTTAAAACTTTTAAAACGTAGAAGGACAAAATGAAATTTAAAATAAAAATAAGAGACCAAATATAAAATTAAACTAACATATTAATCAAGACTCAGATTCTTGTTAGACACATCACAAGTTTTCACAATGCTTAAGTAAAAAATTAATAAAAATGACAAATTTAACCTAATGTTATAAACATAAGTAACCAACATGAAACTTTTAAAACATAAATCACCAAAATAAATTCTAAAATTAGCGAAAGGGACTAGTCCATAGAAATGAAATAGAAGAATTAAAGAAACACAATCACAACACAACAACATAACGTAAAAATTTAACATATATTATTTCAATCAACTCTAATAATCTCCACCTTAATTGAAAATGATATATCACTTGTTTCTATTATCTATACCAACAATTATAGTTCGAAATAAATATCATACATAATCATAATAAAAAAAAAATTTCACTTGAAGTTAAACCACTTCAACACTTTCCACTTGAAGTTAAACTACCTCAAAAATTTATATTTGAAATTAAACCGCACTTCAAGAATTCACACTTAAAGTTTAACCACTAAGAATTTCTTATACATGTAAAAAAACAAAGCTTGAAATTAATGGTTTAACCTCAATGTTGACTCTATAAGGAAGTTCTTTAACGATCGACATAATCTAACAGCGCACATTGCATCAATGTCAACTAATGTCTATTATTTTGCAACACTTTGTTTAACCACAATTGTATCTACGATTCATTTACTTGAAATTTTCCCCAAACAAATTTGATTCTTCCATCAAAATTTATTTGGTATAAGAAATAACTTAGACATTTCATATTGATAAAAAAAAATGTGACAGAGAGAGAATTATGTATGCATTTTACTAAATTGAAGGATCTATAGTTTTTTTAGACCTAATTCACCATTGTTAGAAAATCATACAGTTACACGCAATACATGATGTCAATTGTCAATTAAAGATCGAACGATCCAAATAATCTAAAAATGATGCTAAACATGTGGATCTAAAAATGATGCTAAACATGAGACAGAGAGAGAATTATATATGCACTTTAATAAATGGAAAGATCTTGAATTCTTTTAGACCTTGATTCCCTAGTGTAGAGAAATCATGTACTTACATGTAGCACACAATTGTTAAAGATTGGACGATTCAATTTTAAACAATATCGACCGTTGATTGAAATTTTGCAATTGAAAGCAATAATTTTGAAATGGCATAAACTTTGTCTTAGTGTATACACTTTACAATGACTTTTAAATCATTTTGAGGTTAAACAAATAATCACTCAAGGACCAATTATAGATGACTAAAATGAATGTAAAAGAAGAAACTGAAGTATACTTAATAGTAGTAGTAGCAAGTTTTTGTACATTGATGAATTTGCCAAAGAACATCCGACCATGAGTTGTTGCTAGTTGGTGCACAGTCACATTGATGAACTTATTCCTGTTGTTATTTTCTATTCTATCGCAATGTAGGAGAACTTTTTGTCTTGTTTCTTTTAATAGTTTAATAGCCATTGTAAAACTTATAGCAGTACTTTATTTGTCATGCATATAATCAATTTTAAAATATCGTTACAAGAGTGGGGGTAACAATATGGTAAACCAATGAATTTTCATGAGTTATGTTGGTCCAAATGAAATAACTACTATTTTCTATTTTTTCTACTAAACCGTACTATTTTTTTTTTCTTTTATACAAGTATATATAATTTATTAATTTTATTAGAATGAGTGACACTATTCATTTAAATTAAGATGATAAATTGTGTACTTGTGTCAAATCTTGTATTGGATCGTATCGTTCTCATATTTGTACTAAGTATTTGAGCTTTATATAGTGTGTGTTACATTAAAGAAATGAATACACCATCGCCATAATTAGTATATAATTTCTTTTGGTTTGGTGATTAGTGATTGTCCAAAGATTGACAATATTTTCCTTTCTTTTTCTTTAAATAAATTGTTAACATTTTTATCCATTACTTAACTTGTTTTTCTTTAGATTTCTTAAACTTATATTGCCTCTTTTAATTCAATTTATTTAACTATTTAATGAAATTTGTTGAAGTAAAAAAAATGACATACAATATGTAATCTTTGCTTTGTTTATTGGTGATAAATTACATTCCATTAACTTTACCATCATTTGCTTCTAAAGAAGTTAAATACATTTGAATTTCACTCTCAAAAATTAGCTCAGAGAATGGATAAATCTTGGCAATATGAGACTCTAATTCAACTTCAACACACACGCTCAGACCTATTGTTGATCTTAAGTCTAATTTCAACATTGTCATACTTAACTTTGATTTCATATTAAATGAATTTGAATTTCGCTCCCTAACGTCTAGCTCTAATGGTAGAATATATATACATTAATAGCCTGAAAATTTTGACAGTGCAGAACGTCAATACAACTTTAATATGAACTCTCATGTCTAGCGTGGATCCTAGGTCTAATTTTCATATTGTCATCCTCAATGCGGCTTCAATACCACATTATATGGGATTGGATCCCACTCTAAATCCTAGCTCAAATGATGATGATGTCCAAACACATACATACATCGAATATAAGATTCCAATGCAACTTCAAATATTCAATTTCACACCTAACATAGATCCTAGGTCAAATTTACCCTCATGCCTAACGTGGGTTCTAAGTTCAATTCACATGTTGTCATTATTAACCCAACTCTAATACCATGTTAAATAAGCTTGGATCTCTCTTTCAAAATTTAGCTCAAAGGATGATGGTGCTCAAATACATATACACATCGAACAATCGGTAAACCTTGGCATTGTGGGACCTGAATACAACTTCAATACTTACTCTCACGTCTAGCGTGGTTTCTTAGTACAATTCTCACATTATCATTCTTAACCTAACTCTAAAACCATGTTAAATGAGTTTGAGTCACACTTTCAAAAGTTAGCTCTAAAGGTATTACTCTAATACAATTTCAATACTTGCCCTCACCTGAAGCGTTGCTCTTGAGTCAAATTCTCACATTGTTATCTTTAAGATATGCCAAATTCTCACATTGTCATCTTTAAGATATCATGTTCAATGAATTTTGATCTTACTCTTAAAACTTAGTTCTAAGGTTGAGGTTGCTAATGCACATCTATCTATATATATATATTCAACAATTCTAGAATTTTAGACAATGTAAAACTTTAATTCAAACTTTAATATTGATAATACTTCCCTCACACGTAGCGTGGTTCCTGTGTCCAATTATCTTATTATCATCTTTAACCCAATTCTATTACTATATTAAATGGACTTTTCATTGAGGGTGTTTAAGTACATATTTACATTTAACCGCCTTGAGAACTTTGGCAATATGAGATTGATATTTTAACACACCTCTCTTAATGAACATATATGTGTATATATATATATATATATATATATATATATATATATATATATTTTAACATACTTAGCAGTATTTTGAGATGAATGTTGATGCTAAAAGGTAATACGTACTTTATTCTTTTTCTATTCACAATGCTAAACAAAATTTTATTTACTTTTTACCTTCCATGAATGATCATTTTTGCACTGTGCATTTGAGATATTTTCTTCCCTATGAACATGTACAAAATACACAATTGGTGGGTTAATCCTTCAGGTTGTTGGTGAAGGAAAAGTGGGCCCCATCATTATTTATTTTCCTATTTTAGTACAATCTTTGTGGAAAAAGGTTTCTTTACATATCAAATAGTTATATAGAAAATCATGTCGAAGCAAATTATTAGAAAACAGAAGAGACTAATTATTATATATATCAAATTCATATTTTTCCTTGAATGAAGAATTTATTTTTTCTTTTTGTTACCTCCAAGTTTTCAAGATTGAATCTTTTCCCCATATATGTTACAAGTGTGTGTACATTTTAATAGCAATACTTACTAATCAATCGATATATTACTAACTACATGAGTTAAGGTCTTTGTGTTCTTGCTTGTTTGTTGTCAAATAACAACAACATAAGCTATAGTCCAATAAAGTCTTCTCAATGCTACCATGTTGCCAGAGCAATGTAATTTGTAGCTTTTAGGAGGACAATTTTGAACATACATTCTTGTCATGATTAATGTTTATAAGAAATTAAACAACTGGTTATAGCATAATTACTTATCATACAAAGTGTTTATGTATAAACTATTACTATAATAAAAGATAAAATAAAATTAATTAGTTGGATTGATTGATTTATTTGAGTTTGTCTATTAGAATAAACATTTGTGAGATATTTAAAAAAGCTTATAGAAAAAACTTATGACATGTCCAATAGTTCGTTAGCATAATTTATGAAAATAATTTATAATTTATACAAAATCAATTTGATTTTATTTTATCTTTTGTTGTAGAAAAGTTTATACATAAATGCTTATATGACTATTGTTTATGTTATAAATGTTTGATCGAGGCTTTTTTTATCTAAACAGAGAAATTGTTTTCATAAATTATTTTGGATAGCTTATAAAAATAAAACAAAAACAACTTATAAATATATCATTATTATTTTTATAGATTCTCTTAAACATTATCATAAATACTTATATTAGTAAATAAAATGAAATAAGTCGATACAATCAAAACTAATATAAGAGGCAAAGCTTCCACATGGTTAAGTAAAAGCTTAGCTGGAGAAGGTTTCCAAGAAGGATTAGCCAAGAGGAAGCGTGATTAATTAAGTGAAATTTTGATGCAATTGAAATTAATCATGGTAATTAAATTGTTTTGAACCTTAGCTAATTGTCATGTTGTAGCATAGAGTAAATTCCATACACCAAAAGGGATGACACTTTTGATATATTGTCTTTCAATGGGTCTTAGTGTTGCCTTAAAAACAAATAAATTGCTTTGGATTCTTGTTAAAGATAATAATGGTATTATTTTTCAGCATATGAGAGGAGGTTATATATCACATAAATGTATATAATGTCAAGTAGGGTCATATGATTAGAGTACTTCCATTTTACTAGCATACAAACTTTAGTCACAACTAAAGCAGATTCTATGGATGGAAGGAAATAAAAGGATACATGACTCTATTGTGATAACTGTGTAATGGAGGAAACTCTGCCACACAATCAAATTTGAAACCAACGTTATAACCATTTTAGTGATCCCTTAAGAGGGATGTTTTAATTCAATTATTTGATAAATATAATTTCAAACATGACTTAAATTAATTATATATTATAATGAATTAATCACAATTTTACATGTGAGTAGTCAGTTATTGCATGTGTAAAAAAAAAGTGTATGAATATCATTAAAAAATGTTAAATATCACTTGTGATCCTTTAATTTAATTTCAGTTAATGTTTTAGTTTTTTATCTTTTTTTGTCATTCCGATTTGGTCATTTATTTTAATTTTAAGTGACAATTTGATCTTTTATATTTTAAAATGTCAACAATGTTATCCTTATTTTTTGCAAAAATTCATCAAAAATTTCAAACAAAACTCATAAAATTTATTATCATCCTCAATATAATACAATTCTATCAAATTCATAACTTAAATCTTAAATAAACTCATATTTTCATCTCTAACAACATCAAATAAACAATGACAAATATGAGTTTATTTGAAGATTTAAGTTACAAATTTGATGAAATTTGATTTATATTAAAGAATATAATTAATTTTATGAGTTTTGTTTAAATATTTTGATGAAATTTTGAATTTTTGTAATAAAAAAAAAAGATAACATTGACATTTTAAAACATAAAATATGAAATTGTCACAAAAAATTCAAATAAATGACCAAATCGAAAAAAAAAATAATAAAAGACTAAAACGTTAACTAAAATTAAATTAAGGAACTACGAATGGTATTTAGCTTTAAAAAAAAATTGAATAATATTATATTAGACACCAAAAACATCAACCATAATATGACTTTTCCATAACAAAGGAAAAGCAGGGCGTCACCTAAGATAAATTTTTAGTATTTACATCTCAAAGAAGGTAATTACTTGCTTAACAAGTTAAGATTGATCCTAGTAAGTGTCCCTGTGAAATTTAACCTCCATATGTTTAATTGTGTAATCTCATTGATAAAAAAACAAATTTATGTAATCTCATGGATGATAGGAAAATGACACTTAGAGACACCACATCCATGTACACATGCAACTGTTCTTTAATCACTTATTGCTGTTTCAAGTTTGTCCACATTCTCATCACTTTCCAGCTCTTTGTCACACATGCCATTATCCTTTACCTTTACCTTTTCCTTAAAAGGGTAATCTAGACTTCACTAATCATAGTCTTCATTTCCATTGTTTAAATTTGATTTAATGTTATGTTTAAGGTTTGAATCCTCACTTACCTAACTTATAATTGCTGAGTATCACTCATATTTGTTGATAAGAGTAATCTTGTATATTGAGATGTAGTATATTTAATCAAAGTTTTGTACTCTATAATTATAAGTATTGCATAATAGAAAATTGTACCAATTAATTTGTTGTCGAAGACATAGACACAATTAATTTAACTTTGTGATTATTTGTTGTATTTTAGTGTTTGTTATTTTTTTAAAATTGAATTTGTTGATTTTAAAAGTGCCGAATCAAACTAACTTTTAAATAAATAAATAAATGAACACTTGCTGAGTTGGCAAAACACTCCATGGATTGATTGTGAATTATTTTGAGGAGTGAGAATGTGAAATTCAAGATTATTTTTGTGATTAGGCCCAATGATCAATCGAAATGCAGGTCATATGTTGGCATCATAATAATTGACCATATAATGAAAGAAAGACAATGTATTTTCCTCTCTTTTAATCCCACTCTATCTATTAAAGAGTTTGAAGGGATGAACCCTATAAAATATATTTTTGTTATGTTTCTTGTTCAATGCATATGGAAGATTATTCAACATCACATAAGACCCACATAGAAAGCTTGAAAGTAATTGTTGGAAAGTATTTTCTGTATATAATCAAAACTTATTAATATTAGGATAAGTAAATAACCACTACGGGTAAGTGGTGGTGACAAAGTTAGGTAGTTTGTGGGATCTAGGATAACGAGTCCGGGTCACTAAAACAGAGTTTCAATGTGTTACCATTCATGTTGACAAAAAAAAACTGTTACCTATCACGTACAAAATTAAATGCATACCTTTTTTTTTATGCAAAATTATATGCATTAATTAAAAAATGTGAAATAAAATAAATTTAAATATGTCTTTGCTTTATATAATTATAATTTTTATTTTATTTTGATATTCATAAATTTTTTCATTTGATTCATATTTCTACAAATATAATTTCATTTTAAAAATAAAAAACATAAATGAAGTTTATGCCATGTGGTGACCAAATTAGGTGGTGGTTTACCGACGTGGTAGTACGGTTGCGTTGTGAGCGGTGGTGTCAGGTGTGAGATACTTGGTGAGTTAGGGTGGTTTGTGGCATGTGGATACAAAGGTTTGTGCTTTGTTTTAGAGAGATAAGGGAAACACGTTGTTTGTTACCTGAAATATTCATTAAAGATGGAGGGAAAATTAGATTTTGTATTATTCTTCTTGTTTATAACTTTTATTATTTAATTTAATAAAATACTCTTAAATAAATAGTAAAAAATAAATTTAGATATCTTAATTATAACATATTAAAATTATTATTTTTTAAAGATCAAATGCATTAATATTAACTCATGCAAAACGAGAAAAATACAAAAAGTGAAGGTTGTCAAAGTATATAAATTTTTCTTCCACGTCCAATTATTTATAAATTTTAAAACAAACAAATTGATACCAATAAAACTGCCCACAACCTATGAACTTAAACACTACGTAAATTTCTCATGAGACATTGTCCCAACCATACACATACACACTAAAATGACATTAATATTTGATCTAACTTTTTTTTTTCTTTATCAATTTCGATTATGATTCTATATACTTAATTTTTATCATGTTTCTTGCATAGAAGAAAAAATAACTTAACAAACCATAAATAATTAAACAAAATTTAAATCAAACTTTAAAAACTTAAACATTTAAGAAAAAGATAAAAATTTCACCTAAAACATTGAGGATCATATAACTAGCACATTTCTCCTTCACGTCAGTTAACTTGTCTTTAGAGTAGGTAACTTAGTTGTAGTTAGAAAAATACTTAAAATAAAAAAGAAAACATAAAGTTGAGTTACAACTTAAGTATATTGAATGTATATGATTACAAATATTAATCAAATTAATTTCACGTACATTAATTGGAATCGTATTTTTATTTTCAACAATGATCTCTCTCATAAATTGTATGATATAATATCAACAATCATCATTGTTATCTTGACAGAAACACTGAAACTTAAACATATGCATCAATACATTTATGTTGCACAATGTGATGTTATTATCATTGAAAATTAAACATATTCATCATCTCGACTTGGTCACTGTAACTCCCCTACGAGCTTAATACATTTTTAAAGCTCTATCAAAATGAAATTAACTTCAAATTAATATTAATTATAAATCATTGTACACATAAACACTAAGAAAAGTTAAAATAAAAACATAAATACTTACGTGTTGAACATAGAAACTATGTTTGAGTCATTTTGAGGTTCACTATTCAACAAATCTAAGTGGTATATTATCTTAGCCATGAGATTGATGATAATCAAGACCCAATGTCTTAACCTACACTCAATGTTTAAATATTTTAGATTTATCTAAAATTTATTTTTAATAGATTGTCATTGTAAATAAATTTTTTTAAAAAAGTTGCGCCCTATATTGTACGGTGCAAGTATCAACTTATCCTTTTCTTCGATTTTCATTGATCCAAATTCATTCACCGTGGTCGTTTCTCATATAGAGAATGTCATCTATAGTTGGATCAACTTTAAGCTATTGTGATGTATTAGAGAAATGATCATGTTCAGGACATATCTCTTCACGTTCTTGCTTGTAGTGATAATTTATTTTGTTAGTTAGAAGTACAATCAACCACTTTTCATCGGCATAATTGGTGGCATATAACATTTGTTGATCTTGTGATGCTAAAACAAAAGGCTCATCTTTGTACGTCACTTTGTTGAACATGTGATGGTTTTACTAGAGTCTTATGCATAATCATCAATAAACTTTTGGTAGCCGGTTAACAGACATTCATCTTTGATCCATAGTTATGTGATCTTATTATAGTTAGATATTAAAAAGAGTTATTTGTAATATTAAAAGAATTGTGGGCGTGAAACTTCAAAAAATAAATATTTGCATCCAATCAAAGCCATGAAACTTAAAATAAAAATGTGAATCAAAAGAATCATATTCATGAAACTTAAAAAAGATATATATGAATATATAAACTAAAAAAAAAGGCAAATCAAAATAATTCAAACACAATAAACACATATATAAATTTTTTCATACAAAAATTATACATGTTATCTAATAGTGTTCTTTTGCATGTTATCTAAAAGTGTTCTTCTATTATAAAGTGGTCTTCATTCTTAAGAGTATTAGAGCAACATGATATCTAACATAATACCCTTTCAAAATACTTTGTAGTTATGCAATCAGCCTCATTCGTCACAAACATATATATTATTGTTTTTACCCTAAACCATAAGACATGCATGTGAAAAACTTGAGATTGTCACAGTAGTTAGTTGCACCCAGCAACATGTGAAAGGTAAATGACGATTAATGACTTTGAATATAAGAACGATGAAAGCAATCGATATTGAATACAATGGAGATGATCGTGTTTGAAACATTTGAGGCAAACAAGTTTGGGTTGAAACATCAATCGAGTTTGAGTTTGAGTTCACTAGGTTTTTTACTGAGATGGTTGGAATCTTTGTTTTTTTCAACAAGGGTTTAATCGATATAATAGAGTTTCAATTAGGGTGAATATAGATAAAGAAGTTGAGGCACATTAGTTTTAATAGCACTAATAAAAAAATTGCATTATGAAAAATATAAGTTTCATATTTAATAGCCCTTATAATATAAGCACTATATTTCAAGTGCAATAAATATTGAAAATAACAAGTTTGAAAGTTGACATGCGTTAATTTTAATAGAACTTACACAAAGAACACTATAAAAAATAGTGTCACTTTTAATAGCGCTAGCGCTATGTTTTAAGTACTATAATATATTGTACGTATAATATTTAATAGTGCTTATCACTAAAACGTTATTTTATTTGCATTTTAAAAAAAATTAATTTTAATGTAAGGATATGAAAGCTGGAGTACTAAAACGTTTGATTTTAAAATGAAAGAATCAATTTTGTAAAAATGGTTATATACTAATAAATAACATAAATCATTGATTATTTTATTATTAATTATTCAAAGTTATATAATTATTCAATTAATGACTCATATTAATTTAAAATATAAATTTAGTTTACATCGACAATGTACAATATTTTTTTTAATAAACATTAAAACTCATACAATTTTCATACACTTACTCAAATGGGTGGTGGGTGAATCCCAATTTTTATTTTTATTTTGCTAATTAGTTGACAGCAGCAACCATATTATATTTAGAATCTTATTAAAGTATGAGCAGCAATCATATATTAATGGACGTTGCACCGTTGGTTCAGCAGACGAATAATATATAGTTTGAACTTTAAAACTGACGGTTCAATCTATTAATTAAAGTAGGGGTGGATATTGTGCGGGTATGGGCGGTTTCGGGCCAAAAATATGAAATCAGCTCAATATACGGGTGGAATTTATTGGTCCAATTTTATCTATTTTTTAAATCGGATACATCGAGTTCGAGTATATCGAGCGTCGGTTATGTATGGGTGGATAAAAATGGGTTGAACTTTATTGGGCTTTTTTGCTTTATTTTTTTTTTAAAAAAAATTATTGAGCTTTTTTTTTACTTTTATTTAAAAAAAATTGATCTTTTATAATTTATTAGTCCAACCTGCCAATTTAGAATTTATATCTTTGTGATAACTGATAAGTAGTGCTACTGCTACTATGTATTTTAATTTGATATATTAATATATAATATAAAAATAATAATATATAATATATAATATAAAAATAATAATATAATTAGGTCGGTTTCGGGTTCCGACAGATCCAAATTACTCATCCGAACCCGACCGTATAAATCCATATGAATCTTTATTTTTCACCCGCTCAACCCATCAACCCAAAGAAACTCGTCCGCAAATTTAAATTTTTTATTGAGTCGGTCTAGTTCGGACGAGTCCGAATATTATGTCCACCCCTAAATTAAAGTATGTCCAAACTTCCTAAGTAAACAAAGTCAAATGAATCTCATCAGCTAGAAATGAAGTGCGTATTGAATTGAATCTGATTCCTTTTTATAACAATTTTCTCTTTCCGTCTTTTGCAACTAACTAGACATGGTACAACCAATTAAAATTCCATTTTATTTGTAACACAATGCAACCCGTTGTAAATTGTAATGCACTATTAATTCATTCCACTCATTTCCTATTGGATCATCAACATTTATTCACCTAAGTATCTATAAATACCTAAATACAATTGCATAAGCCATATACTTTTGTACCTTCTTCAATCAATTGAATCATTTTCTACTACTTCTTAATTAAAGTTTGATCAAGTATTTCCCAAAATAATATGATCAACCACCAACCTCCACTTCGAGCATGGTCAAATTTGACCTCATTGCGTTCGGTCACTGCTCCAACTATTGTTGATGCAAATGACAAAACATCTTCACCTTCTTCTTTATCTTCATCTCACAATGTTGTTGCTCCCTCACAAATCGAACCGGTAAACAAGACTATTGAAAAGTTTAATGTCAATGATAATGACTCATTTCAAAAGAAGCATAATAACAAAAAGTCTTTTGATTTTGAGGAGTACTCCGACCCAAGAGTGATAACAATTGGTGGTGAAAACAAAGGTGCTTACATGAAAATAATCGAAAATATAAAGAAACCAAACAAACTTCACAAGATGAAGGATAAGAGTCATAAATTATATTCTTCACAACCAATGGTTGGTATGTACATGAATAGCAATGTGCAGTGTGTAAATAACTCACTACTATTACATGCTACTTGCACCCACCATGATCCAGGGGTGCATCTTATTTTTCCAAACAACTCATTTAGTAAAGGTTTCAATATCAAGGAGCAACAAAATTAATTGATTTGGAGGTGGTGTTTCAAGTTATTTCTTCTTTGTTATATAATTGAGATTAATTTCTATATATTGAGGGTGTAAAATGTTATACATATATCGAATTATATTATAGTATCAGTTTCTTAGACTATTTCTTATATCAATTTTTTTTTCTGTAACTATTATTTTCTATTCTTCTAAGTATACATTTTATGCTTCGGTCTTAGTGAATATTTATTTTAATTCTAAATAAAATCAAATATTTGACATATTACAACTACTAATTTTAATATGAATAAATTTTATAGAGTAAAAACAAAATATAAACGATCAAAAATAAAAAAATGTATATTTATATGAATTAAAAATATAAACAAATTACAAAGACTAAATTACAAAATAAATGAATCGCATGTAGAGTCTATATATATATATATATATATATATATATTAAAGAAGCACACATTCTTACTTTTGTTTTTTACATTTTGTGAAGTGTTTGTATACTAGTGCTCAAAAAGAATAAATTAACAATATTCTAAATTTTTTGTGAATCTAATCTTAAATTTGTGATGTCTTCAGTAATAATAATCACATAGATTATTCCTCTAAAAAAATAAACACGTTGATTATAAGAAAAATATAAAAATGAAATAATCTATTATCAATTATATATATTCACCTCATTATATTTCGCCACCTTATCATATTTCGCCACTTCATCATATTTCATCTACATCAGCTAAAAAGCTGATGTGTACCTCTCAATTTTGAGACCTCCTCCTTCACCAACATCTCTTTAATCCATATTTCTCATATTTTTTCCACAATTATTTTAATACCTTCAATATCTATTTGATAATATTATTTTATAATAAATTTATAAATTACAAAATTATTTTACAATTATTTATGTTAAATATAAAGAGTATTGAGAGACATATATAGAATAACCCGTGTGTTTCAACTACACAGCGGAATCTCTTTATATAGACACAGGGTATTAAATAACCCTAATTTACAGTAATGCTAACGGGCCAGAATACTTATACTTACAGCCCATATATATTATTTACATTCTAACATAATATTTAACACTCCCCCTCAAGCTGGAGCATATAAATCAAATGCACCTAGCTTGTTACATATATAACTAATTCTAGGACCTCGCAATGACTTTGTAAACACATCTGCTAACTGATCATTGGATTGGACAAAGCTAGTGATGATGTCACCTGATTCAATCTTTTCTCTAACAAAATGACAGTCAATCTCAATATGCTTGGTCCTTTCATGAAAAACAGGATTCGAGGCAATGTGCAATACAACTTGATTATCACATATTAGTGTCATTGTGCTTGTCTCTTCAAATTGAAGTTCTTTCAGTAACTGTTTCAGCCAGATGAGTTCACATGTTACTAGTGCCATGGCCCTGTATTCTGCCTCAGTGCTGGATCTTGCAACAACATTTTGTTTCTTACTCTTCCAAGATATTAAATTTCCTCCTATGAGTACACAATACCCGGAAGTTGATCATCTATCTATGGGTGAGCCTGCCCAATCAGCATCTGAGTAGCCAATTATCTAAGTATGTCATCTATCTTCATAAATGAGACCTTTTCCAGGTGCACTTTTGATGTATTTAAGAATCCGGATTACAGCATCCATATGTTCTTGGCAAGGAGAATTTAAGAACTGACTTACCACACTGACAGCAAAGGAAATGTCAGGACGAGTGACTGTGAGATAGTTTAATTTTCCAACCAATCTCCTATATCTTCTTGAATCTGATAGAGGCTCCCCCTGATTGGGTAGGAGTTTGACATTTGGATCCATAGGAGTATCAACTGACTTGGCATTTAGTAGGCCAGTTTCTTCAAGAATATCCATGACATATTTTCTTTGTGAAATTACAAGGCCATCATTGGATTGAGCTACTTCAATACCCAAAAAATAACGAAGTTTACCAAGATCTTTAGTCTGAAATTTATTTGAGAGATGTTGTTTTAACTGGAGTATTCATTGCTGATCACTACCAGTTATAACAATGTTATCCACATAAATAAGATAGATGCACCCTTGAGCTGAGTGAAGATAAAATACAGAGTGATCGGCTTCACTGTGGATCATACCAAATTCTTGTACTACCGAGCTGAATCTGCCAAACCAAGCTCTATGAGACTGTTTAAGACCATAAAGGGACCTGTGTAGCCGACAAACCATGTTAGAAGACTCTCCCCCTAAGCAACAAATCCTGGTGGTTGCTCCATATACACCTCCTCTGCCATATCACCGTGCAAGAAAGCATTTTTAATGTCAAGCTGATGGAGGGGCCAATGTCTAATTGCTGCAATGGAGAAAAATAGTCTGACAGATGCCATTTTGGCAACCAGTGAGAATGTATCACTGTAATCCAACCCAAAGATCTGAGTATATCCCTTGGCTACCAAACGAGCCTTAAATCGATCAATCATACCATTAGGACCAACCTTCACTGTATAAATCCAACGACACCCAACTACCGACTTCCCATGAGGTAGGGGTACCAATTCCCAAGTACCACTACTTTGTAGAGCACACATCTCATCAAGCATTGCTTGCCTCCACTCAGGGTGGGATAATGCTTCACCTGTAGTTTTAGGAATAGAAACAGAAGACAAGGAGGACAAACAAGTGTAATGTAAAGGTGAAAGACGATGATAACACAAATCAATATAATGAGGAGATGGATTACGAGTGGTGCGAATATCCTTACAAATAGCAATGGGAAGGTCAGGCTCAGGTGGCAGGGCCGGATCCGAAGGTGGCGTCGGAGGAGAGTCTGTAATCGGAGAAGGAATAGGCACAACTGAGGATAAACGACGACGATGATATGTTTGTAGTGGTCGTGGAAGTTGGGGGGTAGACTCGGCAGGTTCTATAGGAATTTGAGTGGGTGGGAGAGGGATAACTACTTGAGGAGGTTTAGGATTAATGTCCAGATAGGGCTCAGTAACTACTTGAGGAGGTTCGAGATTAATGTCCTGATAGGGCTCAATAGTTATATGGGTAAGTTTAAAATATTGTACAGACTCGAAAAAGGTAACATCAGCTGATGTAACGTAGCGGTGTAGTGTGGGAGAATAACAACGGTAGCCTTTTTGAGATCGATGATAACCGAGAAAGACACACTTGAGCGACCGAGCTGACAATTTGTCCAAACCGGGGGATAAATTGTGAACAAAACACGTGGACCCAAAGACACGATGTGGTAATGGGTGAAGAGGGGTATCGGGAAAAAGGATCGAATGGGGGATATTACCATCAAGGACAGAATATGGCATACGGTTAACAAGGTAGCACACCGTTAAGACTGCATCCCCCCAAAATCGGAATGGAACATTGCCATGGAGAAGTAAGGTTCGTGTGGTTTCAATGAGATGTCGATTTTTGCGTTCGGCTACCCCATTTTGCTGAGGTGTATGAGGACATGAAGTTTGGTGTAAAATACCGTTGGAAGCCATAAATTTTGAAATTGATGAGACAAATATTCTCGAGCATTATCACTTCTTAAGGTACGAATGGAAACTCCAAATTGGGTTTTAATTTCTTTATAAAATTGCTAAAAGATGGAAAACAATTCAGTTCTATTTTTCATTAAAAATAACCACGTACAACGAGAATAATCATCAATAAAAGTAACAAAATACTTAGACTCTAAAGTAGACACAGTACGAGAGAGACCCCAAACATCAGAGTGAACTAAAGCAAAAGGAGAGGATACTCTTTTATTGACTCGATCGGGAAAATTACTACGGGTGCGTTTCCCTAACTGACACGACTCACAATGTAAAGTAGATAACTTAGACAAACTAGACACCAGTTTTTGTAGTTTGGTAAGACTTGGGTGTCCTAGCCGAGCATAGATAGTAAGTGGGGACTATGTGGCAGAGCACGTCTTGGATGTTGTAGAAAGGTAATAGAGGCCTTGTGACTCACATCCGACGCCAATTGTCCTTCCCGAATTCTGGTCCTGCAAGGTAACATTATCATTAGTGAAAGTAATAATACAGGTATGAGATCGAGTCAATCGACTAACTGAAAGTAAATTAAAGGGGCATCAAGGTACATAGAGAACAGATGCAACTGAGATAGAAGGGAGAATGTGGACAGTGCCGACTCCTTGAGACCGAGTTTGAGTACCATTGGCAGAAGTTATAGTAGGTAAAAAACTAGATATAGAAAGCGATGAAAAGAGACCTTTATTACCAGTAACATGATCAGACGCACCAGAATCAAGAACCCAAGGGCCGAGAGAAGATGAATGAGAGAGGTAAACAGATGAGTTACCAGTGTGTGCAACCGAAGTAGGAGAACTAGAGTTTGGATGACTTTGAACCCATCGGAGAAAATCTTCATAGTTTGTCGTGGAGCCTTGTGGAGATGGTGTAGTCTGAATAGTGCCAGAAGGATCAAGCTGAGTTGCATTTATCGAATGCGAAGGCTTGCCATGCAACTTCCAATAGCGATCAATAGTGTGTCCAAGCCGGTGACAATGCTCACACTTGGGACGAGGCTTAGAGCTGGATGGTCCTCCACGAGAACGTTGTTGATTATGTCCTTGAGATTCAAGGGCAGCAGTGTCACCTGGAACTGAAGTAATAGACTGCTCAACCGGATGTTTTGCTGGTACTCGAAGGAAGATCGCTGAAGTAGTAGACATATCCGGAACAGTAACAGATCCCAAAATTTGATCACGAGTTGCAGAGTACTCTTGGGGTAGGCCATAGAGTGCAAGAAGCATGAAGAAAGTGTTGCGTTGATTCAACTCCTTCTTATGTTCAACTGGATTACATGAAGCAGGAGGGAGTAGCTCATTAAAGTCATGAAGTGCATTATGAACGGTGCCAAGATATGCAGAAATAGAGCCATCGAGTGACTTCGGAATAATGATGTTCAACAAGCGGTGACAAACTCCATAGAGACGTTGTGTGTCGTTAGTATAGAGTGCCTATGTTTGACTCCAAACCGATTCACACGTGATATGCGAACGGAAAATCGGTTTAACATCTGGATGAAGTGTAGACTTAAGGACACTACACAACTGAGCATCAATCTGGCTCCATTTCGATGATTCAGTCACACTCACCTTTTCAGGATTTTGGGTGAGGTGATCCTCGTAACCTTGACCACGTAGCCAAAGTTTGATGCCGACAACCCAACTATCATAATTTGATCCATTCAATTTTTCAACTGAGTGAGGAGTAGTGATGTAGTTGGTGAAGATACTCCTGGTTTCAGACTGAGATGCCATGGTCAGCAAAGGTTGTCAGAAAACGCGTCGGAATCGGGAAAATAGGGGCTGTTTGAACTGGAAGTCATATATCCGTAACTTGAAACTGAAAACTGAGGGCAGATATGGAAACAGGAGGTCGAGGCGAGTGCTATGGAAGAAGAAGCACCGTGAACGGCTGCCGGACGTGCCGTCACGCGTGGTGGCAGTGGGCGACGCGTGAGATCCACGCGCGGAACGTGCAGGTGGCGCGTGTGGGCGCGTTAGGGCGCGTGAGACTGATTCTGAAGGCGCAGCGGAAGTGTTTGGCCGATCTGGGGTGTTCGACGAAAAAACTCGTCAGAAACAGTAACGGCAGCAATGGCAGCGATGGTAAAGCGTGAACGACTGAACAAAAATTGAGGGATCAACGGTTCAACGGCAGAGGGGCCAAACTGGAGTTGAGAACACGGTTTGTCGAAAAAAAAATATTCATCGGAGACAGTGGGTCGACCGGATAGTTGACGATTAGGGTTTGTCTCTCAGTTGGTTTTTATACCATGTTAAATATAAAGAGTATTGATAGACATATATAGAATAACTCGTGTGTTTCAACTACACAACGGAATCTCTTTATATAGACACAAGGTATTAAATAACCCTAATTTACAGTAATGCTAACGGGTCAGAATACTTTTACTTACAACCCATATATATTATTTACATTCTAATATAATATTTAACAATTTATAATAAATTTATAATTTATAAATTATTTTACAATTTGATAATAATTTATAATCTAAATTATTATCAAATTATTTTATAATAAATTTATAAATTATTTTATAATATTATTAGTTATTTACCAATGGTAATAATTTATATTATTAGTCATTAAATTTAATGGAAAAAAAAAATCACCTAGTCACTCATAAATATCAACATAAATATCCTCCTTTGATGAACAATTATATTATTCCATTTATGGTGAATAGGGATGGGAATAGGCTAGGTCGTCCGTAGGGGCCTATGGCCTGACCTACTTATGATCTGGCCTGGCCTGGTCTATTTAATAAAAAGGCTAGGCTCAGGCTATTTTTAAAGCCTATTTATTTAAATAGGTCAGGCTCAGGCTTATAAAAAAGCATGTTAGGCCTAACAGGCCGGCTTATATATATTTATTATTTATTAATATTATTTTTTATTATTATATTAATAATATTATTTCCTATTTTAAATTCTATCAATTAGGCAATCACTTACTAATCATTCCATATTCAGTAGTCGTTCCATATTCGGTAGCAGTTCTATATTTGGTAGTCGTTTTATATTTGGTAATCGTTCAATTAGTCAATCACTTAGTAGTTGTTCCTTATTTGTTTAAGAAGTAATAATGGATTCGTTTAAAAAGGCTTCCAGGTCAGGCCAAACTATTAAAAAGGCCAGGCTTAGGCCGAAAAAAAAGCCTATGATAGGCCGTAGGCCAGACTTAGGCCGAAAAAATAAATCGTAGGTCATGCTCAGGCCTTTCAAAGCCTGGTCTGGCCTGGCCTATACCCACCCCTAATGGTGAATAATGATTTTATACGTTAAAAATTCATTTACTCATTAATATTAATTCATTTATAATTTGTTTTTAATTTATGTCAATCAATTTTTTTAATAACATTTTATACAATAAACATATATATTCTATTTGACAGAAAACACACAAATTTATTAAAAATAATCATAAAATACAAATATATGAAAAATTATTAAAAAAGTTACTTCCAATTATTAAAATACATAAATTTATTTAAAATTATAGTATATATAAATATATTAAAAAATATAATGAACAAAAGTTTATTATATATATATGTTCTGAAAAAATAAGTTAACACTAAATTCTATCAATTAAATTATATATTTATAATTAAATGCTATTTTTTATTTTAATTTTCCTTATTATAATGATAATTTGAATGTTAAAAATAAATGAAAATTTAAGTATTGCGTAAAATTAAATTATTTTTTAATAGAATTTATTTTTTGTACATATCAACATAACTATAATTCAATTGCACAAACAATTAGTTAAAACTTTTAAATACCTAAAATTAATTTAAAGTATATGTAAATCTTTAATAAAATAAATTTCAAACTCTTTGATGAAATATATTCAATAATTTTTTTTTACAATAACTTCTCATGCTCGCAAT
>JBBPBT010000850.1:15793753-15808208 GCA_037974875.1 Cicer bijugum | reverse complement strand
CAATATACACATAAATTTTCATTCAATGAATAATTATTTATTTCTTATTTTAATAGTTTTGAAAAATTTGATTGCCTATAAATGGCACATTTTATTTATTATGTGTCGAAAGACCAGGCATCAACATATGTAACATTAATGATATATAATTATATATTTTAATCATTTGTTTCCAAATTCAATCTCTTGTGATTGCATATGAAAATCATATGTTGAAAGAAGTCATTTTCTTACACCTATCTCAATTATTTTTGAGCAATTAATTTATCCGATCACACATGGATAATCGTTTATTTGTTTATTTATCCATTAATGTTTATTTATTTGTTTATTTATCCTTAAAACTGAACTTTTTTATAATAAATAAATTCTTTATAGTCTTAATATTGGTAAAAGAAGTTAGTCAAAAATAATTATTTATAATGAAAATAATTGAACAAATTTTAAAATTTTCCAAGGTTGTTTTATTTTACCTAATTCCGCGTTGAAAGGGAATTTAAGAAGGCAGATTACGGGACCCTTTGATAATATCTTCCATATAATCTATTTTTCAAATAATGAAAAACATTAAACACTTACAAAAAAAACGAACTTCGAATTGAACACGTAGCTGTCTCTTCTGCAAACACAAGCGAAGGTAGAGCAAGCAATAAAAGCCCAACACAAACACGACGCAACAACAATTCTTCTCCTTGTTCCACAACCCAACACTCTCACAAATTCAATTCTACATTCCAAACATGAATTTCACCCGAAAACCAAAACTCTATCAAATACTAACAACAAATACCCAGTTGTAGAGCAGTACCAAATTGTGTCTATTTAATTCCATTCATTTTTTTGTCATGATTTTTTACAAAACCATATTCCTAGTTCTCCTCACTGCCCTAGTTTGTTTCGTAATTCGATGGTTATTATTCAAAACGGGATTAATATACGCCACAAAGAAACTGCAAAGAAAGTTACAAGATTGTTTTCACGTTTATCAATACCTCAAAGTCCCCGAATTCAACGAAAACATGCAACGAAATGAGTTATACCGTAAAGTCTCTCTTTATTTACATTCTCTTCCTTCTCTCGAAGATTCTGACTTCACAAATCTCATTACCGGTCACAACCAAAATGATATCGTTTTATCAATAGACTCAAATCAATTTATCGAAGACCGTTTTCTCGGTGCTACTCTCTTCTGGTCCAATAAAAAAACCGAACCGGACAGAACCGGTGCGTTCGTTCTCAAAATTAGGAAAATCGATAAACGCCGAATTCTGCGGAGCTATCTCCGCCATATTCACGACGTGTCCGACGATATAACGAACAGAGGAAAACGTGATTTACAGTTATTCGTTAACGTCGCCGGCGGTGACAGCGGTGGTGGCAGACGAACGAGGTGGAGATCTGCTCCGTTTACTCATCCGGCAACGTTTGAAACTATGGCGATGGAAACGGGTCTGAAAAACAAAATTAAATCGGATCTCGAATCGTTTATCAGATCGAAGCAATACTATCGGCGAATTGGCCGAGCGTGGAAACGGAGCTTCCTTTTGTACGGAGAATCCGGTACCGGCAAATCGAGCTTCGTCGCCGCGATGGCGAATTTTCTTTCCTATGATGTTTATGACGTTGATCTCTCTAAGGTTCGCGGCGATTCAGATCTGAAGTTTCTCCTCTTAGAAACGACAGCCAAATCGATCGTCGTCGTGGAAGATCTCGACAGGTTTTTAACGGAGGAATCGGATTCGGCGGCGGTTACGGCGTCGGGGATTCAGAATTTCATGGACGGAATTCTAAGTTCTTGTTGCGGCGAAGAAAGAGTAATGGTGTTCACGATGAACAGTAAGGAGTTTATCGATCCGAATTTTCTTCGACCGGGTCGGGTCGACGTTCATATCCATTTTCCGGTTTGCGATTTCTCTTCATTCAAGACGCTTGCGAATAGTTACCTTGGAGTTAAAGACCATAAGCTGTTTCCTCAGGTGGAGGAAATTTTCCGGAACGGCGCGAGTTTAAGCCCTGCTGAGATCGGTGGGTTGATGATTGCGAATCGGAATTCACCGAGTCGGGCTATAAAATCGGTTATAGGGGCGTTACAAACGGACGGTGATGGGAGGGGGTATGGGGATATGATCGTACGGCAGATAGAGGATGATGACGTGGACGAAGGTCAAAACGCTGTTCTATGTGGCGGTGATGGATTCTCTACGGTTAAGGATATACGGAAGCTGTATACTTTGTTTAGATTGCGGAATGTCAAAAGAAATCGCACGTCGAATTTATTGGCCAACGTGGAGAGATGATTAATTGATAGTACTCCTTTGGAAATTGGGACTTTTTTTTTTTTATTTTTTTTTATTAAAGGATATTGGAATTTTGTTCATACAAAATATTAGGTAGTCCATTTATTGGTTGGATACCCAATTAAAACTGTTCATATTGGGACCAAAAACTGTTCATATTGGGACCTTAGAAATGATTTGTAAAGGTTTACTAGAAATTAGAATTAATTTTTTTATTATAATTAAGAGCATGATTGATATAGGATAAAATTAGCAAAAGATTTTCTTTTTTTTTTTTAGTATAACAAAGGAAAACTTTGATGTTATAGTTTGGATGATAAAAACCACTCTGTATAGTTTTTGTTTTTCCATACTCCATTAGATGGATTCAATCACTTGTTATGTATAGTTTTCACACTAAAGAAAAAAGTCCATGAATAGACTGCATTTTCTCTTTTCCTTATTCTCAGTACCATATTATATTATAAAATAGAATTAGTTAGAATATCAATTATATCTTAAAAAATAGAGATAATCAAACTGCAAACGAGACACACAATTGATTATAAAGTTCGACAATGTGTGTTTACGTCTTCGACTATATAGTAGTTGTACTATATTGCAGGAGACTATTGCCCCACACACACCACAATAACAGTTGGGCCAAAATGCAAGGACATGAACGAAGTTGACTCCACTCACTTTGCTCATCTTATGCCCACTTGATAATGCATATAAGTCATACCCAACAAAATGTAAGCCAAAAAAAATACATTCACTTTCAACCTCGACTTTTAGTCTAGCAAAAACTTAATACGACTTCCTTTCATGCTATGTATATCATACCTCATGACTTATCAAGGTAACCCATATTCTAGACCTCGTGACCATCATAATCATATATTGACCTGAATATCATAGCATTTGCAAAAACACACATTGTCGGGCATCATCCACATTGGCACGAGCCTAAAATGTCCAACTCAAATATAATATGGATCCACTATAGAAAAAGCCCAATACAAATGGAGAAAATGAGTCCAACATTGAGGACTAATCTATTAAAGACCTCATGTGATGACCTCTGCATCAAAGGTGACGCATCATGAAAACTACATGTGATGTCATCTTTAGAGGTGTATGTGGTGAAAGGCAAGGAATCTACAAGCACTAACATACTTATAATGTCTCATGCATTGCGAAGCACACTACTAATCAGATAAGTTATATCACTTATCTCGATATGTAGTTGTATCACAACTAACAACAATTTCACTACAGTCTCAATTATCATCTCAGTGATAATAGCACTAGATTACAACATATATGAGTCCAACTACTCAATGAATAAAGGGTTCACCTCTCAGGTATCACACACCTTACTCATTACTTATTTTACTTGTTATCTACTTACACATTGTCTTCGTTTGGCAATAGATTGTCTTTGCAAGCACACCCCTCATTTGGAGTTGGAGCATACAAGAAGAAGAAAACCAAATTGGAGTATTCCATTAACATCAAATTTGGAGTTTACATCACCCCCACTAGTGATCAACCTTGTGAGTTCATACAAGAACAAGATCTATCACAACGGGATCTCTTTCTAGTGGCTTTAATTCATGATATCAATAATGTTTAAGGTAATTACCATCACATCTCAACAAAGCCAATGTCCCTACCAAGATCTTTAGCTCGAATAAGGGGGCCTCAAAATATTAACAAGATTACCTCGGTAGCTTAGCTAAACAAAGCCAAAGCCTCTACCAAACTCTTCAATTTGAATTAGAAGACCTTGAAGCAATATCTAGATGATCTCAGTAGCTTACCTCAACAAAGCTAAGGTCTCCCCTAGCGCTTTAACTCAGATAAAGACAATATCCTTATCTAGTTCTAATCAGTTTGAATGAATATGACCTTGACAACTTATAAGGATGACTTCGACACTCCAACACAACCAAGTCCCTGCTTCGTTCTTCAACTTGGATATGAGGATCTCGACATCACAACATATAAACTCAGACACTTTAACTATAAGTTATTTGAAGTGGAATGAATAGTCACAAGAAAAGGGATTTGAATTGTGACCCTTTTAAAATTTAGTTCATGCACTTTAATTGATGTATTACTCAAGATTAAACTTGGTAATTAAAATATGATTAGTAATCTCTTAATTGACCAGAACATCGGGACAATTTATATTAAGTTAAGAAGTTGTAAATAACAATAGTAAAGTGTGATTTATACGTGCAAATAACTAAAGATAAATGATAGAAAAATCACACACACAAAACATAGTGGTTCACCCAACTCGGGCTAGTCCAGAACTCATAACTGTGAGATTTTCACTATGTGCTTTAAAACTGGAACATTTTCCTTCACACATTTTCTCTTTGATCACGCGTTGATTAATTACAATCTTCATATTTTAGCCTAGAAATGATTTAGACAATCATATTTTAACCATGAAAGGATTTTCACATTCAATCTAACATAAAAGATAGACTTAACTTAATTTTAATGTGTGATAAAAAGTGTTTGGGATCTAATGATTCTCAACTCTTTGTTTGAGATAAATAAATACAAACTCAGTAAATGATGATCTACAGCTATAGTGACAAGTTGAAATTTGCTTGAAGAGTTTTTGGCTTATTTTTACTTAAACAATTGTTGGTAGATTGCAAATTTAACTATTATCATCATTTTCTTATTGATCTTCATTTTATAGATGAAAAAAATGCTTAAAATATTCAGTTTAATTTGAATATAGCATTTGGATAGTCTTGCCAACTATTAGCTACTTTCTTTGAAACAATATTCTTATTTGCAAGTATGTCTAAAATGTTCTTCTTCAAATTCAGAATGTTCTTCTTTAAGTTATGAGGAAATCTTGAGCGTGAATACTGTATATATTTTTCGGAATAAAGTTGAGTCAGAAGTATGCACATATCTCATGTCAAACTATATTTTTATAGTGCACTTGAGTGCTTTGTACTTGCTTCCTACTAATCAATCTGGAGATCAAAGTTGCCGATCAATCTGCATGTGTTTTTTGCAAGTGGACTTTCACTATTTAACTTTTTGATGTCTGATTACTTTTGAGTTACTCATATGTGAATTATATCAATCCAAGACAAACTTTTGGTGATCCTAAAATTGATTCATTTGTCTTTTGTCTTTTATTTAAGACAACTTGATTATTCTACAATCATTATGTCATCAATCTGAGTATCATTCTGCATGTTTATGTTTGCAAGCAAACCTTTAAATCTTAACTTTTAATTTCTTATTAACTATTGGAAAGTCTATGTGCAAAATTCCAACTATTATACTACATGTTGCCCTTCCAAAAAGATCCTTACTATCAATTGTTCTTTAATAGAACAACCATAACATTATGGTGAATGTTCTTCCATCATTCTTTAAACAAATGACTTAACTCTGAAATGATTTTTTCTTCAAAGTTGATTTTTGTCATTTTGTTGAATTGTTATGAATGTTTATGAATACATTGAACTTATTCAACATGAGAATATTATTTCATAACAATTGAGAATGTTGTCTTATATACGAAAGGAGAAATCTTTTGTTGAAACAGTACTTCCTACAATTTCTCTTGGTGTTATACATATTGTGTCTTGTCCATCAAGTATCCCTGAGATACTTTAGTATATGTATAAATGTATTGAACACTTTTTTCATGAAGATGTTATCTTGAAGATCCAATAATTATTCTCTTGAATGATTGATATAGTATATGATATATTCTTTTTGAGATTCTTTCATGAAGATGCTATTTAACTTCTTTATTTATTTTCATATATGTTTGAATCTATAATATATTATTGGACATATTTCCTAAGGCATCAAATGATCATTTTGATCATTCTCCTTATTTTTTAATTCATAACATTCTAAACACTTGTTGCATTTAATTTTTGAGACAACATTTGACTTGTTTGATTTTAATGGGTTCATAAGCATGTCTGGAAGATTGTCATCTATTATCTCCATGAAATAATACTCTGATGCTACTTTGTTTCTTTCTTGATTGAATAGATATTGAAGTAATTGAAATATCAATAGAAGAGAGGTTGAATAGAGATATTGTTCTTTTAAAATTTTTAGTGGACTGTTTTAAAGGTGTATCCTCTATGAGAGGGTGAAATGGAACTTATATGAGGATGAATGTATGAAACAGAAAAACTAAAAACATATAAAGATGACACACGTAAATTTATATTGGTTCGCCCAAAATGGGTTACGTTTAGTTCTTCACAAATTTGTGAATTTCACTATAGTTCATAATGACTTATCCACTAAAGGAATCTTTTCTTTTCTGTGTTTGTTTTCCAGCCTCACCAGACTTATACTATTTTTATTTTTGATTTATACCTATTGTCAAGTTTATATGGACTTGGAATATACAAATTTAGTGATTTGATATGAGAGTATGATTTTTTCTCTTTTGCAAAACTTTTTAAGAGGTTGCTCTAAAATATATAGTTGAAGACTATAGAAAGTGCAAAGAGAAGATGAGATTGTTCTTCTTAGTTTTGAGTATTTCTCTTTTGTATCAATAGTTGTTGTGATTAATGATGAATATTTTTCTTCCTTTTATAGAGATTACGAATCTCCATCCATGAGGAAAAGTATTAAGTGATCGTTGGAGATTTGTTGAAATGTCCATGGTCATTACTCTAATTTACAAAAGTTTCATTCAGTTGTCCTTGCAATGCATGACTTAGGAGGATGAGTTTGCAGTCTATCCTCATATAGAAGGTTTGATCTTTTTCTAAGATAGGACATGACTTCTACTTTTGGCTTTTTTCCTTTTCCAAGAGCTATAGTGTCTTGTCTTTCTTGTCAAGTACATCACTTTTTCGTACTATGGTACTTTTGGGCATTCCCTATGTATGAGGATGAATGGAACCAGAAGCTAATCCTTTTAGTGTTCATCCTCTGTCTTGGATCCTCTTCTTATGAATTGTTTATCCTTTGTATTCAAGTACATATTTATCTTCATTTTATTTTGTCGTGGATTCATCTTTTTTGTGATATTGTATATCATCTATCTTAGATATTAAAGGTTTATCCTCTTGTTGTTTGTCGTCTAGCTTAGAAGACATGTCAGATTATGTGAAATATGCTTCTTTTGATCAAGATGACGGAGAACCTATTTTCTAACTTACATACAATTAAGAGCACATATTAGATAATAAGCATAATCATAATCTTTGAAATAATTTTGTTATCATTGAAATAATTTTGTTATCATTGAAATAATTGAGAGAGATGTTGTCTCAACAGATACTTATGCACTTGTTGAAGTCAATCACATCTTGCATCTCCACTTATAGGATTCATGTTCCTTAAATAAAACTTAAAGTGCAATCATTAGTAGATTATTATTCATAAAACTTAAACATTTATTTCATAAGGTTTGTTGTCATTCAAACCTATATTAAAAAGATTTTTTACCTCAACATCATTTAGTACTTATATTAGCAAAGAGAAACAACTTCACGCGACTTGACTTAAGCAAGGGGGATTATAATTTGGCTGACATGAGTCTATAAGCAAAGAAATAAATTGCATGTTTTATTTTTTATAAAAGGGGAAGACATTAAATATGGATATAAGCTCCAACCCCAACACAATAACAAATGATCTAGATCGACGATTTCTTCCCATCAAAGCATCACGTTGATCAAAGGTTTCACCAAGTCGCGTTCTTTAAAATTGGAATAGTACAACCAAGCAACAAATAAAATTTGTTGAGAATAAATATTGTTTGCGTCCCTCAAGTCACTGAAGTGGGTACCATCACCGAGTATAAACAAGTCAATTAAAACCGATAAGGTTTATTTGTGTCTACTCGATGAAGCCGAACTCACAAAAAATCCACTATCGAAGATAATACAAATAGATAAAACCTACATGGCTATATGGATTACGCCTCATGAATTACACCTCTCTACATGAAGGTTATCATTTTTTTCAAATATATTTCCATAAATTTATATATAACTTCCTTACAACAAGGCTTATAAAGTAAATTTTTCCACCTAGTTCTTCAACTCCTGTGATGAGGACCTTGACACTTTAGTAAAATAAGATTCACCACTTAACTCTTCGGCCTCAATAAAAATGATTTTGACGTTTCACAAAGAATTGAGACCACGATGGTCAAAATAAATTGGTAAATATTCTTCTATTGGACACCAATTTTTATTGGGTGAAAAAAAAATGATAACCTTTTTTAAATTTTTTTATTTTTAAACAATTTATTGTTCAATAACAATAAAAAAAAATAATATCAAAATCGATAATTTATCCAACGAACACTTAATTTGTCATCAACAATTAAGACAAATTCAGGAGAATGTCTCTACGGAAAAACACGTAGCCATATTTTACATTGATAGCTGTTAAATTTGATAGTGATGTATAGTTTTAAGTTAATCTTATATATGAATTTTTCTTGGAGGAATGAATAGGCAACAAATTTCAGAAATGTCACGACTTGATAGTTCAGAGATACACGAAATCTCAAATTTGGAACGAGTTGTTAAGTGTGTGGTTGGTGGCCCATTAGATTTTTTTTGTGTGTGAAGTGTGGCCCATTGTACACTTGCACCACTAATATATTATTATTATTATTTTACAATAATAAATTGTAAGTTTGAAAATTTGGAAAGATAGCTTCTTTTTGCCAGCTATCAAACTTTACCAACAAAAAAAAAAAATACTACACATTAGGAAATTGAATTTTCAACTGCAATAGAATGAACATGTGGAGAAAAGATGTCATAAAGAATTTAAAGGTGAACTAGTAAGATTTTTAATAAATTTTAATGAGATATTATTTTTTTTCCTTTTTATTATTAAAAAGTTCACAATTTTACTTCAAAAAAAAGACCACGTCTAAATGTCTTTTTAAGAGGTCCATGTTGAAAATTAATTTTTTTAATAAACATTGTAAATGTGTGTTTTATTGACAAAAATATTGTAAATGTGTTATAAATGTAATGAAAGAGTAATAATCATATAATGAAACAGGATAATTACCATTCAGTTCTTAGCATTGAAAGTAAGACCAAATACCAATCATTAACTGCACACACATATACTCCATTTAGAATGAAAAATAAGTATCTAACAAATTAATGTATCTGACATTTTTTACTCTGCTTGATTTTGTTTCCAACCTTCAAACCAAATACAATATAAAACTTGATCTTAATAATTAGCAAAATTAATTAACAAGAGCAAGAAGACAATTTCTTGATCTCAGTAATTTCTAATTCAGCACCTGAGATTACATCAATCTTTGAACCTTTAATTGTAGAAGCAGCATCATAGTAACCATTACCACATTCCAATGCCTTCTTACAAACCACCCTATTAATCTCTTCAAACAATTTGATAAATGCACTCTCAACATTCTCACCAGTGAGAGCTGAAGTCTCATAAAAGAATAGTCCTTGTTCATCAGCAAACTCAATTGCATCTTCAGTAGGAACAACTCTCAAGTCAACAAGGTCACCTTTGTTACCAACTAGCATGATCACAATGGTTTTATCTGAATGTGATCTTAGTTCTTCAACCCATTTAGCAACATGATCAAATGATTGTCTTTTTGTTATGTCATACACTAACATGGCCCCTAATGCTCCTCTGTAGTATGCACTTGTTACTGCCCTGTACCTTTATCACCAAGAAATTTTATATATATATATATATATATATATATATTATAATATGTCAATAATATATCTAAACTTTGCACTAATGTTTTTAAAATCGCGTTATTCCAACTAGTTCAACCGACTGTACTAGAGAAACAACTAGTTTGTCGATTGGTTTGATGATTTCAGTTATAACATAGTTTCGTTGAATCGGGTTAAACCAATAGAATTAACATGTTAAATTACGATAGATTCATCTAATTTTTTTATATGTTTTATTTATTAATCATCAAATTTAACTATGTTTAAATCGATTGAATCAATTGAACTACCATGGATTCATATATTTTAAATATTGAACATATCAAAATGACATAATATTGACGTGAATACTAGACAATATTAATACTAATACATTGGCACTAATAATTTTAAAAAATGTAAATAATTAAATATAATTATATGTGTCGAACACCATACATAATTTTTAATATATATAATTAGAAAAGGAGTAGAAAGTATAGAAAGAAATCAAGCACAATAGCAAAGTGAGAGATGAACCTTTCTTGGCCAGCAGTATCCCAGATCTGAGCTTTGATAACTTTACCATTAATAATAACAGTCCTAGTTTGAAATTCAACTCCAATAGTTGACTTAGAGTCAAAACAGAACTCATTCTTTGAAAACCTTGACAGTATTTGTGTCTTTCCTACTGCTGAATCCCCAATTACAATCACTTTAAACACATAATCTATTTTCTCCTCCATATCATAATAATCTATTTTCTCATTTCCATTTTCACCATCATGGATCATTTTTCTTCACCTTGAAAATAAACAATAGGTCAAAAACTAGCCTCTTATAAAATCTTGGACCTAGTTGGTCTTACTCTTCCACAAACATGTTAAAATACAACAACTTGGTCTAACTAAATACTGGTCTTATAGGGTCAGTAGAATCATCTATAGAAGCAGGGGAAAAGCTAGGAAAAAGATGAACAAGACAAGACCAATATTGAATAGGCATGGAAGTGGGTCCACTCTATGTCTTGCTTTTAATTCATGTGACACTATTATTGTTCATGTATTAATATTAAAAATATAGTTAATTTAATTCAGTAAATCTTTAATTTAAATTATAATAAAAATATATAATTAATTCAATTATGTGACTAATTATAATTTTTAATATATTTTAAATTAATTATTTATTGAATAAAAGTAATTATTTTCTACATGTGATTAACCGTGTTACTCGATGAATAAAATTTTACTTGGATGTTTAAGTAATTTTCATGCTAAGAGTCTTGTAAATCTTAAGAAACTTGACTAGAAGAAGAGAGACTTCAAAAAAAACAATGGTACAAGGACATGTTTTTTGATAGAGATTAATCAGGTAGATTAAAACGTTGTACTTATAAGCATACAGTTGAATTCTTTTAAGCCAAAATATTGTAAATACAAATTAGCTAATCCCAAAATTTCTAAAAAATTATAGTGGTTTGGCTTGCATCAGGTTGAGGGAACCGGGAATTATGCATAGTTAAAGTGTGTACCTTTGGTCTTAATTTATGGCGCAATCCAAGGACTAATGGCTTCTCTTTTCCATTATTTGTTACCCTTTTCACTTGCTCTTTCACTTTCTTTTAGAGTATATCAATCACTATAATATTAATTTGTTGGAGAGTTTAAAGAAACGTCGGAATCAACAATGTACTAAACGTTTTAGATTTTTAATATATCTTTAACATCATATCTTTATCAAAAACTCTAAGATACATTTATAAATTGGATTTTAAAAAATTACATTTATATATGAATTCAACCACTCACATTATGCGCATTCGTGCATGTACGGCAGCCAGTGAGTTGGACATATATTTTGACTTATATCAATACATTATGAAAAGCATAGAAATATTATATAAAAAATGAAAAGCAAACAATGGAAAACGAAGCCTAACACTTAGTTTATATATATCATGCTCAATCTGCATATTTAATACGGATACCTTTCATACAATATTTTCAGTCAAGAAAAAACTATAATCAAATGGAAATTAAGGACGAAAAACTAAACTTGTGATACAATTGTTTGTTCAAAGCCTGTAACTTAATACAATTCTTGACAAATGTCATGTGCAGCCTTAAATAATGCTAGCAACCCAATTTATGATATGCTTCATCAGTCATATATTATACTTTTTAATAAAAAATAATCAATTATAGTATACATACAAATCATTACTGAATTACGGTGGACCAAAAAGTAATGGTCAAACTAAAATAATATGGTATGTAATTATGCAACTTTATTAATATTGTAGTTGAACGATGGTGTAACTGCCCGAATCCATTGCAAATTCGTTGATGTGATCGAAATCCTGTATTGATGATTATTCCTTGTAAGAATGTGGGCCTTTGGGATGCAGATTCATTTGAGGTTCACTGATTCAACTCCCGAACCATAACTAATTTTGATATAAGATATTATGAACATAAATTATACTATGCAAAACTTTTTCTGTCTCTTCAACTTACATATAATTCTGAGATGCTGATTTTCAATGAAGTTGAGATGAGGGACCATTCAGAACTCCAATTTTTTGGAACATCAATTTTTTTTTTTTTTTTTGTAATAATTTTTTATTAAATTACTTAGATAAAATATTAACAAATATCCATTTTAATAGAAGATTTAAGCTCTGTAGCAATGAGAATATTTTCAATATTGTCGAGTATGAAATATTATATCATTCTTTGATAATAGCTTAAACTAAAATATGTTGTAAACATAAAACTTACGAAAATGTGACTTTTTTTTAATTTTAATAGGAAAATTTTGTTTGAAGAATTAGAAGTCATTAAATATATTTAGGCAATTTAATCAAAATCAAACTATATACTATTAAGTCGTTTGACATTTAATTGTTTTTTTCAATATAATTGCATCTTATAGAATAATATTAATTATTAATTCAATTTTTATATTCCATAGAAAAAGTTTTTTTTTTAAATTAAAATTGTTCAAATTTTACTTGAAATTTACTAATTCACGTGATAAATTAAATAGTTTTGTTTCAACTTCTATCTATTTTATTTATAAAATAGAAAAATTAAATCTTCATTACAATTGAATTATTAATTATATTAAAATAAAAAATATTTAAATAATTACATAGTCATTATTTTTTATTTATTTAGAACACCTAAATTTTAAGGACCAATCATGTTAAGGACATACTATGCATACTCTATATTGCAAAATTGTCTAAACATATGTTACTATGCATTGCTTTATATTATTTTAGGTATATTGAATCAGAGATATGTAACAAAACTAATAAATTAAAATCACTTGATCATGCAAACAACTTGGCTTAAAATATCAATTAGGGAAAGTCAAGGGGAAAAAATTAAAACGAATTCCGTTGCCGGGACTTGAACCCGGGTCTATCGGGTGAGAGCCGAGTATCCTAACCAACTAGACTACAACGGATTGTTGAAGAATGTTATATACATTCAAATATAATTGTGATAATATTCTGATACCATTACGGTCACCAGTGTGTTTCCACATATGACAAATAAATATTATAAATTAAACACTTAATTTGAGACGAAATGAGAATTTTCTGATCAATTCAAAATATTAGATATTTCTATTTTGAGTTTACTCAATTATTATAGTTTTTCGAATTTAAGGACAAAAGTAAAGCATGTTTAATAAAAAAAAATATGTAACATTGCTCAATAAAAATTTGATCAATGTCATATACATCATGTTTAGATATATCAACATAATTTGCACTTACATATATCTGTCTTAACTTGTGTCAACGGTAGATGGAAAAACTTACTTTGAACATGTTTTTCATGTTTTAATTTAATTATTACATAATTATTATTTTATTATATCACTTTTAAATTTATTATTTTATATATTTATATATAAACGAGTGTAGAAACATGCAGAAAAAATAGACCTTTGTAAAAGACAACAAAAATAAGGACAAATGTAGATTTTTTTGATTAATCGAAGAAAAGTTGAATGAGGCAAAATCTAAAGACAAATGTAGATTCTTTTTATTAATCGAAGAAAAGTTGAATGAGACAAAATCTACTTCAACCCATTGTCATTCCTAACCACAATCAATTAAAGCATACACTGCATGAGCCTTGAAAAATAGTAAGTTACCCTTATCAGTTTCAAATTTTAATTTTCCTTTAATTTGACACATGGATGGTAAAACGAGTTGGGTTGCTGTTTAGCCTGCTCTGTGACTAATATAAATTTTTTTTACACTGACAATGCATATCATTTAAATTCTATAAAAATTGAAATTATTTCATATACATGATAAGTGTAAAGAATTTTTACATTGTTTATATCATTAAAGATATTTAATTTTAAGCTAAATTACATTCGCAGTTCTTTAACTTAATTTCAGGTAACGTTTTAGTCCTTTATCTTTTTTTTTTTTTTCGAGTT
>JBBPBT010000850.1:15776457-15792110 GCA_037974875.1 Cicer bijugum | reverse complement strand
AAAAAAAAGTGTGGGAATGTATTGGTATTTTGTGAGATTGATAAATATTAATTTCATAATTGGACATAGATTTACTAACATCATTATCATTTTCTGTTCTTTTCTGTTTTATCCTTTGAACTTTCAAACCTAAAATATTGTTAATTTTTACCTCTCTCCCAAGTCAAAGTCTCAAAGGCAAAGAATGAGATGGCAAATTCCTCTACACTTTTTGGTACGACATGTGTGGATAGAGAAAAAGGAAGGAAAAACAAAAACACTTTCCAAATTGAACTCTTCTTTGCTTCATTTCACTTCTTCTTAAAAATGGAATGATATAAAACCCTTCCTATGTTTTTGCTGATTTATTTGTTTTTACAGGAAAGTTAGTTTCTTTTGCTGAAAAAAGGGTTTTCTCAAATTTCATGGTTCCACTCTCTTTATAAGTCTTTCTCAGGTATTTGTTGACTTTTGAGTCTTCCCTTATTGGTTTTTCTGAGTATGTTAAAAGGGGTCTTCCAAATTGTAACTATTTACCCTTTTAAGTATGAAAAAAGCTTTCTTGATGTCTCATTTTGCTTAATTAACATGAGTTTATGATAAAGTAATTAGTTCATCTATAAGGGTTGTAACTTCATGTTTCTTTTGTCATTTTGATATTATTGGTTGCCAAACAAAAAAGGATACAATTGGAAAATTAGAGGCATTACTTGTTATCTCCGAAATCTTAATAAAAAATAAGGGGTGTCAATTAGTCTAAGTCAAAATTTATTAAATGTCTACAAATTTATGATGGTAGATTACTATTACTAGTTCTATGTAGAAAAATAATTGGTAAATGAATCGATAAACTTTGTATTTTTGTGTTCTGTGTATATTGTTATCAGATTTAGTCATCTGTGCTTGAATTAAGATGGTTTTGGAAGCATTTCTTGATCGAAGGTTTGGGAAATTTCAGCGAAGATAAACCCTTTTGTCAGCATTTGTTAGTGTTATTGATTCATGGGAAGAAAAGGGTTATTATTTCTTATACTGAACTACATTGTAATATGATGGTTGTAGATTTGTTAACTTCTGGTCCTACTACAACCGCGATTTCTCAAATCATAGATACCATTGGTGAGTTTATATGCTATGCTAATGATGTACTTGTGCAAAAGGATAGTTTCCAAGAACTTACATCTTACTTGGAAAGAATTACGCCGATTTTAAAAGAATTGAGAAAAGAAAAAGTGAGTGATTCCGAGACATTCAACCGTGCGATTGATATTATAAATCGTGAAACGAAAGATGCAAAGTTATTGGCTCTAGAATGCAGCAAGAAGAGCAAGGTTTATCTACTAATGAAATGTCAGTCGATTGTTAAGCGGTTAGAGAATCACGTGAAGGAACTAAGCAAGGCGCTTGAACTTCTTCCCTTAGCTGCATCAGGTCTTTCTGTTGGAATATTGGAAGAAATTGAAAAGCTTTGTGAGAATATGGAGGCCAATGGATTTAAGGCTGCTGTAATAGAAGAAGAGATTTTAGAGAAAATCGAGTCGGGGATAAGGGAAAACAATTGCAACCGTTCCTATGCTAATAATTTGATCATCCTCATTGCTGAGACTCTTGGAATAACAAAAGAGAATTCAACAATGAAGAAGGAACTTGAAGAGTTTAAGAAAGACATTGAAAACTCTCGCGTTAACAAGGAATTGGCTGAAGTTATGCATATGGATCAGATCATTGCTTTGTTGGAAAGAGCCGATGCTACCTCGTCGCCTAACGAAAGGAAACTCAAATACTTTGCAAAACGAAAGTCTTTAGGTAGTCGAATCTTGGAGCCTTTACAGTCATTTTATTGTCCGATCACGCATGATGTTATGGTGGAACCTGTTGAAACTTCATCGGATCAAACATTTGAGAGAAGTGCAATAGAGAAGTGGTTTGCAGAAGGAAACAGGTTGTGTCCTATGACATTGATTCCTTTAGATACATCGGTTTTGAGACCGAACAAAACTTTGAAACAGTCCATAGAAGAATGGAAGGATAGAAATACAATGATTACCATTGCTACTTTAAAAGAAAAAATTCAGTTTGGTAATGATGATAATGAAGTGATGCATTGTCTAAAAACTCTTCAGGATTTGTGCGAGCAAAAAGAGCAACACAAGGAATGGGTGATTCTTGAGGACTATATACAAGTTCTTATCCAAATTCTTGGTTCGAAAAACCGTGACATAAGGATTCATGCTCTTAGCATCCTCTGCATTCTGGCAAATGATAACAAAGAAGCTAAGGTATATAAATGAAAATTGTCCCTTTCCTATTTCATTCTATGTCTCTGAGATTACTAGTTTCGTTGTCTTATTACCATGTAATGAAATTTCCAAATAAATGTTGTTGTAGTTTATATTCTACTAGATGTGATAATTTCAAAATAGACATTCAATAATGCCATTAAGCTTCCTTTTCTGCAGGAAAGGATTGTAATTGTTGATAATGCAATTGACTCGATTGTCCATTCTCTTGGACGACGTCAGGAGGAAAGGAAATTAGCAGTAGCATTACTGCTTGAGTTATCCAAATATGATTTGGCACGAGAACATATTGGAAAAGTTCAAGGTTGCATACTGCTATTGGTGACTATGTCCAATGGAGATGACAATCAAGCTGCTAGAGATGCGACCGAGCTATTGGATAATCTTTCATACTCTGATCAGAATGTAATACAGATGGCAAAGGCAAATTATTTCAGGCATTTACTGCAGCGTCTCTCCGCAGGTTTAGTCTTTTATCTTTTTTTAATAAAATACATGTAACTGTTGTCGTTGTGCGAATTTTGTGTTTAGTCGACTAGTCGGTTGTTCAGGTGACTAGTCGTTAGCTCAGTCGAGTGGCCAATGCATGATTCATCCAACTATTTGGGTGCTAAACATAAATGAGAAAAAATACAAATATATGTTGTGCAACTTCAAATATAATATACCTATGTTGTAATTTTTATGATTAACATTCAAAGAATAGCATAAATAATATTAAGAACACTACTACACTACCAAAAGACAAGGATGATTGTGTGAGAACACTGAACAAGCATTTATCATAACCTGTTTCTCTCTCATTATCTGTGCAGGACAAGACGATGTGAAGATGATTATGGCAAAAACTTTATCAGATATGGAGTTAACTGACCACAATAAAGAGTCCTTATTTGATGGTGGTGTACTAGCTCCTCTACTTCACTTGTTCTTACACAATGATCTTCAGGTGAAAACAGTGGCCACTAAAGCTCTTAGGAATCTATCCATTTTAAAGAGAAATGGACTAGAAATGATTCGACAAGGGGCCGTGCGACCGTTTCTTGACCTCCTTTTCCAACATAACATACAAAGATCATGTTTATGGGAAGATGTAGCAGCAATAATTATGCAACTTGCTTCATCAACTATCTCTCAAGATGCCGAAACACCGATTTTGTTACTAGAATCTGATGATGATGTTTTTGGCCTTTTCCCTCTAGTCAGTGTGACACAACCTGGTGTGCAGCAAAACATTATCCAGACCTTTTGTATCTTGTGTCAGTCATCATCTTCTTCATATATCAAGACCAAGCTAAATGAGGTATGAATCTGATAGGACACTAAATTTTGAGCCTTTGCTCAATAGATAGGTTCATTAGAGAATAAGAGTTAGTATATTCCCTGATTTTATGGAATTCTGTTACAGATTTCTGTTATAAAATAGAGGAAAGGGTAGTTAGAAAATCATTCTGAAATATATTTAGAAAACAGTTAGGAGAATATTTATCTGGATTAGGAGCAGTTATGCTTTGGTTTAGGAGTTCTTAGAACTCTGGTTTAATTCCTTTTCTGCATTTTCAGATTTCCACCATTGTAAGAGCTTCAAAGCTCATCAATTTCAGTCAATAAAATTCTGGTCTCTATCAGAATCTTACTGAAGCTAAAAGCATTTACCAAAGCCATGAATAGTTTTATGCTGAATCATTAGTTCTTTAATTAGGTAAATGAATTAGCATAATCAAGGCAGTGTCATTTAAGTTCTTGGAGTTCTATCTAATTGTGTAAGTGTGACTCGTGATAATAATGTTTAAGACTATCTTGTTGGGATAAACAACTGAATTGAGTGCTTATATTATGATAAAATAAAGTTAAACTGATTTCATATAAGTTACAAGCTATTTCATAAAGTATCTCAAAAGGCTTATGAAATAAGCTGAATACAGCTTATGAACATGTCATAAGCTAATTCCACAAGCTCTCCGAAATAGTCTCCCAAGTGCTTATGCAAGTGGATAAACTCAACTAAAGCTAATCTAAACAGGTGCAAAGAAATTTGCATACATCTTACTATCATCAAAGAAAAAATACTTCATACCATCAAATTATCAATAAAAAAGTCTCTCTGTCAATTGAAATTCCTGCTTGTTGATTACTTAGACAATGGGGCATTTAGATGTGACTTTATTAGCACCAAACCATTTGCTAACATATACTAATATATTGTGCTTTGAGGACTAAAATTTGGCTTTAAGTTCACTTTCCACTATTCTTTCACTTGTCCTTTCCAATGTTGAAACTGTTTTTAAGATTTTGCTTATGTCAATATACCATAACTAAATGAGTCCTCTTGTGTATCAACAGTGCTCAGCTATACCAGAACTGGTTAGGTTCTTTGAGAATGAGAATCTAAACCTACGAGCAAGCGCTGTAAAATTGTTTTCTTGCTTGGTTGACAGTTGCGACAAATCAATTGTACTGGAGAATGTTGATCAGAAATTCATCAATACTTTACTTCAGATCCTAGAGTTTTCATCTGATGAAGAGGAAATAGTTTCTGCTATGGAAATAATATACCATCTTCCAGAAATTGAGCAGATAACTCAATGGATTATCGATGCTAATGTACTGCCAATCATTTATAAATATGTCCAAGACGGTAGAGACAGAGATAATCAAAGGAGCAACTTAGTCGAGAAAGCTGTTGGTGCATTACATCGTTTCACAGTTCCAACAAACTTGGAATGGCAAAAAGTTGCAGCCAAAACTGGGATAATAACTGTTTTAGTTCAGTTACTTGAAAGCGGAACAACGTTGACAAAACAACGTGCCGCTCTGTGTCTTGCCGAGTTTTCTAAAAGCTCGGCTAGGCTCAGCAGACCGATTCCGAAACGCAAAGGACTATGTTGCTTCTCGGGTCCAAAAGAAACTCGCTGCAGAGTTCATGGAGGAACATGCACAGTCATGTCATCATTTTGCCTTTTGGAAGCTGAAGCAATTGGACCACTCACAAGGGCTCTTGGTGAATCTGATTCTGGAGTTTGTGAAGCTTCTTTGGATGCTTTATTAACATTAATTGAAGGCGAAAAACTAGAAAGTGGCGGTAAAGTGCTTGCAAAAGCTAATGCAATACCATTAATAATAAAATTTCTTAGTTCTTCCTCACTTGGGCTGCAAGAAAAGTCTCTACAGGCTTTGGAAAGGATTTTTCAGCTCACAGAGTTCAAACAGATGTTTGGAGCTTCCGCTCAAATGCCTCTAGTTGACTTAACTCAGCGGAATAGCGGTAGACTTCGATCCATGTCGGCTAGAGTATTGGCACATTTGAATGTGCTTCATGATCAGTCTTCATACTTTTAAGGGAAAGAAATGTTGATTCAAGTTCATTTTGACTATGCAGCTAAGCTAACCATGTTGAATAACCTGCTTTTGGTGTTTTTGAGTCTGCATGAAAATATATCAGTTATTGCAAATTGCATGCCTTGGTGGAACAGCTTGATTTGGTTTAACACATGATATGAGAACTTGACATGATATTCCTCAACCTTGTGATCAAAATGTTTTGAAACAATGCATTTGGCTAGCTCTCATGGAGAATCACTTTTGCTCTTGTTTGGGCTGTTGGTATGTATATATAAAGGAAAAGCCCCATTGGATTTAATTTTTTTGGGGCCTATATTAAAAGCCTCAAATTGCTTGTACATTTGAAGACTGATTGTATTGTGTTGCTATTTAAAAAAAAATATTGTATTTGTGTTGCTTAATAGAAAAAGCCTTTTCTTGACAATTGTATTATTTCCTATTTGAATTTGGAACTCATTGTGATTCTTATGACATAATGATAAAGACAACCAGATATTTGATTAAGCCTCTCTTTATATACGCAGTGTTGACATACAACAGGTTGAATCGCCGATCTGGAGCTTCACAAAATCACAGTAAAGTCTCATCGAGACGCAAGAAAAGACTATCGAATGCAAAACCAAACGAGAATTAGGAGCATGTGGACATTCAAGAAAATGTTAGCATTAAACCTAACAATCTACTCCCATTCTTGCCTACCTAAATTACATTTTTGAAAATGTGTAAACAAATTATATAAAGTTAATTTTATGATAAATTCTTTGGTACCTTAGTGTTTGGTTGACTATTAGAACTCACGAGTCAAAAATAATTCAAAATCAAATTTATTAAATATAAAAAAGTGATGTCAGGTTAAATTATTATATCTTGAGTACCATACCTAACTAAAACACGCAGCATTGGAGTATGACATTAATTTATATATATCAAAAGTGAAAAAACTTCAAAAAAACATACAAGTTTGATAGTTGGTAGTAAACAAATTTTACGCATGTATCATATATATGAAATTGGATCACCTGTTGCATTGCAATAATAAGAGAAAATATAGTTTAATTAAAATAAAGAAATGGGGACGATAGAGAAGGAAATTAAGAAAGAGATAGAATTGTAGAGAGTACCATAAAACATGTATTAGAAATTAATACAACAAATAGTGAAGTAGGAGTATTATTAAATGCACATATAAAACATTTTTTTATACAGACTCATAGTCCACATCAATAAAATCCAAAATATACTATAGAAACGTAAAAGACATCAAAATGAGAACCTAAGACGAAAATAATGTGTGTGGCTTTGTTTGTACTATGAAGTACCTAAGACAACCCAAAAGTTTTTTTCACAAAACAAAGTAAAAACAAAATATGGTGATGAACCAAGTGAAGCAAATTCAATGTTACACACTAAGAAATGGCATAGACAACACCAAAATCCTCATTGAGAAACTACTTCAAATACCAAACCTACAATATGCCCAATTACTGTTGCACCATTCCCATAACCCAACTCTCTTCCTTTACAACAAACTCATTCAAGCCTATTCCTGCAAACACCAAAACCACCACCAATGTTTCTTCCTTTACTCCCATATGCTCCTTCATGGCCACTCACCAAACCAACACACTTTCAATTTTCTCTTTAAAGCATGTACATCACTTTCTTCAATTTCCCTTGGCCAAATGCTTCATACCCATTTCACCAAATCAGGTTTTAAACATGATGTGTTTGCTTCAACTGCTTTGCTTGATATGTACGCTAAATTGGGTTCTTTGAAACTTGCACGCCATGTGTTTGATGAAATGTCTGTGAGAGAGGTACCCACTTGGAATGCTATGATGGCAGGGTATACAAGGTTTGGTGATATGGAAAGAGCATTGGAGTTGTTTAGGTTGATGCCGGCAAGGAATGTGGTGTCGTGGACGACTGTGGTATCAGGTTACTCGCAGAACCGACAGTATGAGAAGGCTTTAGAGTTGTTTTTGAGGATGGAATGGGAGAAAGATGTGATTCCTAATGAAGTGACATTGGCAAGTGTTTTGCCAGCTTGTGCAAATCTTGGGGCACTTGAGATTGGTCAGAGGGTTGAAGCATATGCAAGGGAAAATGGGATGTTTAAGAATTTGTTTGTAAGCAATGCGGTGTTGGAGATGTATGCAAAATGTGGTAAGATTGATGTTGCTTGGAAGGTGTTTGATGAGATGGGAAGATTCAGAAACTTGTGCTCTTTTAATTCAATGATAATGGGTTTGGCTGTTCATGGACAATGTGATAAGGCCATTGAACTTTATGATCAAATGTTGGTAAGTTTCTTGCTTGACACGTTATTAAATTCCTTCAATATGTCACGATAGACCCTCTTTGGAAGTGATTTTAAACCTTGTTAGAACAACAACTCCTGATTCGGAACAAAAAAGATACAGAAAATACACTATCTTTTATATGGAGTTTGGCCAATTGTGTCTACGTGATTGCAGAGCGGTTGCAATATTTTTCTATTAAAATTCAAGCTTAGGATTTATAGTGTACAACTTGTGTTAAAATACTGTTGTTCAATATACAAATGACATGTTCACTTATCACTAACTGTGAGCCATACCCAACAAACCTTGAGAAGTTCTAAATGTTACTAACATTGGTGTTTCTGTGTCACTCCAGAGAGAAGGAACTTTGCCGGATGACGTGACATTCGTGGGGCTTCTCTTGGCATGCACTCATGGAGGCATGGTTGTAAAAGGCAAGCATATCTTCAAGTCAATGACAAGAGGCTTCAACATTATTCCCAAACTAGAACACTATGGCTGCATGGTTGATCTCCTAGGCCGTGCCGGAAAATTATCAGAGGCTTACGAGGTTATACAAAGTATGCCAATGGTTCCAGACTCGGTAATATGGGGTGCTTTGTTGGGGGCTTGCAGTTTCCATGGTAATGTTGAGCTGGCTGAGATAGCGGCTGAGTCTTTATTTGTACTTGAGCCTTGGAATCCAGGAAATTATGTCATTCTTTCAAACATTTATGCATCAGCCGGCCAATGGAATGGAGTTGCAAAGCTCAGGAAGGTGATGAAAGGAGGAAAGATTACGAAGGCAGCTGGACATAGCTTCATTGAAGAGGGAGGTCGACTGCATAAGTTCATTGTGGAGGATAGATCACATTCAGAAAGTAACCAAATTTTTGCTTTGTTAGATGGAGTTTATGAAATGATAAAGTTTAATAAAGATGCATATGAATGCCATTTGGATTTTGATTTGATCAACCAATCATAGGGAGTAGGATTCATGGTGGATAAACCAAAATGAAACCATGAAATTTTCAACCTACCCCATTTTGACCAAGCAAATGAGTTGGCATAATGTTTACAATACTCACAAATGCAAATGAAAAATATTAGAATTTAGAATATCCACTATTGTGCAGTCATAGACTATCAAGAGTAATGAATTTTATTCTTGAAAAAATAATTCTAGGCCTGCTTAGCAGACTTGACTCTTTCTGCAAGATAACCATCTTTTGAATATAATGAAATCGTTTTTTGTTTAAAGCAAATTGGATGCAAAGGCATTAGAATAGTGAAGATGATCTCGACTAGGTTGTCACCAAAAATCCCAACAACCATTTGCAAACACATCATAAATATATTATAAAAGAATATAATGAAATTGTTCAATGTCATCACTATCAAGATTTACTATCAACTTCATAAATTACAAAATGTCACTTTTCTTATTGGTTACGAGGGCTGAGCAAAATCATCACGTAACTATGAGAAAATCAATATACTCATGTTTTGTAAGTAGACTTTCTATAGTGATTACAAAAGGTGACAAGTTTCTTGTCATAAATTAATGAACTGTAATTTTCCTAAAAGCTAAAGTAAAAATATATCAAAGAATATTGCTTGATACTCCCAAGTGTCATCCTATCACCCTCCTGTGTTGCATTCTGTGGTGGCCATTAAACTAAGATTTCATCATGCTTCTTTCTCTTTTGTCTTCCTCCTTTGACTCCTCACCACAAATTTTAGAATCTCATCAATAAGAATAACAGGTGCTGATATCAGAATCACCAAAAACCACTCTTTCAAACTTAGTGGAGCAACACCAAACACCTCGGAGAGGAATGGAATGTAGAGTATGAGACAATGCAGTCCTAAAGATATTGTCATGGCTACCAAAAGCCAAGGGTTCTTCCAAGGTGGTAATGTTCTCAAGCTATTCTCTTCTGAGAGAGCATTCAAAGAATTAAACATCTCAATTGCCACCAAGACAGAGAGAGAAAGAGTCATTGCCTTTACTTTTCCAACTGAAAAATAGTCACAGGGATTTGAAAATGTGATCAAGCGACCGCCGCCGGCTTCAAATGGAGTAACGGTGAAATTAGACCATGAAGGACACTCCCTCCAGTTGAGAAGCTGAAACAATTCTATAACTGTGTGTCCATCACTGACAAGATTGATGCCAAGAAAAGATGCTTGTGTGTACCATAAGACAAAAATGCCTACTGTTGCAATTCCCACATAGGAACCTATTACCTGCCATGAGCATTAGTAGATATGGTTAAATTAGCTTCATGGAGGAGTTACACAGGTTTAAGTTTGAGAGGTAAAGAAATTGAAGAAGTTAGAAGATCAATGTTCAAATCCCGATGAAGGAGAAAACTACTAACATAACAACTAATATATTAACATTTGTCTATCAAAAAAATTGAAGAGATTTTGAGCCAAACTTACTAGGTAACGAAAAAGAACCCAAGTACTTATAAGTGCATCATCGCTTCTTCGAGGTGGTTTCTGCATGATATCAACATCAGCAGGGTTGAAACCAAGAGCTGTTGCAGGTGGACCATCAGTGACCAAATTCACCCACAAAAGTTGTACTGGTATCATACATTCTGGGATCCCCAAAGCAGCTGTCAAGAATATGGATATTACTTCCCCAACATTTGATGATATCATGTACCTGAAGAAGATTGAGTAAATTTGAATGACTTGAATAGATCAACCAAATGTAAAATGTGGAAAAAAAATTAAGAGGCATACCTTATAAATGCTTTCATGTTGTTATAAATAGCGCGGCCCTCAGCAATAGCTGAAACTATGGTACTAAAATTGTCATCTGCAAGTACCATATCTGAAGCTTCTTTTGCGACCTATGGTTTATTTAGCAAAACAAGGATAGAAATAATCAAAGCAAAATAAGAATAAAACTATTGAACATTCAATCATATTTTTAAAATGTCCCAATAGACACATCTCAACTTAAAGGCTCACTTCACACATCAACTATGTTTATGACAAAAAGTTAATAAATTATATGCTTACTACATAAATTGGTTTTACACAAATGTTCAATCATATTTCATCATCTTACCACAAAATAAATAGGTTATGTTAAACAATAATATTATGATGTGGCAAGTTAGTGAAACATGATTGAATGTCTGAATAAAACTTTTTTACGTTCATACGTTGTCAACATATAATTATTACGATTACTATTATTTAAATCACAACTCAGTTATGTGATTATACTAAGATAGATACAAATCTAGGAGGGAAGAGTATAGCAAAATTTAGGTTACCTCTGTTCCAGTTATTCCCATAGCAATCCCTATGTCAGCAAGCTTAAGGGCAGGTGCATCATTCACACCATCTCCAGTCATTGCAACAATTTCCCCCATTTCCTTAAGTAGTCTCACAATTTCTTGCTTGTGTCTTGGCTCGGCTCGCGAGAAAACCTTGCCTCCATGTCTCAACAATAGTTTAACTTGTTCCGAATGAGAAAGCGACATGAATTCTTTACCTGTCAAACTTTTACCTGTAAGATCTTCATCTCTAGAGAACAAATTGATTTCCTTGCAAATAGCCTCGGCTGTTGACTTATTATCTCCAGTTATTACCATAACTCTAATACCAGCTTGCTTACAATCCTCAATTGCTTTGTGAACTTCTTCTCTAGGAGGGTCCTAATCAGTTCAATTATGAACTAAATTAATATTTATCCTCATAAAGTTGCATCACAAGAAGACATTGTTGTTAATTGTGGATTGCAGAAAATAGCGGTATGTTCAAATTCTGTTATAGTGTTGCTATAACCGCTATTTGGCATTTGACAACATTTTGTACTAAAATGCGTATTACAGAGAGATAGATAGCGGTTTGTTAAAATTTTGCTACGATATAACATTGTAATACCGCTATTTGACAACCCTACAAAAAGATTTGATAAAGGTATGGTGCAAACTTACTCTTAAACCAACAACGCCAACAAAAACTAAATCACTTTCAATGGATGAATAGTATGTTGGATCAAGCAATTTCTTGTGAGCAGGATGAGTGTCTGCATAATAATCTGAAAACTCTCCCAACTCATCTTTAAACGCCAAACCCAAGCAACGCAATCCCTTCGAACTCATTCCGTGGAGTCTTTGAAGAAGTAGTTCCTTACATTGATCATCTATCGGAACCAGCGATTCATCGGCAAGTTGCACGTATGAACACCGCTCGAGTAAACTCTCAACAGCACCCTGTGAATTATTCAATTACGTTAGAACTTGAAAATGCAGCACTCAATTAAATCCAGCACTAAAAGAGGTCACAGTTTTTATTTAGAAAATTGTACTAATACATATATCTTAAGCTATATGCAGCATACAATAATATTATTTTTTCTAAATAGTGATGTACTAATAATACTAAATGATTTGAATAAGGTCCAATTTGAATACAAAAGTTAAGTATCCAACTTTATATGCTTCAAGTTCAAACAACTGATTCAAAATTTTCTTTTATGATAAAAACCAAACTAATGATAAAACACCAAATAAAAATCACCTTGACAAGAAGCCGATTTTGTCCATCTGGTTGGCGAACTATAACGCTCATTGACTTCCTAACACGGTCAAACTCCAATGTAGCTACCCTTTTGGATCTTCTATTCCACCACTCACAACAACCTACACAATAAAAATCAAACAGTACTTTGTTATTATTCCTAGTTCAATAGTATATTTTGGCAATAAACATATATTTCACAAATTAGTCCTTTTACTAACCTAGCTTTAAAGTGTTGCAATCCATCATGTTGTTAGCAGCAACTTGTGCATCGCGAGTTTTGTTCCTCGACTTGATATCTGGAAACCCCATCTTTTCAACCAAAACTTTGAGAGCAGCTTCAGTAGGCAAACCTGTGGCTCGAAATAAGCGACCGTCGAAATAAACACCAGCATCGTTACAAACAGCACATATTTCTGCCATGGCCAACAAATTAGCATCCATGTTATAGCAAGTCCAATCAACAATGCCTCCATCTTTTGGATCATAAGTTGTCCCTTCGACTCTAATCACTCTAGAAGCAGTGGTTTTTCCACCTAAAGTAAAGAACTCTGTCACAGACATTTGATTCGTTGTCAATGTACCAGTTTTATCCGAACAAATCACGGTAGTACATCCTAAAGTTTCAACACTTGGAAGCTTTCTCACAATTGCATTCTTTTGTGCCATTTTCCTTGTGCCGAGTGCTAAACATGTCGTGATAACAGCTGGAAGACCTTCTGGAATTGCAGCCACGGCAAGTGCAACAGCAATTTTGAAATAGTAAGTGCATTTCTGAAAAGAAAATTGAATATTTGAAGGCCTTCCATTAACAATATCCCAAGAAATGAAGTTTTTGTAGTTTATGATCCAAACAACAAGACAAACTATCCCAATTGAAGTTGTAAGCCTTCCACCAAACTCATCCAACTTCTTCTTCAAAGGAGTATCGGTATCCTCGAAAGAAGCCTCGTGTATTTGCTTCTGTATCTTTCCAATCTCGGTGTTCATTGCTGTTGTAATCACAATGCAAATACAGCTTCCATTGACAACAGTTGTGCCTGCAAACACCATGTTTTCTTTGGCCTGCAATTCACAATCATCCAAGAAAATAGGATTGGTTCCTTTGAGAACCGGCATTGCTTCGCCTGTTAACGAGCTTTGTTCTACTCTCAATGTCGAGGTTTTCAAAACTGCAACTCTCATGTCAGCAGGGACTTTATCTCCAACGCGTAATTCCACAATGTCGCCGGGGACGAGCTCCCGAGCAGGCAAATCAGGAACAAAATATCCGTCCCTTAACACTTTTCCGGATTCACATTGCAACTCTTTAAGAGCTTCAAGAGCCTTTTCAGCATTGTTCTCTTGCCAAACTCCAACAATTGCGTTAAGGATTAAAATCAAAACGATCACAAGCGGCTCGACATAAGCTTCGAATCCAGATTCTCCGGATTCACTTCCTTCAAAGTATGCCAAAAGAAACGATACAAAAGCTGCAACCAAAAGTATCTTCACCAACATGTCATCAAATTGTTCTAACACTAGTTTCCATAACGGCTTTCCCTTCTCTTTTGCTAGCTCATTCCAACCATATTTCTCTCGCCGCTTCAAAACCTCATTAGAATTCAAACCCTTGTCTAGTTTCACATCATACTCTTTCAAGCACTGCTCAACAGACCATGACCATGCAGGGAATGGCTTTTCCTCCATTGGAACTTTCATGTGCGTGTAATTCACCACTAAAAGACAAAGAAAAAAAAAACATTTTGTTACAACAATTCATAGACTGAACATTATAAAAGACAAGAAAAAAAAACATTTTGTTCCAACAATTCATAGAGATAAAAACAATTCTGTTAACCGGTAAACAATCTCAGACAGCACATACTAGCTTGGACACAAATACAAATCACATGAGGAATCAGTATTTTATGTCACAACATTTCTTTCGGGAGAACTCGTGTTCAAACCTTATCTAAAACAAGTAGTTAATAATCTTCAGTAAGAACTTAAGTCCGAATCCTGACTAAAATCATCAGGTTTTACTTATCTCTCGGCCGAACTCCGAATTACCAATGCCCCTTTCCCTTGAAAGGGGACGGTTAACACCAAAATGGATGAATTAACAAAACAAATAATTGTACAAAATAAGCATAAGAGGACATTATCATACATCAAAAACATCTTGTAAAGACATGAAATAAAGACAAATTACATACATCAACCACTCTTAGAGATAAATAATATGGTATATGATAAAACAAGAAGTTATGTTGTGTTTTATCTTACATAGAAGAAGATAAAAATACAAAAAACAAAAATTGTACCATTAGAAGAAGCAGATATGTTTGGAATTTGTGAGCTTGGAAACCAAGCAAAGGTAACAACAAGGCAGAGAATTTTGCTGATATGATTTGTGTGGAAACCTTTTGTATAAGAAATTATACTTGTGAAGACTAATAAGTGGTCTTTGTTTGAAAAACTTAAGATTGTGTTGTTTTGTTGTGTTAGGAAAATTTTGGAATGTGATGCTTTCCAAATTCTTGTGTTGAAGGACAGTTACTTACTTTAGAATTTTCTAAAGGGATGGTGTGAGTTGGAACAAACTGCACTCCTCCACTTTCTCTGCTTTTGACTTTCTATATTTCTTAAATAATAATTCATGCTAACGTTACACTTACACTTTTTCAAATCTTGTTTCTGTTTACTAATTTTTTTTCATATATAACAAACACTATATATATTCAATTAATAGATATTTTAATGTAAAGTGGTTTTAAAGTGACATCTAATAGAATTTATGCCATATCACACTTCTTGACTCTATTCTTATGATAGAAATTTGATAAAATAGATAACTTTTTGTTAAAAGTATTTTACATTGACCGTGTATATTTATTCAATTCTAATTAAAAATCAATAATATATATGTATTTATTATTTTCCATACAAAGGAAATAGTTATACTTTTTTATCATTTATGTCTGATTGTTTGGGAATATAAAATAAATTGTTTTAACATTTAATAATTTTTGTTAAAAATATTTTACATTGACCATCTATATTTATTTAATTCTAATTAAAAAATTTATAATATATATGTATCTATCATCTTCCATATAATACAAAGGAAATAGCTATACTTTTTTTTTATCATTTATGTCTGATTGTTTGGGAATATAAAATAAATAGTTTTAACATTTAATAATTCTTGTTAAAA
>JBBPBT010000850.1:15742510-15755063 GCA_037974875.1 Cicer bijugum | reverse complement strand
TAGTTGTTCTGCTTTTCTTCTCTTTGTAACAAATCAGGTTCTCTCACCAAATAAATATTTTAGACAAGTTTTCCTTCATTGTGAATTAATAATAAAAAATCAATAATGATTATGTTTGCCTTTGAAAATTAAAGTTTACCATCCTCTTGTTGTTATAATGAATATATAATTGATATCAGTTTGATATAAATCAGAGAGAAAAAAAAAACATGAATACATAATTGGTATCAGTGTAATATAAATCAGAAAAAATATATATGTACTTCAAAATTCAGCTCACATGTATTCTCTTTTCATTTTATAAAATCAATACTAATCTGAAGATAGTAAGTTTCTAGTTTTGGAGGACACCATTATTCCTCTTCAATATATTGAACAAATTTCAAGTACAATTTATACCGGAATTAAAACTTACCCTTCATGAACTACAACAACACATTGAAATGTACTTTGAAAAGGACCAAACACCAACAATTTCTGTCTTCTACCAATGCAACAGTTGACTCCTCTGTGCTTTACAATTCTTATACTATTATTTTTTTATTTATGTACTATTTCGGTCTCAAATATAAATAAATAAGTCAAAAAATTGATGCATTTAGATAAAAAAATTGGATCAAATACATCAACTTTCTTTAATTCATTTTTGTTTATATTTAAAATCAGATCAAGTAAAAACTTGCTTAATGATAAGAGCTTGCTGTTATAAAAGAATTTCAAATGCATGTTTAGATGATGATAACTTTAAGAACCACAATAGCAAAACATAGTGTAATTGTAATTTTTACAAAAATACACAAACAGTCCAATTCAGTTTTACATGAATGCAGCTCTCAAATAAAATTCATGGAAAAAAAGATATTTGTAATAAATGATATTTGTAATTTTCTTGAAAAGAATCTTTTGTACAATATGAACAACACCCATTCAACTGTTACACATTAAGAAACATATCATTTGACAACTTATTTTGTTTTCCAATTTTTTTTGAGTCAATAAAATCATGCAACATTTAAACAAACACACAAAATTCACAATTTTACTAATGTTGCACTTGTAAAAAAATCCCATATGAACAATTTTACTAACCATTTCCCAAAACTATCTTGAACTTCTCTAGAACACATTTTCCTTCTTTGTACTTTTGTGTTTCCTCATAAGCTTTAATGTATTTCCAACCAAGTTCTTCTCCACAATCAGAACAATATACATCAGCAACTGTGTGAAGACCTGTCATAAGTTGTCTATCTTGTTTTGGACCCAAAAATATGTTCATTGCATGAGAAAACAGAAAAGCTCTTCCATTGCTTGCCTGTTATTAAACATAACCTTTGAAAATCCTTGGTTAAAAAGGAACTAACTTCAAATATCTTCATCATTCATTCTCTATAGTCCAATTTATGAACCACATTGATTAACTTCAACACATGAAAACAACAAAACTAACAACTATACATCACATGTTACAAACAAGATTGAATGAATGTGTTTCGTTCTACTATAACAAAAATTAATTTTGAATAAATTGATTCTGATTAAAAGTGAGTTGAAGTAAAGTGATTTGTTTGAACTTTGGACATGTTCATGTAAAAGTGAAATGAAAATAAATTGTAGGTTAAAAATCAATTCTATTGGTAAAAACTACAAATTCTACCTTCAAGTGAATCAGCCAAAATCAATACTACTTGATAACAATCAAATATGTCAAAACCAATTATACACCTCAACAATCAATTTTGACTCTTCCAAAAGTGGAACCAATTATACACCTCAAAGAGCATTTACAAATGTATTTACATATTATCTACAACCAATTTCCTCACATCAACAACAGAATTCGAACATTTAGACAAGTGAAACTAATTTCAGGAATCAGGATCATGTTTGACATAAAATGGTTCCCTTTCAACGTGGTTTATATTGTGTTTGGTTATATAAATCTAAAATCTTTAGCTCATCATCTTAACCCTAAAGTTTTGTTCTTTTCTGATCCTATTTTGAACCAATTTTTTTCCTCTAATAGATATGGATGAACAATTTTCAATATAGAAAAAAAAAAGTACAAAAAAATAAGAGAAAAGTTCACCTGGAAATCTTTGGAAACAATATCATCATGAAAAGCAACAAGGTTTTGACACTTGAAGCAGCAGTATGCTCGTGATCCTATCAAACCCTCCATTAATGAATTTTCCTAACCCTTCCACTTTAGCACCTACTCATAAATAATAATAAATAGTATTAATTAAATTTATTGAAATTTTTACTCTTAAAAAATTAGTTTATATTTTTATCGTATTATTTATTATAGATAGTAAAAAAATGTAACATTAATTAAGATAAATTAATAAGTAAATAATTAATACAGTTGAAAAATTAAAATGTATCTCACAAAAAGAGATGAAAATTGTTGTGAAAGGTTTTATATTTAGAAACTGAGATATAGTAATAAGAAATAAATAAATAAATATTGAAGAAAAAGCTTGGTCAAAAAGTCTCTGTTATGACCAAAACACTAGCAGCCAATTTTTCCATGTCAGAACTTGATAATTGGTGTGATATTTTAAATGCGTATCAAACAATCTTAAGGCTAAAATATTGTGAAAGATATGTACTCAATGATTGAAAAATAATTTTGAAGAAAAGAATATGAATGTGAAGGTGATTGAGTAAAGAAGATTCCAAAAGAGTTGGACAAAAGAATATAGTATTGCTTAAAAACAAAAAGAGTTGATTAAGATGGTATTTAAATAAGTTTGGCAAGAAAATGGTGTAATTGTTTTAAGAAATATTTTTATGTTGCTTGAAAAAATGGATTTTCCTTTTTGCAGCTACACACAATAGAACAAACAAATACAACTAAATTTAAAACTAGAACCAATAGAAAGAAAGATTCCTTAATATAAAATTTCATTGATTGGTTAAAAAATGTGTTTTTTTTATTCATCATCTTCTTCTAGAGTAAAAGTGAAACCTACCTTTGCCCTTTGGTTTTTGTTGTGTTTGTATGCTTGTTGGTTTATGGATTAATACATGCTTAGAGGTAGGTATCTATATGTTTTATAAAGTGATTGTGAAATGTGGGTTTGAAAGAAAGAGAGTGGAAGGGTTGAGTTTTGGGTAGGGATCGCAATGGGTAGGGTTTGGGTAGGGTCCTATAGTACCCGTACCCATACCCGCAGTTTAAAAAAATACCCATACCCGTGCCCGTACCCTCTTGGGTATCAACTTTAATACCCGTACCCTTACCCTCTGGGTATCTTAGTACCCGTACCCGTACCCATTACCCACACTTTAATTAAAATAAATCGATAAATAAATATTATTTTGTGATTAAATTTAAAAAGGATAAATACCACCTATAGTCCCTTAACTGAATTTCAGTTAACGTTTTAGTCCTTTATCTTTTTTTTTTCTCGATTTTGTCCTTTATTTTAATTTTAAGTGACAATTTAATCTTTTTTGTTCTAAAATGTTAACAATGTTATCCTTTTTTTTATAAAAATTCATCAAAATTTTCAAACAAAACTCATAAATTTAGTTATATTATTTAATATAAAATACAATTTATCAAATTTGTAACTCAAATCTTCAAATAAACTCATATTTGTCATAATTTTATTTAAAGATTTAAGTTATAAATTTGATGAAATGGCATTATATTGAGGATGATAATTAATTTTATGTGTTTTGTTTGAAATTTTTGATGAATTTTTTGAAATTTTGTATAAAATAAGGATAAAATTATTGACATTTTAAAACATAAAAGATCAAATTGTCACTTAAAATTAAAATAAAGGACCAAATCGAGGGAAAGAAAAAGATAAAAGACTAAAACGTTAACTGAAATTAAGTTAAGGGACTATATGTAATATTTACCCATTTAAAAATTATCCAAATATCATAAATTAAATCATAAAATATTTCAAGTGAACACTCGTTACAATACACATTCAAATATCCATAATAATATTTTATGAAGTTGTAAGTCTTACGACAATATTATTTGATATGAGTAAAAATAATTTATAAGTTGCAAGTATAATTATAAAGACACAATTAATAAGATATAATTCTTAGTTATAAAGTCACAATTATTTAACTATTAATCATAATCAAATTCTTAAAAAGTTTGCAAACGTTTATCTTTTGATTTGATCATAAATATTGTAATGGTCCAATGATATTAATAGATATTAAAACATAAAGGAAAATAATTAATTAAACTAAATATTAATATAATAAATAAATAATATATTTATATAAGTGCGGGTGCGGGGCGGGTACTATAGTACCCGTACCCGTACCCATACCCGCTTAATTTTGCGGGTAATTACCCATCCCCGTGCCCATACCCATTATGCGGGTTTTTACCCTACCCATTGTGGGTTTTTTTTGCGGGTACCCACTGGGTCTGGGTCTAATTGCCATCCCTAGTTTTGGGAAGGATTCCCAACCAACACTGTTTTTATATACAAATATGTTGGGAGAGTTTATAGAAAATATAAGGGTATGTATGGTTTGAGAAAACCTTTTTTGTTTTTATCTATTTTTAATTTTTTTTTTAAAAGTCATTGTTATTGCAATTCCAGTACAAATCTTTGAAAACATAAACAAGTTTATGATTGTGTGGCCACACCTTTGACTACCACAGCAAAAAACATTTTCTCAAATAAAGAAGTCTCTAAGTTCTAATTATATTGATTTTAGAGTTGTTAGTAATTAGTAATAACTAAATTTGTACGAAATATATCATCTTTTGTTAATTTAATTTTCTCTTATATTGTTGGAAGTAATAAATTTTTTGGGGGGAGGGGTTAATTTTGTAAGACATCTTAGTACATAATATAATGAGAAATTAACAATATAACTCCACAGCATATAAAAAAAATATGTTGTTTGAGAGGAATGAAACCAGCTTCTGCAAAAAATGAGCCACATCCAATATACAAATTATATAAAACTTTACAACGAAAAACTTTGACAAGGGTAAAAAGAGGTTAATTAATTAATCAACAATCTCTCAAAATCAATCACGAACAGCTACTTTCTTCTTAGCCATCCATCTCCTTCTAGAGGCTTCCAATGCCTCCAACTTCATCCTAGAGAGTTCCTCGATCCAATGCTGATATTGTGACTCAATTGCATCAAGCTCAAGCTTGAGCTCAAGATCAATATCTTTATCAGTTGAAGAAACAGAACAACAGCTAACATTTGATGATCCTGAGTTCACAGTGCTTTCTCCAACATTGTAATATGCTGCCTGCAATTTACAGTCTTCGAAGTACGCATCGCCGATTTCAAGACCGGGTATAGACCTTCTTAGACATTTAAAACAGCTAATAATGTTGGAGTCATTACTATTTTCATTTTTCATAGAAGTGTCGTCAACAGCTATCTCAGAAGCTCCTGATCCTCGCGAATATCGATCTTCTGAGTTAACCAAACAAGGAGAAGGATGATTATAGTCACTGACAGCACTCGACACAGCTTTATTGATGTTTTTGAAAAAACAGCTCTTTCCAACTGTCTCGAAACCTTCTCGAGGAATTGTATTAAACCCGGAAAAGCTGTCTTGACGATTAAATCTTTCAGCGGGAATACTTTCTAGGATAGAACTCCATTGGCATGCCATTAAGCTTTGGCGATCGACATTAGAAGACCCGCTACAAAGACTTATTTCTCCATTTGAGTTATGATCAGGTGAAGGCTTCCACCAAGGAAGAAGCTTCATTATCAAGTAATCAATAAGCTCGGCTATGAAAGCCACATCATGATCTGCCAGCTCCAAATGTTCAACCATTTCCGATGCCACGGAGACTGCGGTATCTGTATCAAGGTAAAAGAGAAAATGTATATTCCTTACTCGACCTGCAAGTAACACAAACAAAAACTATTTTAATATCAATTCGATAGCAAACTTTTCAGTGTCTGACACGACACAAACACATGTAGTTACATTCAATTACTTCAAAACTTTCAAATTATTATTAGTGCCGACGTTTTAGTATATGTGGCAATGCTGCATAGATAGCAAGGCACAGAAGAGTGTTGAAAATTAATTCAGGAAAGGCCACATACTTACCACATGTATCAGCAATACGCAAAGTCAATGACACCGAGTTATCATCGTTTTTAGTCCCTTTTAACCTAAACTCGTTGTTCTTATTAGTCCTTTGGACTTCAAAAACAGGACAATGTGGACTTCCCTGACTGCCTTCAGCATAGTTACTTCCCGAAAACAGTTTGTAGTCAGCATCAATGTCCATGGATAGAGAACCAGATTTGGGTATATCTGTAGCTGTTGGAGTTTTAGTAACTAACTGTAAAGGATAAATACATGGATCCTTTGGATTTTCAATTTGTAGAAATGGATCATTAAGAAGCTCCTCTGCAGACAATCTCTCAGTCGCTGGAACCAGGCATTTCTCAATAAACTCCTTAATTTGAGGGTCACTCACCTTATTAAGGGAAGCAGGTTTGATGCCCTGCAATGGAATGCATCACAAATACAACACAGATTAGTGCAGCAGCTCATATCGTGGTTATAAAATCGAGTTTCATATTGTTTATTAGAAGAACTATTTTCGAATTGTCAGTCGAATCTTATTAAATTGTAAGTAACATTAGACATGAAAATATGATACATCTAAGTAAAAACAAGTCACATAGCTGATAGCTAATTCATAAGCAGATATATCATACACAAACCTTAAAATAATTTAAGTCATAAATCAAATGTCATTAAAAAAGTGGCTAACTATACGAAGTTAACAACAACAAAAATGGCCGACTACACTACGTTTTAGGTAGTGATTCATTGGAATAAATCATAATTGAATATGAGATTCATGTCCAAAATAGATAAACACTAGGGATGCATCTCGGTTGGGTTTAATTTTGTATTGAATTGAGATACTTAATAAAATTTTGAGCAAACACTCATAATTGAATACGATATATGACAATGATTTCCATACTTACTGAGGTAACTTTCTTAAATATTTGAGCTGGATTGTTGCATTCATTATAAGGATACTCAAGAGTAACCATCTCCAACATTGACATCCCAAAAGAATAGATGTCAACAAGTTCATTGTACTCCTCTTCATATAATTCTGGCGCCATAAACTCGGGTGTCCCTAAAGAAATGAAAAAACAGAAGCATATTTTAGTTTTCGTCATAGAACCAACGCGATAAAAACTTCACATTTTAAGAAAGAAATGTGTTACCGATAACACTCCGAGCGGTTTCCTGCTGCATAACAATTGCCAAACCAAGATCACCTATCTTAACTTCTCCTTGGTTTCCATTCACAAAGATGTTGTCGCATTTCAAGTCTCTGTGAATAATCGGTGGCTTGTGACCGTGAAGATATACTAAGCCTTGAAGAATCTGCCTCGCCCAACCTTTAATGGCTTTCATTTCGACGTATTTATGCTTTTTACGGTACCTATCAGACAAACGCTTACAAGAGTTTCATACATGCAGCCGAGCAGCATAAACGAAAGTGGTTAAAATGAAGTGAACATACAGTCTTAAATTTCCAGATGTGAAGAGTTCAGTAATCATGTTAACAGTTTTCTGTTTATCATCGATCCAGGAATTGTAGAACTTAATGATATTTTCATGTTTCAAAGACTTCAATAGATGAACTTCAGAATACAATTTTGCAAGATCATCTACTGAATGTAAGAGTCCATCAATCCTAACTTGGTTCCAAGCAACTTCTATTCCATCAACTTCATCAAATGCTCTATAACTGCAAAAATGACATGATTAAACTAAATCGCATGATTTATCAAGAAACAACTGCTATAGCCCTTCCAAATGTCATTGAACATAAGGAACAAAATATATTTAAACAGATATAATGAGCGAAAACAAAAGAGATTAGGCGTCAGAATCGTACACAGTCTTGAAGGCACCCCTGCCCAAGATTTCATTGTACTGAGACAAAAAACAAGAAGAAGAAAAAAAAGTCAAATTAAAAAACAAAAATACAAAGAACAAGTGAAACATATAATCATTGCATAAAATTAAATAAAATCGCCTTGTGTGATATGGTTGTAATTAGTATCCTTAGTTGAAGGATTAAAGTAGCATTGAATCTTTGAACATGAGATAGGTTTTGTACTTGTGCATTAACAAAGATAATCAATACACAGTCTCTAGAATCATCAAGACATAAGAGTCATCAATTCAACTCATGTAAAAGCGCATAGTTACAAAAGAAAAACATAGCCAATCCATGTGATTGTTTGGTTCCATGGTGGGAACTTCACTACTTATGTTTGGTATCAATAACAAGAAGGAATTTTGGATCTAAACTTAATTCTAAACTGAAGCAACTATTTGTAGCTTTCACGTTGAGGTTGAATCAATTCTAACTTTTTGCAATTTTTTATATGTGTTACTACTCTTTCCCAACAACGTGAATTAGTAAAAAAAAACACTTTTTATGCATCCAAACATAAATGACATTTCTTTCAAGTCAATTTTAATCAATCAATTCAATCAAAATCAATTTTCACCACTGCAAAACCAAACATAGACATATATTAATTACTTATTATGTAGCCCTCAAGCTCAATTACCATAATTTCACCAAGTAAAACATATGACACCACAAATCACACATATAAATTAAAATTGAGAAAAGCCACCAAAAATAAATGATAGTATCAAAAAAAGATAAATAAATAATTCAACTGCAGAGACTAATCCCTCGAAGAGGAAGTGTGATGCATACATACATACCCTAACGTACCGGCCGGTTGGATCTTTCTCTACAAAGTCCTCCTCAAAATCAGGAGACTCCCTTATTCTGAAAACATTGTCAGCAGGATGCAATGCTAAAACAGCACCCGAATTCATTCTAGTTGCTGAATTAGAATCCAACACAACAAAAAGTACAAGGAAAAAGTTTCAAAATTTTCAAAAAAATTCAAATTTTAATAAATATATCTATTGGATGGGGTTGTATAGTTTGTGATTGGAATGGAAAAAAGTTGGAATTCAATGAAGAAAAAGAAGAATGAATCGAATGCCGAATAGCAAAATCAGATATTCGGCATTCGATGACAATGGTTAGAGGCAATGAAACAACATTCAAAGCCCAACAACAACAACCTTTCATGTCATAACAAAAACTCATCCTTAAACAAAACCTAACACCACCACCACCACCATTTTCCTCTCAAATTCCATATTTTTAACCGACCCAGTAACTAAAACCTCAAAAAGGTTCAAAATTTACTAGATGGGTCTCCCATTACCAAATCTATAAAAAAAATAAAAAATAAAAAATGGGAAAAAAATGAAGAATGTAGTTGGTTCGTGAGAAGTGAGGAAGAGAGAGAAAGTTAGAAAGGGTTGGTGCGAGAGAGAAGGTGGGAACAAACAAGTGTATGGTGAATCAAAATGCTATTTTTGTGAGGAGATTTGTGTTTGGTGATGAACATGAAGGTCAAAAAACTAACATAATATACGCATGAATGTGGTTTTCTCAAATATCAAATTTAAACATAAGATTATATATAAAACTATCAGGTTTAATTACACTTTTCGTCCCTTATTATAGGTGAAAATTGAAACCCTATTTTGTTTGTCTCAGTTTTAGTCTCTCAAAAACAGAATTTTGAGGCCAAATTATGTTGTCATTTTTTAATGACGTGTCAATAAAATAGCTGACGTGACAGACGCTTACGTAGCATAAAGTTATTATTTTATTATTTCTGATTAAAAAATATAATTTTTATTTTAAAAAATCATTTTAATAATTGTGAAATATTTTTAAAAATACAATTAAAAATAAAATTAAAAGAAAAACACCTAACACCTAAAATCATTTTTTCTTCGTGAAATCATTCTGCGTTCGTGAAATCAAAACCTTGAGTCACCTTTCATTAGTGAAAACAAACCCAAAATGAATATGATACTGCTATGCTGCGTTCCAAAAACCTTGTAAGCCATGTCTTCCTCAAACGTTGTATGTTTCACAATCTCTACACTTCAACTACACAACCAGATCCACAAACCATGGCTACAAACGTAAATACACAAATACGTACTCTTTCCTTACAAGGTAATCTTGAAGAAGCACTTTCACTTGCTTACACTCACTCTTTAACACTTCAAGACTATGCCTTTCTCTTCCATGCTTGTTCTCAGAAAAAGTACATTCAACAAGGCATCAAATTGCACCGTTACATACTTGAAAAACAACCCACAATTCAAAATGATCTCTTTATTACAAATAACCTCTTGAACATGTAGTGCAAATGTGGACAATTAGATTATGCTCGCTACCTGTTTGATAAAATGCCAAGGAGAAACTTTGTTTCTTGGACTGTTCTTGTTTCTGGGTATGCTCAATCTGGTTTAATCAGAGAGTGTTTTTCGCTGTTTTCTAGCATGTTGGTTTATTTTCGTCCCAATGAATTTACGTTTGCAAGTGTGCTCATTGTTTGTGAGCAGCGTGATATAGAATATGGTCTGCTCTTACATTTGGGGCTTTAGGGTTTTTCAGTTTTATTTTAATTTATTTTATTTTTAATTGTATTTTTAAAAATATTTCACAATTATTAAAATGATTTTTTAAAATAAAAATTATATTTTTTAATCAGAAATAATAAAATAATAACTTTATGTCACGTAAGCGTCTGCCACGTCAGCTATTTATTGACACGTCATTAAAAAAAATGACAACTCATGATGATTTGACCTCAAATTCTGTTTGGGGACTAAAACTGGGGACAACAAAATGGGGGGACTACTTTCAATTTTCATCTATAATAGGGGGACCAAAAGTGCAATTAAGCCAAACTATTAAAATAATTTACTTAAATATTCGAAATATAAAAAAGTGAGTTTTGTTTACATTTACAAAAGTTTTGTTAAATATAAAATTTTTAAAACTTAAATTATCATAAATTTAAAAAAAAAATTAAAACTTTTGATAAAAGTCAAAGTTTTGAAATGCAATTTTTCAAGATGTTATAAATTTTTTGAAATTTTGGATAAATTTAATAGTTGTGAAGTGTGTTTTTCTAGAAATCATCAAAACTTTCAAAAGTTTTTATGAATTTAAAATTTTCGAAACGTAATGTTCGAAACTTTCAAATTTTCGAAACACATAACTTTTGAAATTTTTAAAATGTTTGAAGTAATTCAATTTCGAAAATTTCAAATAATTCAAAACTTTCGAAAATTTCAAATAATTCAAAACTTTCGAAAATTTTTATTTATTTAAAAAAAACATGTTTTTGTTATAATTAAAATTTTATTTTGAAAAATAAATTTATAATATTATTATTAATTAGATTTATTACTATTTTTAAAATTAGGTATGAGTAGTGTTGAAGTTTCTGTTTCAAGAACGGTTATAGATTCTATAGAAAAATTCACCACCGATCAAGTATTATTACTGATAATCCAGCACCGATCAAATTTTTATTATAGATATATATTTGTTGTTTTATTTGAAACATAGTTTGTAGGTATTTCCTTATCAAGAAGCTGTATTTGAATGGACAAAAATCATTGGAAGGCAAAATGAAATTTTAATTGTTAGCATTGAATTAGATAAATCAACCAGAACTAGGACAAGAAAAGACAAATTAATTTTGGGATGTGAAAGAGGTGGAAGATATAAATTAAAATCAACATAACTTGTTATTATAAGAAAAATTGTCGGTGACTAATAAAAATTAATGTTTGTTGTGAAATACACAATCATAATTTACTAATGAAAGTGATATTGTTGAATAGACTAAGCTGTCACGGAGCAAAACTTTAATGATGTTTCAATAAAATTAAAGAAATGATTAACAAATTATATTTCATGAAGCAAAATAGAACAAAAAATAATTACAAGACTAAAAAGACATCTAAAAAAAATCAAATAACAAATAGAATAATTTAACTTAAATAGTATTTAGGCACACTCACTCAAAAATATATCATTTATTTATTTTAAAATACACATTATCGTTATTTTTTTTGTTTTTATTTATTTATTTGTATAAGTGTGCAAAACACTATTTATTTATACTTATGACAAAAAAAGTTTTTCTCACCTCTTTGTAGTGGCAGAACTTTGTGGGGACATAAAGTGGCCATTACCACCTGAATGTTCCCAACAATTTTTTTAATAAAAATAAATTATAAATAATTATAAAAAATATTAATTAGAAAAATACATTTTATCTTTTAATTTAAATTTCAATTGTAAGTGTTTTAGACTTTTTTAAAAATATAAAAATTAAATTATATAATAAACTAAAAAAAAATAAAAATGGAAATTAATTAAATTAATTTTGTGTGTGTCTAAGTTTAAACTCAATTTTTACATGTTTAAACTCAACTTTTGTTAATTTAAATATAATTTCACTTCATTTAAAATTGTTCATCGATATATAAATAAAATCATTAGATTATATTAATAGATATATCTGAAATATGTGTTGTATATAATTTTTTTTAATTATTTACACGTAATTATTTTAATGGTAAAAAAATTTAATGTTTGTAAAAGAAAATTTTATATTTTTA
>JBBPBT010000850.1:15700006-15712184 GCA_037974875.1 Cicer bijugum | reverse complement strand
TTTTCTACTTATGTGTAATGTTTAATGTATATTTTTCGACATAATTTTAAATCATTTTATTTGTTTAATTTTTTACAAACAAAATATACTCGTGTATATGACACAGGATCACACTAATAATTAAACATATATTTTGAAAAATGACAATGTCAATTCATATAAATTAAATCCTTAAAAAAATTAATAATTTATATAAAAGAATAATAATAACATTAACATGACATATATATAATATATAGAGATATGATTGCAGGGCGTGTAAACAACTTTAACATTAATGTGAGTGTTTGCTTATTAAATTTTTTAATTATTAGATATTTTCTGCATAAACACCACACCATATTACACCAGTGTTTTGCTTTCAAAGTAATCAAGCACAATCAAGCATCTTCTATACAGTGATTGCTTTTTAAATTTTATATATCGTTAGTGCTAATGTTGTAGATCCAACCGTTGAATTAATAATGAATTTAAATTTTAAACACTGTTATTGTAAATTTCTTTTATATTCTCAACCAATCATAATATAAAATTATTGAAAATATTTTACTTTAATCCCAGCTACTTTTATAAAATCACATGCATATGAGAAATTGTGATTTATTTATAATGTAAATTTTTTTACACCACAAAATATAAAAATTAATCTCATTACTAATATTTATAAAATATATAGAATATAAATCTAATCTGTAATTTTTCATCTATCAAATATCTTTAATCCAGCGTATTGTATACTTTTAAAAATACAATACTGTAAGATCATATATCTATAGATACTCAATTTAATTTTTTTTTTACTGAAAAAATAGTATCAATATCATTCAAATAGATATAAATTACATTGATCGAGAATTAAGGTCGTTAAAATAAAATAAAATGATGAATTTATCAACAAACTCAACATTTAAATGACAAAGCTTACAAATAGCGCATAAAACAATTAAATGTCTACAAATATGACAAAGCTTACAAGTATAAGACAAAACGGAAAATAGAGAAAAAAAAATATCCCACCAATACAATCAACAAAAACAACATTGTATTAAGATCACGAGATTATAAGAACCGCGAAAAAAAGACTAAATATATATTGGAATCACTTATTTAGATACTAAAAAGGAGAAAAATGATTTAGAAAGTTATTTTAGATAAAAAAATTAATATTAAATTACCCATATGCAGTGAAGAAAAGAAAAATGAACAAAAGAAGAGGAGGGAGAGAGCTGCTAGAGTTGGAAGGAGGGTAGAACTTGACTTTATTTTCTATTTTTTTTACTAAAACTTGGTATGTATGATAATGTGATGATATTTAACAATTGGACCTCTCCTCTATAATTCAAATTTTGATATCCGCAAATACCATATTTCTTTTCCGATTTTAGTTTATGTAAAAATATTTGTTTTTTATATTAACAAATATACTACTTTTTACTTTTAAAGATTTTTATTTTATTTAGTCTAAGCAAAACTTTTCCATGTTGAAATTAGTATAATAGGTATAATATTACTATTGGTCCTTATGTAATTCGTATTAGAGAATTTTTTCTGAAATCACTAATATTAGTATATATTGTCAATATTATGTTGGAGTAGGGGTTGAGCTTTGAATTTTTTTATAATTTTGTTCATTAAGTCTTTCACTTTAATCACCAAATCAAGTTTATATTTTCTCTTAAATAGAGGGACTACAGTTAAATAAAATACCAAGGACCATATATAAGTTGTATATTTGTAAAGATTAAAAACCAAATATTTAAGAGGAGCAAATAGCAAAAATATAAAATAAAATTTAAAGAATAAAAACATATTTATTGTCCATCAAAACAAATAGTGCAACCTCCATTACTAGTAGTGAGTATAAAGTATTTACTGCGAAGAGGGGTGCAACCGTAGCCATTTAGTTCATCATTTTTCTCTTTTCTTTTCAAATGTAGAAGATGAGTGATTTATGAGGTTATTTTGCATCTAAATCTCATTTTTATTTAAAATTTTTAATTATATTAAAATTTATATATCAAAATATCTTAATTTTTACATTCTTGGAGTCACATCCTCGCCATGCAACGTAAATGATGATTTGTTTTATATCGCATTCCGAGATGCATCTTATGACCTTTTAATTTTTTAATTTTCACATATAAATAATTATTAATTTAATAATAATAAAAATAATTTAAAAAAATTATATTAAGAAAATCAAACAAAATATGGAATTAGCAATTTTAACACCTCATTCCTAATTTTCCTCCAAATCTAATAACAAGAATTAAGTTGTTAATTTATCTCTAAAATAGAAGGAAGTTGTAAAAAACAATATTATAACGTTATTTGTTTTAACATATTTGCTCAATCGCGTTAATTTTTTCTAGTAAATGTATTTTATTTAATTTTATTAATATAATTTTTATTTATTTATTATTTTATTATTTATTAAATTAACAATTATTTATTTGTTAAAACAAATTGAAAGGTTATAGATGGTAGTATATTGGAGATACGACCTGTAACACCCCGGCCCTCTAGCGTTACCGACTGTGTTACTTCACGATCTTCTTGCCCCCCTTTCCCTCATGGAAATCCGGCAAGTTTTTGTCTTCCGTGGGATTCGAGCCCGATACTTAGGAGATAAGTTGCTCAATTGGTAGTGGGATCTTTGAGGAGACGCTACTTATTCCCTAAGTACTAGGCTTGAATCCCACAAAAGTGGGGGCGAGAAGATCGTAAAGTAACACAGCCAGTAACGCTGGAGGGTCGGAGTGTTGCACGACCTCTTCTTTAGATAAAAATTATCCTTCATAAATTTCAAAGTAGATAACCTTTTAAAGAAAAAAATGGGATATAGATGCAAAATAACCATTTTATGATCAATTTTGGTCCAAAATAACTCATTTACATAACTTTTTTTCTATCTTTTTTATTTAAATAAATGATTTTAATATAAACCTATTTTCTCTTTGTGTATTTTCGATAATTCTCTAGTTAAGTGCGACATTTGATTTTTTCGTCTCGTTTTAGTGTTTATTTTATTTAGATTGATCGATTAACATTGATCAAATACAGACAAATTCAACCAATAACTTCAATATCTTCAATGTCGTAGAATATGAGGCTAGATATTCCAGTAATCTTAGTTTTGTTAGTAGACATTTTTATTTTATTTTATACTATATATTAACTTAGATGTTGTCAATTTGTTCGTAGATTTATTCTTTTTGATTTTTGACGAATTTATATTTGTGTTTTTCTTGATTAATGTATTCTCTTAATTTGAATGAATTAATATTATTTTTAAAAAAGAAAAAAAATTATAAGCTATTTATATTACTAGCTCTCTCATGTCCCTAAATATATGATTCTTGTGCTTTTTTTGTTGTTCTATGTATAAGATTATTTTCAATTGCATAAATTTTTCCTCGACAAATATACTGTTATTTATGTAATTTCTTTTTCTAACAATTTATAATAAGTACCATAATAAAAATATTAATTAATTCTCCTTTTTAAAAAATAAACTTGTAAAATCATAATAATTATCAATAAATTATTTTATAAATTTTTTTTAATTCCCCTTATTTACTGAAATCGTTCTACATTTAAAGATGAAGATAGTACTATCCAAATTCGAATGATAAGTTGGGGTCCACTTGGACCATTGGTCGGGTGGTAGCAGCACGATTGCAATTGGTTTTGTTTTTCATGACTCACCCAAGCATTAGAATGCACTTGGCACGGTTTTTTCTCTTTTATATACATAAAACCTTGGTTATTGCTTGGTATTAATTTGTCAAATATGACTGCACCTCACAAGTAGAATATATTCTAACTTTAGTTGCTCATTCAATCTTCCATATTTATTAAGTTTTAATTTTGATAGTGTAAAAATACACTACTAGATTCTAATTTTCAATAGTCTTGTGAAAAACGGATGAACAAAATTAGAAGGGCGAATGAAGATTTCTCTATTCTAATTGAAGCTAGCTTGCTCTAGGTCCAATATGTCAATTTATGAAGTCCATTACACTTAACAAAGTTTTTTTAAATTCAACTCCCCAATTTTACTCACATAATCTTAAATACACTACTGAAAGTTGGATTGCAACATATTTTTTACTATTCATCCATTTTATTCATACTTTAACCTGTTTGAGTGTATTAATAGAATTAAAATTATTCTTTTCAAAGTTTAATTTCTCATGACAATACATTCAATTTAATTATTTCAATATTTTCCAATTGAACTAAGATTTAAGGAATGATGAAAGTTTAATTCTAACCGTGTAAATAGTAATATATATCATATAAGAATTTATAAACTTGTTGCTAACTAAAATTTAGCATAAAGTATAACACATAGTCTTGTTTTTACAAATATAATATAAAGTTCTATTAATATATTTTAATATTTGTTCAAATTGTTTATACAATTCTAACTCTACCCCGTAAATATACTCAAATGGTAAAAGGTCATAGATATAAGCTTAGTGTGTGAATTTCATCTTTAATTAAGTTCTCTATAACTAAAAAAAGAAAAAAGAAAAAAAAATCTAATTCTAGCTTTGGAAATAACATAAAAAATTAACATTGTAAGATCATTTACATAAAAAAAAAGATGATATTGTGAAAAATGTTTTTGAAAATATTATATCAAGAAAAAACTTAGTACTTATGTGATCATTTGTCACTAATCTTTCTTTCTTGGAAATCTATGTCGTATGCGACCACATTATGTATACAACTAAAATGTTAACTTCCAATGCAAAATTTGACATAAATAAATCTGATGAAAATTCGATTTTGTCTCATCAATGCAAGGTATGTTGTGAAATTGTTTCGATGGTTTTGAACATGCACATGTTCTTGATGTAATTTAGCTTAACATGAGAATTTTTGGAGTGGTTTAGTTTTGAGTGGAGATTTTTATAGTGATTTTAGCTTGAAGTGAAAATTATTAGACTAATTTAGATTTAAGTAGAAATTTTTGAAATGGTTTAGCTAGCTTCAAGTAAAGTTTTCTCTTTACGGTGGGATATGATAGTTCTTTTGAACTATGTTTATTAGTATAGACAATGAAGTTGAAGATGCATTAATTTCAATCAATATGGAGACTCTTGTGTTTTGTTGAAATTGAATAACCTTGCAAAAACTGTTGGAGATTCAAGAGATAGAATTTTAATATTTAAAATATTCTCAAAAGCAAAAAATTATCTTGCGAAGATCGTTTAGAACAACGAGAATCACTATGAACTCATGTGTTTACCTTGAAGAGTAAATGAGACGATCAACAATCACACAAATAGTAGCACCTCTGTTGAGTCCACGTGAACGATCAACTTTGAAGAGCGTTGTGCTAGGTGACAACTAAAGAGAATGAGCATAATAGTGACTAAGGACTAGTGTGTTGAGGGACAAAACCAACACTTGGTTTCATATGTCTTCCATTGTCATTTACTTTCCTTAGTGGGCCTTGTAGACTTCAAGTTGAATCTCTTCTATAATTTAATTAAAATTTAATTTATCCAATTGACTGTTCTATGCGTGTGATCCTAAATGTGTCCACTAAATTGACAATAATATAAAATATTGAATTAATGTTAAATATTATAAACAATGAATTACATCTAACAATGAATCATTGTACCAAATTTATTGAAAAATTGGTGATATGTTTTTGACATTTCTATGACTACAATTGGTTGTACAGTAATTGTCTCTTTGTTAAAATGCCTAATTGAACACAAGTCAAAATGGATGTCACCTTTGCAATGTCCAATTATCTACTACTCGAGAAGAGATACATAAATACAAATGGACTTAATATCATATATTTGTCCATCATAACATGGTCATATATTTCCACAGTCTTACTCCATTGAGAGGCCATGACTAACTCATGTTATCTAGGACAGTCGAATCTTATCTACATCACTTACACCCTTCTAAAAAATTTATTGTAGGTCTTATAAGCACCTTTATTATTGTCTAAAATAAGTTATGAATTTATTATATTTATCTAAAAAACATAATGATTTCTTCTTTTCCCTAGGGCATATATGCATCTGAACCATATTGTTCCATCTCTAATTCCACTACATTTCCTCTTGTTGGAAATGATGGTGGAATTTAAACACTAAGTGTTGAAACTTAGAATTAGTATTGTGTGAATTGAAGAAAAAAAATGAAGAAGTCTCACATGGTAGAGATATCACAAATTAGTATTATTCGTAAAGATGGTGTATGACCTTTAGGGTGTGCTCTAAGGGGTACACAATTTTGTGAATGAGAGAAAACACACTTAAATCGACCACCGCACAATGCATGCGTCATCGTCTGTCCAATCAGGTCGAACTTGAACTGTGTGGTGTATTATTTTTTAGTACTTGAAAAATTTAATATTTACTTTTTAACGCCTGCATTTTTCTCTCCATTTTTTTACACGATTTTGTGTGTGTTGATAGAGTCATTCTTTCAGTTCCATTTCTCATCGTCTATTTTAACGTGACCGAGTATCCCTTCACCTCCTCTTGATTTTGCATTGATTTATTTTCAGGGAGCTAGTCAAAAATTGCTCTTGCGGAATTTGCTCAGATTAGATTTAGACTTCCTCTATAAATAAAGGATTCCACTTAGTTCAGAAATTACCCCCAAAATTTCAAATAAATTCAAGTTTTGTGTGTTCTCTCTTTTCTGCTTCCTCCCAAAAGACGACTCTTGTATGTCACTGGCTATACTCGACTCGATGTTGCCTATGTTGTGGGACTATTATGCAGGTTTACCAATAGATCTAGTATGGAGCATTGACACACTATTGAGTGAGTCGTGAGATACCTTACAAGGACCATAAATCTCATATTATATTATCAAATATTTTCTATTGTCCTTGAAGGATACAATGATGCTGATTGAAATACTTTGTCATATGACTCCAAAATAATTAGTGGCTACATATTTAGCACAGTTGGAGGAGCGGTACCTTGAAATTGAAGAAAACATACGATATTGGCTCAGTTCTCTATGAAGTCTGAAATTATATCACTAGCAACCTCTAGTAAAGAATCTAGTTGGTTGAGATGATTGCTATATAATATCCCTTTGGGGGGAAAGTCGATGCCATCTATGTTGACCCAATGCGATAGTACTGCAGTTATTGAAAAATTTGAGAATCTTTATTACAAAGATAAGAGATAATAAATATGTTGTAAGAACAACACATTTAGAGAGTTACTCTTAAAAGGAGATATTACAGTGAATCATGTTTGCATTGATGAAAACTTAGCAAATCCTTTAATGAAATGATTAGCTACGATAAGGTGTTAAGCACATCCAAAAAGATGAGACTATTACCTATATATTAATAAGTCACTCGTGATAGTGATTCAATCTACACTACAAGAAAAACTTAAATTTGTGGCCAACTTTATAAATATTTTGTGGCCGAATAAAACCCTCACAAATTAGTGACCGAAAAAGCCCTCACAAAGGCCAAAATTGAAATTGGTCTTTATTTGTGGCTGAAAAAGCCCTCACAAATTTTTAAATATTTAACTGGATTTTGTGAGGGCTTTTACAACCACAAAAAATGCATTTTGTGAGGGTCAAATCCGTCACAAAGGAGTGACGTGACCAGTGGAATTTGTGGTTGCAAAGGCCGCCACAAAGGAATGACCACATGGAATTTGTGGCTGCAAAGGCCGCCACAAAGGAATGTACAATCCAGCTGGCATTTGTGGCCGCTTTTGGCCGCCACAAATGCTCAAAGTAATAATATATATATTTTTCTCCCCTCCTCCTTCATTTTTTCACATCCAACTTCTCTCTAAAACCTCATTCTAACTATTCTCTCTACACAAAATTACTCTTAAGCTTCATTTAAATTTGGTAAGTATAAATTATATTATATATGTAGTTTTATAATTTTATTTTATAATTTAAATTAATGTTTAATTATAATTATAATTATTAATTTAAATATTTTATTATTAATTTAAATATTTTATTATTAATACTTTATTATTTAAATTAATGATTAGTTTAATTATTAATCTTTAATTTTAATTTTAATATTTTATTTTAAATTTTTAATTATATTAAGATTAGTTTATTATATATTAAATTTAATTTATAATTACATTATATTTTAAATTTAATTTAAATTTTAATTTAATTATAATTTAAATTTTAATATTATATTTATATTAATTTATTATATATAATATTATAATAAACTATTAATTTTGAATTTAAAAATTAATTTAATAATACGAATTATTTTGTAGCGACATAAACCCTCACAAAATATATTATTTTTTAATTACGTTGGCATTTATGGCTGCCAAAAGCCCTCACAAAGGTCCAATCAGGCAACTTCAGTCTGTCCTTTGTGGCGGTCTATGCCCTCACAAAGGCAGACTTTTGTGACTGGGCTGGAAAAGCCCTCACAAATGCCAACCTGTTTCAGACACTTTGTGGCTGCAAAAGCCCTCACAAAATCCACATTTGTGGCTGTTTTTTTCCCCTTTGTGAGGGCTTTTGGCCCTCACAAAATTCATGTTTTCTTGTAGTGCTAAGAGACTGGAGATCCCAAAAATTAAGTTCAATGGGTAATAACAAGTCTTTAAGTGATATGAGATGAGCATGCTGTTATAAATCAAAGAAGCATGATTCTTGAAGCGATGTTAGGATGAGGTAATAAAAACTCTTATTGATATCAATACTCTATGTGGAGTGAGTACTTAGTTACAAGAGTATTTTTGATAGACTCACCTATGTGAATGTGGTAATTGGATAACCGTGTAGGGCCATTAATGCACGAGCTTCTGAAAATACATCATATAAAAAGGTTGTGGATGGGTTTGAATTCAGAGATAGAGTTCAAGACTACGACACACTTTGGTTGAATCTAAAACTTACTTACTTACTATGCAAAGGTAGAAGTCGGAAGACACCTTTGTTTATGTATAATATTATAAAAGCGTTTGATGTTATGTCATAAAAACTTTTTAAAATTCAAGTGGGGATTAATGGAAATGATGTTGGAACTTAAACACTAAATGTTGAAACTTAGAGCTAATGTTGTGTGAATTGAATTTTTGTTAAGAAGTCCCACATAGGTTGAATATTATACACTAATAGTGTTTATAAGGAGGATGCATGATATTTGGAGTGTGTTCCAAAGGGTTCTCAATTTTGTGCACCACCTCTTTTGGTTCTAGTTCAATTTGTTATATCAGATTCAAAATTTCTCTATAAATAAAGAATTTCACTCAATTAACAAATCACATCAAAACTCCAAAACAAATATGAGTTTTTTCTTCAATACGAAATAACTGGGTTATTTTATCTTGGGGATATCGTAGTTGAGTGTCTGCTTTGCACAATTGTGGACAGTGCCGCGAAACATCTTAAAAAAAACAATTTAATCCGCAACTCAATCTAATAATATCTTGTGTGGTCAAAAATTACTTTTTAAAACAGTTTTTCGAAACTAAAAAATAACACATCCTAATAACAAGCCCGAGAAGGTATTAAGCTAAGGATTAGCCACCTTATGCTGCTTGCACCCTTATTCATCTCATAATACTTAACCAAATTGAAGAAAAATTTGGACAATAAAAAATTAGTGACTCACGGTCTCTTGCAATTCACTTTTAAGAATCCTTCTCCTTAATAGGTTGTCTTTTGTTGGAATTAGAGGTGTTCATGGATACTAGATACAAATAAACCCATAAATTTGGTCACTCAAACTAATTTAATTCAAATTTTAACCTAACCTGTTTAACTTCATGTTTAACCTGAACCAACCCATTTAAGTTCGGGTTTAATCAAAACAACCTCATTTAAATTTAAGTCTAACTCAAACCAACACATTTAAACTCAATGATGTTTGATTCAAATAGCAAATTTTTTACATTTTGAACCCGTGGACTCGCGAATCTAATGTATTGACATGACATTCATATTTTTCTTTATTATTGATGTATAGTTACAATTCAATTGTTGGATTTTATTTGAGAATTTGTTGTTAATTTAATTGATTTAAGTGTTTAGTTGCGTTTGTGGATATATTTTAAATACTAAATGATATTGTGTAATATAATTTTATGATGTTCAAATATATAAATTTAATTAATTTAAAAAAATATAATTTTTTTCTTTATGACATGTGAACCCAACTCATTTATAATCGAGTTGATTTGATTCAGATTTAATGTAAAAATACAAAATTAAAAACCAATTCAACTTATGGCATAACTTCATGTTGTACTATTCTTCTCCCAAAATATTATGTCTCATTAATTTCTTATATGTTGATTTTTTGCCAAATATCTTCCTCAATCCTCACACGTCTTAGGAGTTATATATATATATATATATATATATATATATATATATAAATTAGTTGTTGAATTATATTTGAGAATTTGTTGTTAATTTAATTAAATATTTTGTTGTGTTTGTGAATGTGTGAGTATTGGATGATATGATGTGAAATAGTTTTATTATTTTTTAGATGTTCGAGTACTTAAATATCATTATATTTTAAAAATAATTAAATAAATAAAATCTTTATTACCCACGAATCTAACTCAACATAATCCACTGATAATCAATTTGAGATTTGATATAAAAATCACATATTGAGAGTTCAATTCAACCTATAAAAAATTGATCGGTTCAGGTATCGTGTTTGATTAAATACAACTCAACTCAACCCGTATATACCTCTATCCCATAAATATACTTGCATCAAAGGATTCAAATTGCGGACCATCACGTGATATGGCCATAATATTGTAGTTGCGGCAATGATCATAACCATCTCAAACTGCAATTGTTGTGTGATTATAATTCACATAAAAAACCGTGTCGAAATGCCACAACATTTGCATTAGAGAACAACAAACTACAGTTATCAAACATATTATTTTTCTATTTTTATTTTGTCTTTATAACATAGATTTAAAATGTATTTTAAAAGATTAATGATATATTAAAGTGATAGAGATTTGATAATTAAATATTCACGAGATATTAAAAATAAAATAGAAGGTACATCGGTTAAAATTTTAGTAATAAATTATAATATTTTGAAATAAATTAATAAAAAATAAATTCATCTTGCAATATGCATCGCAACAGCATCAAGGTCAATCTCCAAGCCCACTTTCCCCGACAAAGCTATGTTAAAAACCCTTCATATTTTTTATTCATGAGCCTCTTCCCCTCTTTTTACTCTTCTCTCCGATCCCACAAAAATTGTTTAAAAAAGGATTCCTATTTAGATCCAATTTTTAGTTAAATAAACTTCTAAGAAAATATTAACCTTGTCAATCAAATTTGCATATTTTCACCTCTAAAACAGTCATAAGTAGAATCATAGACTTTGAAACTTATATTATGTTTTAACCTTTGAAATGAGTCAAGATTTCCCCTACAAACTTTTTTAAAAGCAAGAAGAGGAAAACAGGTGATAAGTTTTTCTTTCATCTTTGTGGTCAAGAATGCTAATAATTTTGCATCCTAAACACAGCTACAACATTGCTTTATGAGCTATGATTATGTTTCTTCCTAATCCATGTGAAAATGGCATTAAAAAATAGATAATGATAATAATGCAAAACATACAGAAATTATGATGGAAAGCGTTTTAAATATTTTTAATCTAGTGAGATATTGGACAGAGGTGGCCAAGGGTCACATTGTTATGAAAAGAAATTAAAATTTCTCTAATATGTACATATATTTTTATATTTATCTATCTTAAATAATATATATTTAATTACACAAACACAAGCTTATCGGTAAAAAAGATATAACAAGAACAACAAATTTATTAGTTCTTTATTAACCAAACAGCTTGGGTTCATAACCCATTATTGGTTGTTTCAAAAAAATCATATATAAATTTTTTTTTTCTGCCTATCTCATTGAACTAAACTTTTCTAAATAGCCGTCGGTAGTTTTTTCTTCCTTGTTGATACTTTTAATTTGCATTTTATATTAGTATGTTTGTATTTTATTTGCTTATTGGTTAAGTATTTTTTTTTCTGAAATTTAATATAATTATGAAATTTTTTATTGGCTAATTTTTTTAAAAATATCTTTATAGTTGGTTACCCTATAAATTTTATCCTTGCTTCGCCATTAATATTAAGTATTGATATTAAAAAAATTTAAA